>OV743452.1:0-15311 GCA_928269145.1 Agriphila tristella | reverse complement strand
TAAATAATTATCATAAATAAAATTAAAAATATTCATAAAATAAATCTAAATAAATAAATTTTAAAGTTATTCAATTGAAGGAAATTATAAAAAATTCTATATTTTTTTAAAATTAAAAAAATTCCTTGACCTCTGTATATTTCTCTCCAACCTATATCAATATTTTTTAATAAATTTTGCCCTAATTTTAAAAAATAGTAATTTAACCCATAAGTAGATAAATTAGGCATAAATCACATAAGTGATAAAAAATTTCTTAATTGATATATTATAATAAATTTATTTATTGAATAAATTCCCATATTTCTTACTAAATAACCCATTAAACCTCCTAAAATTCTAATATAAATTACTATAAATTTTATATTAAATGATAAATAAATTATATTAGGATAAGGAAAAATTATTCATATTAAAATTCTTCCACTAATAACTCTTATAAATAATAAAACAAATATACTTTTTAATATAATATAATCTTCATCATATAAATTATAAACTCTTAATAAATTAAAATCATTAATCATTAAATATAATATCAAACGAAATCTATAATATATAGTTAAACCTGTAGAAATATAATATAATATAAATACAAAAAAATTTAAATTTCTTATTCTAACTATTTCTAAAATTAAATCTTTAGAATAAAATCCTGCTAAAAATGGAATCCCACATAAAGCTATATTAGAAATACTTATACATAATGAAGTTAAAGGAATAAACTTACCAATTCCACCTATAAATCGAATATCCTGAATATCATTTATTATATGAATAATAACTCCAGCACATATAAATAATAAAGCTTTAAATATTGCATGAGTTAATAAATGAAAAAAAGCTAATTCAGGTAATCCCATTCTTAAAATACTTATTATTAAACCTAATTGTCTTAAAGTTGATAAAGCAATAATTTTTTTTAAATCAAATTCATAATTTGCTGAAATTCCAGCTATAAATATTGTTAAACCTGATAAAATCAATAAAACTTTAAAAAAAAATAACTCAGATAATAAAATATTAAAACGAATTAATAAATAAACCCCAGCAGTCACTAATGTTGAAGAATGAACTAAAGCCGATACTGGAGTTGGTGCTGCTATAGCAGCAGGTAGCCAAGAACTAAAAGGAATTTGAGCTCTTTTAGTTATAGCTGCTAAAATAATTATTACTCCAATTATTTTTATTCTATAATCATTTTTTATAAAATCTATATAAAAAATATAATTTCATCTTCCATAATTCATTATTCAAGAAATAACTATTAAAATAAAAACATCCCCAATTCGATTTGATAAAGCAGTTAGTATCCCAGCATTATAAGACTTAATATTTTGATAGTAAATTACTAGACAATAAGAAACTAAACCTAATCCATCTCAACCCAATAAAATTCTAATAATATTAGGACTAATAATTAATAAAATTATTGAAAAAACAAATAATAATACTAATAAAATAAAACGATTTAAATTTAATTCAGATCTTATATAACTTTTTCTATAATAAATTACTACAGAAGAAATTAATAAAACAAATATCAAAAATAATAAAGATATTCAATCTAATAAAATTCTTATTACAATATTTATTGATCTAAATGAAATAATTTCTCACTCTAAAAAAATAATTAAATTATTTATAATAAAATAAATTATAAATAAAAAATTAATTATTCTTATAAAAAATAAAAAAAAAAAACTAATAAAACAAATTGAAAACTTTTGAATAACTTAAAATGAATTCAATTCATATATTTGATACCACAAATCAATATTTTATTTAAATTATTTAAGTTAATTAAAATCAAATTATTAAATAATTAATTTTTAAAACTATAATATTTAATGGTAATCAATGTAATATTAATAATAAATACTCTCGAGAGACCCCAGAATAAAATCTATAAATCCCTAAATAATATTTACCGTGTTGAATAAACGAATATAAATATAAACTATAACCTACTCTAAAAAATGAAATTAATATTAATATAAATATTGAAATTCAAGATCATCTTAATAATCTATTAATTAAACTAATTTCACCTATTAAATTTAATGAGGGAGGTGCTGCTATATTAGATGATATTAATAAAAATCACCACAATCTTATTGAAGGTATAAATCTTATTATTCCTTTATTAATATATAATCTTCGTCTATGTAACCGTTCATAGTTAATATTAGCTAAACAAAATATACCAGAAGAACATAACCCATGACCAATTATTAAAATGTAAGAACCTAAATAACCTCAATAATTTATAGTTATAATACCCCCAATAACAATACTTATATGAGCCACAGAAGAGTAAGCAATTAAAGATTTAATATCTACCTGACAAAAACATTTTAATCTAATATAAAACCCACCTAATAATCTAATAGTAATAAAAATAACATTTAAATTTATATTTACTTTTTGCAATAAAATTAACACTCGTAATAAACCATACCCCCCTAATTTTAACATAATCCCAGCTAAAATTATTGAACCTGATACAGGAGCCTCAACATGAGCTTTAGGTAATCATAAATGAACAAAATATATAGGTATCTTAACTAAAAAAGCAATAATTATAGAAAAATATAATAAATAATAATTAAATCTATAAAATTTTATAAAATAAATTATAATATGATTTAATTCATTAAAAATAAAAAAAATCCCTAATAATAAAGGTAAGGAAGCAAATAAAGTATAAAATAAAAGGTATAAGCCGGCTTGGATTCGTTCAGGTTGATAGCCTCAACCAACAATCAATATTAATGTGGGAATTAATCTAGATTCAAAAAATAAATAAAATAAAAATAAATTTATTACTCTAAATGTCATAAATAATATAATTATTAAAATTAATAAATTAAATAAAAAAAAATTATAATAAAAATTTAATTTTAATAAATTTTCTCTAGCTATAATTATTAAAATACAAATTCAAATTCTTAGTAAAATTAAACCATAAGATAAAATATCACAAGAAAATATATAACTAATATTACAATAAAATATAATATTAATTATCAAATTTATAAATATAAATATTAATAAAAATATTATTATTTGAACCATTCAAAATATATTTTTTTTAAAACAGAAAGGAATTATAAAAATTATTATTATTAAAAATTTTATCATTTAAAATTATAACAAATTATAAAATTCTAAAACTTTGAAAATAATCATTACCATGAGTTCGAATTATAGAAATTAAAATAGATAACCCTAAAGCTCCCTCACAAACTGAAAATACTAAAAATACTATTAATATATACATATCATAATTAATATAGCTAAATATTAATACCATAAAAAAAAAAAATTCTTAAAACAATAAACTCTAAACTTAATAAAACAATTAATAAATGTTTATGTTTTGAAATAAAAATTATATTTCCTAAAATAAATATAATAATTATTAATATTCTTATATTTATAAAAATTATCATTAGTTTTTATAGTTTAATAAAAAACATTGGTCTTGTAAATCAAAAATAAGAATATTTTTTAAAAACATCAAAGAAAAAGAAATTTCTTCATCTATAATCTCCAAAATTATTATTTTTATAAACTATTCTTTGAAATAACAAAAATATTCTTATCTTTAATAATTATTATATTTTCCTTATTTATATTTTTCTTAAACCATCCCCTTTCTATAGGATTAATAATTTTGATTCAAACTTTATTAGTATCATTAATTACAGGAATAATAATCGAAACTTATTGATTTTCGTATATTTTATTTTTAACTTTTTTAGGAGGTTTATTAGTATTATTTATTTATGTATCAAGTATTGCATCAAATGAAATATTTAACATTAAAATATTAATAAAAATATTATTTATTATATTAATTGTAGTATTTTTATTTATTAGATTTAATAATTATTATAATTTAAAATGAATAAATTTTAATATTAATAATTATGATATAAATAATATATATAATATTTTTTTATTTTTTAATAATGAAAATAAAATTAATTTATCTAAATTATATAATAGCCAAACATTTATATTAATAATAATAATAATCATTTATTTATTTATTACTTTAATTGCTATTATTAAAATTACTAATATCTTCTATGGTCCTTTACGATCTTCTATTAATTAATGATAAATACTTATAAACCTATCCGAAAAACACATCCCATTTTAAAAATTATTAATGGATCTTTAATTGATCTTCCCTCACCATCAAATATTTCTTCATTATGAAATTTTGGTTCCTTACTTGCTTTATGTTTAATAACACAAATTATTACAGGAATTTTTCTAACAATATACTATACAGCTAATATTGAATTAGCTTTTTATAGAGTAAATTATATTTGCCGAAATGTAAATTATGGTTGATTAATTCGAACACTTCATGCTAATGGAGCTTCTTTTTTTTTCATTTGTATTTATATTCATATTGGACGAGGAATTTATTATGAATCTTTTAATTTAAAATTTACCTGAATTGTAGGGGTAATTATCCTATTCTTATTAATAGCAACAGCATTCATAGGTTATGTATTGCCATGGGGACAAATATCATTTTGAGGGGCTACTGTTATTACTAATTTACTTTCAGCTATTCCCTATTTAGGTAATATATTAGTAAATTGAATTTGAGGTGGATTTGCAATTGATAATGCTACATTAACTCGATTTTATACATTTCATTTTATTCTACCTTTTATTATTTTAATAATATCTATAATCCATTTATTATTTCTCCATCAAACAGGTTCTAATAATCCTTTAGGAATTAATAGAAACTTAGATAAAATTCCTTTCCACCCCTTTTTTACATACAAAGATTTAATTGGATTTATTATTATTTTATTTTTATTAACTATTTTAACCCTTACAAACCCATACTTATTGGGAGATCCTGATAATTTTATTCCTGCTAATCCTTTAGTAACTCCCATTCATATTCAACCAGAATGATACTTTCTTTTTGCATATGCAATTTTACGATCTATTCCTAATAAATTAGGAGGTGTAATTGCATTAGTAATATCTATTTTAATTTTAATTATTTTACCTTTTACCTTTAATAAAAAAATACAAGGAATTCAATTCTATCCTTTAAACCAAATTTTATTTTGATTTATAGTCTCAACAATTATACTATTAACATGAATTGGAGCTCGACCAGTTGAAAATCCCTATATTATTACAGGACAAATTTTAACAATCATTTATTTTTCTTACTACATTATTAATCCATTAACTAATTTATACTGAGATAAATTAATTTATTAATTAATGAGCTTGTATTTAAAGCATTTGTTTTGAAAACTTAAGAAAGAATTAAAATTCTATTAATTTATACTAAAAATATTTATATATTAATAAAATTTTAAATCCTATATAAAATAATAAATAATTTAAAGAAACAGGTAAATAAATTTTTCAAGCTAAATATATTAATTTATCATAACGATAACGAGGTAAAGTTCCCCGAACCCAAATAAATAAAAATGATAATATTCTAATTTTAATGTAAAAAATTAAACTTAAATTATAACCCCCTATATAAATTAAAACAAATAATAAACTTATAAATAAAATTCTAGAATATTCAGCTAAAAAAATTAATGCAAATCCACCTCTTCTATATTCAATATTAAACCCTGAAACTAATTCTCTTTCACCTTCAGCAAAATCATAAGGAGTTCGATTAGTTTCAGCTAAGCTAGAAGAAAATCAACACAAACTTAAAGGTAACATTATAAAAATAAATCAAATAAAATTTTGATAAATTTCAAATCTTAATAGATTAAAATCTATAACTATAACAATTCTTCTTATTAAAATTAAAGATAAACTAACTTCATAAGAAATAGTTTGAGCTACTGCACGCAACCCACCTAATAAGGCATAATTAGAATTTGAAGATCAACCTGCAACTATTACTGTATAAACTCCTATTCTAGTACAACATAAAAAAAATAAAATCCCTAAATTAAAATTAATTAAATTAAAATAATAAGGAATTATTATTCAAATTATTAAAGATAAAATAAAACTAATTACTGGAGAAAAATAATAAGATAAATAATTAGAAAATATGGGATAAATTTGTTCTTTAGAAAATAATTTAATAGCATCAGAAAAAGGTTGTAAAATTCCTATAAAACCAACCTTATTAGGACCTTTACGAATTTGAATATACCCTAAAACTTTTCGCTCTAACAAAGTTAAAAAAGCAACACCAATTAAAACCCCTAAAATTAAAATAATTACCCCTAAAAAAATCAATAAAATATCTAAAAATATCATTACTATATATATAATAAATTATATATTCATGATTTCTAAAACCATTACATTTCTCTGCCAAAATAGTCTTTAAATCAAATAATATATATATATATATATATATATATTATTTATTAATAACATTCATATTAATATAAATTTAATTTAAATATTTAATCCTTTCGTACTAAAATATTTTTTTTTTTTAAAGATAGAAACCAACCTGGCTCACACCGGTTTGAACTCAGATCATGTAAGGTTTTAATGATCGAACAGATCAAAATTTTAAACTTTTGCATTTAAATTTTACCTTAATCCAACATCGAGGTCGCAAACTCTTTTTATTATTTGAACTAAAAAAAAAAATTACGCTGTTATCCCCGAGGTAATTTTTTCTTTTAATCAAAAATTTTGGATCATTTATTCACTTATTTATGTAATACTATAAAAAAAGTTTTACTTATTTTTTTATCACCCCAATAAAATATTTAAATTAAATTTTAACTATTAAATATATAAATAATTTTAATTAAATTAAATATAAAACTCTACGGGGTCTTCTCGTCTTTTAAATTTATTTTAACTTTTTAATTAAAAAATTAAATTCTATTCAATATTAAAGAAACAGTTTATATTTCATCCAATCTTTCATACAAGTCACCAATTAAGAGACTAATGATTATGCTACCTTTGTACAGTCAAATTACTGCAGCCCTTTAATATAATATCAGTGGGCAGATTAGACTTTAAATTATTAACAAAAAGACATGTTTTTGATAAACAAGTGAATATAAAAATTTGCCGAATTCTTTTTTAATAATTTAAAAAAAAAATTAAATTTTAAATTAAATATTTTATACTAATTTTATCATTATAATTAAATTTTTATTATTAAAATTTAATTTTTTATAAAAAATTAAATTTTAAATTAAATTTTTATTTTAATTAAGATTATTTATAATAAATTAAAATTTTTAAACAATATAAATTTTAAAAATCTTAAAATAATTTAATTTATAATTATAAAAATTTAATTTAAAGATTATCCCTTAAAATATAAAATATTATTATTAAATTTAATTAATTAATTAACTAATTTATAAAATAAATTTAAAATTAAATTTTTTTCTAAAAAAACTAGATATCTTAAAAAACGAATAACATTTCATTTCAAATTAATTATTAAAAATAATTATGCCACAATAAATTTTTTAATTAATTATCTCTTTTTAATTCGAGAAATATTTTTACTCTCAATAAATTATTTAATAAACTCTGATACACAAGATACAACAAATTAAATTTACTTTTTATTAAATTAATTTTTAAATATTTAAAAATTCTTTTACAATACTAATTAACTATAAATTTATTAATTTTTTCTTTATTAATACTAAAACCCCCATTTTAATATTAAAAATACTTTAATTAAATTTAAATTATTAATTTTATTTTTTCAAATTAAATGATATTATCATTATCATTTCAATGTAAATGAAATACTTAATTCAAGCTCTAATTTGTATTTCTAGAAACACTTTCCAGTACCTCTACTTTGTTACGACTTATTTCAACTTATTTATGAAAGCGACGGGCAATATGTACATATTTCAATTTATAATCATTTTAATAAATTAAATAAAATTACATTTAAATCCACTTTCAATTAATTATTTCAAATTAATATCTATTTAAATAAATTTATTGTAATCCATTAATATTCTTAATTATTTTCTGCATCTTGATCTGATCTAATTTTAAATTTAAATTTTCAAATATTATTACTTATTTAAAAATATTTTTTTAACAACGATATACAAAATTATAAATTAAGTAAATTTATTCGTGGATTATCAATTATTAAACAGATTCCTCTAAATGAACTAAAATACCGCCAAATTATTTAAGTTTCAATAAATAATTATTTATTATTTTAGTATTTTAATTTAAATTTTATATAATAGGGTATCTAATCCTAGTTTATAATTAAATTTTATTAATTCTTTTAAATAATAAATTTAATTAAATTAAAATTTCACTTAATAATTTAATATTTAATTATTTTAATTTTTTATTAATTAATTACTAATAAAATTTAATTTAATTTTTGTATAACCGCAACTGCTGGCACAAAATTTGTTATTAATTTAAATATTACTAAATCTTAATTTCTTAAATTTTTAATAATAATTACTACTTTAAAATAAATAATTATTATTAAAATAATTAAATTTTATACACTAAAATTTATATGTAAAATAAATTTATAATAAATTTTAAAAACCATAAAAAATTTATTTATTTATATACAAAATAAATTAATATAGATTTTTTTTTTTTTTTTTATATATTAAATATTTAATATAAATTATTAAATATTTAATATTTCTTTCTCTCTCTATTTTCTATTATTTATATTAAAAATTAAAATAATATATAAATCAATATATATTCTTTTATATATATATATAATATTATTAATATATTAATTATATAAAATCATTTATTTATATATTATTAATATATTAATTATTTAAATATTTAATATATATATATAAATATAAATATATTAAATTATTTATATCTATATATATATATATATGTATATATACTTTTAATTAATTAATAAAACCATTTTTAATATTTTTTATATAAAATACAAAAAAAAAATTAAAAATAAGCTAAATTAAGCTTTTAGGTTCATACCCTAAATATAAAGAATTACCCTTTTTTTTAAATAAAGTGCCTGATTAAAGGATTATTCTGATAGGATAAATTAAGTAGAAATTCTACCTTTATTATATTTTATAGAATTAAACTATATCTAATAGTATCAAAAACTATTGTGCATCTTACACTAAAATATAAATTAAAATTAAAATATTTTTAATATTTATTAAAGATAAATTTCTTTATTTTTTATTCAAATTATTTTTAACTCTAATAAAATATTTTTCTTATTCATTTTATTTTTTAGAACTCTAATTTCTATCTCCTCAAACTCATGGTTTGGTTGTTGAATTGGATTAGAAATTAACTTACTAAGATTTATCCCCCTAATTTCAAATTCTAATAATCTACTATCAACAGAAGCATCTTTAAAATATTTCCTAACTCAATCTATTGCATCAATCAATTTTTTATTCTCTATTTTATTAAAAATAATAATAATAATAAAAAATTTTGAAATAAATAACTTTATCTCAATTATAATCAATTCATCTTTACTAATAAAAATAGGATCTACCCCCTTCCATTTTTGATTCCCCAATATTGTTGACGGATTATCTTGATTTAATAATTTTATTTTAATATCTTGACAAAAAATTTCACCTATTATTCTTTTATCCTATTATTTTAATAAAAATTTTTTAATTTTAATTATTATTTTTAATTCTATTATTGGAGCTGTTGGGGGATTAAACCAAACTTCTTTACGTAAATTAATAGCATTTTCTTCAATTAATAATTTAGGATGAATGTTATCTTCTATTATAATTAGAGAAACCTTATGATTATTTTACTTTATTTTTTATTCTTTTATAATTAGAATTTTATGTTTTTTATTTTATATATTAAATATATTCTATTTAAATCAATTATTCTTTAGAAATATTAATTATTTAATTAAAATTAATTTATTAATTAATTTTTTATCTTTAGGGGGTCTTCCCCCTTTTATTGGATTTTTCCCCAAATGAATTATTATTAATTTCTTAATTAATAATAAAATTTTATTTTTAATTTTTATTTTAATTATAACAAGATTAATTATATTATTATTTTATATCCGTATTATTTATTCATCTTTTATATTTAATTATTTAAAATTAAAATGAATTAAAATTTTTATTAAAAATAAAATATTTTATTTATTAAATTTTTTAAGATTTATATCAATTTTAGGAATATTATTAAGAAATTTATTTTTTTTATAATTTTTAAGGTTTTAAGTTAATTTAAACTAATAATCTTCAAAATTATATATAAAGTAAATACTCTTTAAGCCTTAATAATATTAATAATTATACCTTAAAATTTGCAATTTTATATCATAAATTGAATATAAAGCTTTTATATAATAAAAAAGAATTTATTCTTGTTAATAAATTTACAATTTATCGCTTATATTCTCAGCCATTTTATTAGCGAAAATGACTATATTCTACAAATCATAAAGATATTGGAACTTTATATTTTATTTTTGGAATTTGAGCAGGAATAGTTGGAACTTCCCTAAGATTACTAATTCGTGCTGAATTAGGAAATCCTGGTTCTCTAATTGGAGATGATCAAATTTATAACACTATTGTTACAGCCCATGCTTTTATTATAATTTTTTTCATAGTAATACCAATTATAATTGGTGGATTTGGAAATTGATTAATCCCCTTGATACTAGGGGCACCTGATATAGCATTCCCACGAATAAATAATATAAGATTTTGATTATTACCCCCCTCATTAACTTTATTAATTTCTAGAAGAATCGTAGAAAACGGGGCTGGAACAGGATGAACAGTGTACCCCCCACTTTCATCTAATATTGCCCATGGAGGAAGATCTGTAGATCTAGCCATTTTTTCATTGCATTTAGCTGGAATTTCATCAATCTTAGGAGCAATTAACTTTATTACAACAATTATTAATATACGAATTAATAGATTATCTTTTGATCAAATACCATTATTTGTTTGATCTGTTGGAATTACAGCTCTCCTTCTTCTTTTATCATTACCAGTATTAGCTGGAGCTATTACTATACTTCTTACTGACCGAAATCTTAACACTTCCTTTTTTGACCCTGCTGGAGGAGGTGATCCTATCTTATACCAACATTTATTTTGATTTTTTGGTCATCCAGAAGTTTATATTTTAATTTTACCAGGATTTGGTATAATTTCACATATTATTTCTCAAGAAAGAGGGAAAAAAGAAACTTTTGGATCTTTAGGTATAATTTATGCTATAATAGCAATTGGATTGCTTGGATTTGTAGTATGAGCTCATCACATATTTACTGTAGGTATAGATATTGATACACGAGCCTATTTTACATCAGCCACAATAATTATTGCTGTACCAACAGGTATTAAAATTTTTAGTTGATTAGCAACTCTTCATGGAACTCAAATTAATTACAGACCTTCTATTTTATGAAGATTAGGATTTGTATTTTTATTTACTGTTGGGGGATTAACTGGAGTTATTTTAGCTAATTCATCTATTGATGTAGCATTACATGATACTTATTATGTTGTTGCCCACTTTCATTATGTGTTATCTATAGGAGCTGTATTTGCTATTATTGGAGGATTTATCCATTGATATTCTTTATTTACAGGATTAACACTTAACCCCTATTTTTTAAAAATCCAATTTTTAACTATATTTTTAGGAGTAAATTTAACTTTTTTCCCCCAACACTTTTTAGGTTTAGCTGGAATACCACGTCGTTATTCTGACTACCCAGATGTTTTCATTTCATGAAATATTATTTCTTCATTAGGCTCCTATATTTCATTATTAGCTATTATATTAATGTTAATTATTGTATGAGAATCAATAATTAACCAACGAATTGTATTATTTTCACTAAATCTATCATCTTCAATTGAATGATATCAAAATCTACCTCCAGCAGAACATTCTTATAATGAACTTCCAATTTTAAGAAATTTCTAATATGGCAGATTATATGTAATGGATTTAAACCCCATTTATAAAGGATTATCCTTTTTTTAGAAATGAGAACATGATCAAATTTAAACTTTCAAAATGGAGCCTCACCTTTAATAGAACAAATTATTTTTTTTCATGATCATACTTTAATCATTTTAATTATAATTACAATTTTAGTTGGATATTTAATATTAAGTTTATTTTTCAATAAATATATTAATCGTTTCTTATTAGAAGGTCAAATAATTGAATTAATTTGAACCATTCTCCCTGCTATTACATTAATTTTTATTGCCTTACCTTCATTACGACTACTTTATTTATTAGATGAACTTAATAACCCCCTTATTACCTTAAAATCAATTGGTCATCAATGATATTGAAGTTATGAATACTCTGATTTTAATAATATTGAATTTGATTCTTATATAATTCCTTCCAATGAACTCAATAATAATAATTTTCGATTATTAGATGTAGATAACCGTATTATTTTACCATTAAATAATCAAATCCGAATTTTAGTCACAGCTACAGATGTGATTCATTCATGAACTATTCCATCTTTAGGGGTAAAAATCGACGCTAATCCTGGCCGACTTAATCAAACTAATTTTTTTATTAATCGACCTGGTATTTACTTCGGTCAATGTTCTGAAATTTGTGGAGCAAATCATAGTTTTATACCAATTGTAATTGAAAGAATTTCAATTAAAAATTTTATTAATTGAATTAATAATTATTCTTCATTAGATGACTGAAAGCAAGTATTGGTCTCTTAAACCATTTTATAGTAATTTAGCAATTACTTCTAATGAAAGAATTAGTTAAATATAACATAAATATGTCAAATTTAAATTATTATTAAAATATAATATTCTTTTATCCCTCAAATAATACCAATTAATTGATTAATTTATTTTTTTTTATTTATATGTATTTTTATTTTATTTAATATTATAAATTATTATATTTTTATTAATAAAAATAATTATAAAAATATTAAAACTTTAAAAAAAAATAACTTTATTTGAAAATGATAAATAATTTATTTTCTGTTTTTGATCCTTCAACTAATATTTTTAATTTACCATTAAACTGAATTAGAACATTTATTGGTCTAATATTTATTCCTTACTCATTTTGATTAATTCCTAATCGTCATTTATTTTTTTGAAATTTTATCTTAAATAAACTTCATAATGAATTTAAATTATTAATTGGAACAAATAAAAACTCAAATGGATCAACATTTATTTTTATTTCAATATTTTCTTTTATTATATTTAATAATTTTTTAGGGTTATTCCCTTATATTTTTACAAGAACTAGTCATCTTACACTTACATTATCTATCTCACTTCCTCTTTGATTAAGATTTATACTTTACGGATGAATTAACAATACTCAACATATATTTATTCACATAATCCCCCAAGAAACTCCAACAATTTTAATGCCATTTATAGTATTAATTGAAACAATTAGAAATATTATTCGACCTGGTACTTTAGCAGTTCGATTAACAGCTAATATAATTGCAGGTCATTTATTAATAACTTTATTAAGTAGAACCGGGCCAAATATATTAAATTACCTAATTATTTTTTTAATTATAATTCAAATTCTATTATTAATATTAGAATCAGCAGTTGCAATTATTCAATCTTATGTAATTACTATTTTAAGAACTTTATATTCTAGAGAAGTAAACTAATGAAAAATAATTTTAATCATCCATACCATCTAGTAGATTATAGACCTTGACCATTGACTGGAGCTATTGGAGTTTTAACATTAGTTACAGGAATAATTAAATGATTTCATAATTTTAATATTAATTTACTAATCCTAGGATATATTATTATTTTAATAACAATATTTCAATGATGACGAGATATTTGTCGAGAAGGCACTCTTCAGGGAAAACATACTATTTTAGTAGTAAAAGGATTACGATGAGGAATAATTTTATTTATTATTTCTGAAGTATTTTTTTTTATTTCTTTTTTCTGAGCTTTTTTTCATAGAAGTTTATCCCCTAATATTGAAATCGGAGCTATATGACCCCCCATAGGAATTATTCCATTTAATCCATTTCAAATTCCTTTATTAAATACTATTATTTTAATTACCTCAGGAGTAACAGTAACTTGAGCTCATCATGCAATTATAGAAAATAACTATTCTCAAATAACTCAAGGAATTTTTTTAACAATTATTTTAGGGATTTATTTTACTATTCTTCAAGCTTATGAATATTTAGAAGCACCATTTACTATTGCCGATAGAATTTATGGTTCAACATTTTTTGTAGCAACTGGATTCCATGGTCTTCATGTAATTATTGGAACAATATTTTTATTTATTTGTTTAATTCGACATTTAAATAACCATTTTTCTAGCTCTCATCATTTTGGATTTGAAGCAGCAGCTTGATATTGACACTTTGTAGATGTTGTTTGATTATTCCTCTATATTTCAATTTATTGATGGGGAAATTAATTATTTATATAATATATTTAGTATAATTGACTTCCAATCAAGAGGTTTAAATTTAATTTAATATAAATAATTCTTTTAATACTTTACATATTAATTATAATTAATTTAATTTCAAATATGATAATATTTCTATCTATAATTATATCAAAAAAAACTTTTTCAGATCGAGAAAAATCTTCCCCCTTTGAATGTGGATTTGACCCTAAATCATCAGCACGAATTCCTTTCTCTTTACATTTTTTTTTAATTACAGTAATTTTTTTAATTTTTGATGTAGAAATTGCATTAATTTTTCCAATTATTAATTTATTTAAAATTACTAACTTTATTATTTGAACTAAAATTAGATTTTTTTTTATTTTAATTTTATTAATAGGGTTATACCATGAATGAAATCAAAATATATTAAATTGAACAAATTAAATTAACTATTAAAAATTAAATTTTATCAATAGGATCATAGTTTAATTAAAACATTTGATTTGCGATCAAGAAATATTGAAATTATCAATTTATCTTAAATAAGAAGCAATTCATGCATTTAATTTCGACCTAAAAGATAGAGTTTAAAACTCCTTATTTTTAATTGAAACCAAATGGAGGTATATCACTGTTAATGATAAAATTGAATATAAATTCCAATTAAAGTAAAATTGAAATATAAAGTTTAATATTAAGCTGCTAACTTAATTTTTAGTGGTTTAATTCCATTAATATTTCTGTTTATATAGTTTAATATTAAAACATTACATTTTCACTGTAAAAATAAAATTTTTATTTTTATAAATATTTAAAGATTCAAACTAATCTCCCTAATATCTTCAATATTATACTCTAATTATAAGCTATTTAAA
>CAKMRQ010000039.1:0-26075 GCA_928269145.1 Agriphila tristella | reverse complement strand
GTTATAGAGTTAGATATTCCTAACAAATTAAGGAAGATGTGAGTTAATATTTTTGGATCTAAAATCTTGATTGATGATTTTGAGTAAATATTTTTAACTCTTAAATCTTGTTAAAGAGTTAGATATTCTTAACAAATGAGGGATTTTTTGAGTCAGTGTTTTTAACTCTAAAATTTTGATTGATGATTTTGAGTAAATATTTTTAACTCTAAAATCTTGTTAAAGAGTAAGATATTCTTAACAAATTAAGGAATTTTTGTGTCCATGTTTTTAACTCTAAAATCTTGTTATAGAGTTAGATATTCCTAACAAATTAAGGAAGATGTGAGTTAATATTTTTGGATCTAAAATCTTGATTGATGATTTTGAGTAAATATTTTTAACTCTAAAATCTTGTTAAAGAGTTAGATATTCTTAACAAATGAGGGATTTTTTGAGTCAGTGTTTTTAACTCTAAAATTTTGATTGATGATTTTGAGTAAATATTTTTAACTCTAAAATCTTGTTAAAGAGTAAGATATTCTTAACAAATTAAGGAATTTTTGTGTCCATGTTTTTAACTCTAAAATCTTGTTATAGAGTTAGATATTCCTAACAAATTAAGGAAGATGTGAGTTAATATTTTTGGATCTAAAATCTTGATTGATGATTTTGAGTAAATATTTTTAACTCTAAAATCTTGTTAAAGAGTTAGATATTCTTAACAAATTGGGGATTTTTTGAGTCAGTGTTTTTAACTCTAAAATTTTGATTGATGATTTTGAGTAAATATTTTGAACTCTAAAATCTTGTTAAAGAGTAAGATATTCTTAACAAATTAAGGAATTTTTGTGTCCATGTTTTTAACTCTAAAATCTTGTTATAGAGTTAGATATTCCTAACAAATTAAGGAAGATGTGAGTTAATATTTTTGGATCTAAAATCTTGATTGATGATTTTGAGTAAATATTTTTAACTCTAAAATCTTGTTAAAGAGTTAGATATTCTTAACAAATGAGGGATTTTTTGAGTCAGTGTTTTTAACTCTAAAATTTTGATTGATGATTTTGAGTAAATATTTTTAACTCTAAATCTTGTTAAAGAGTAAGATATTCTTAACAAATTAAGGAATTTTTGTGTCCATGTTTTTAACTCTAAAATCTTGTTATAGAGTTAGATATTCCTAACAAATTAAGGAAGATGTGAGTTAATATTTTTGGATCTTAAATCTTGATTGATGATTTTGAGTAAATATTTTTAACTCTAAAATCTTGTTAAAGAGTTAGATATTCTTAACAAATGAGGGATTTTTTGAGTCAGTGTTTTTAACTCTAAAATTTTGATTGATGATTTTGAGTAAATATTTTTAACTCTAAAATCTTGTTAAAGAGTAAGATATTCTTAACAAATTAAGGAATTTTTGTGTCCATGTTTTTAACTCTAAAATCTTGTTATAGAGTTAGATATTCCTAACAAATTAAGGAAGATGTGAGTTAATATTTTTGGATCTAAAATCTTGATTGATGATTTTGAGTAAATATTTTTAACTCTAAAATCTTGTTAAAGAGTTAGATATTCTTAACAAATGAGGGATTTTTTGAGTCAGTGTTTTTAACTCTAAAATTTTGATTGATGATTTTGAGTAAACATTTTTAACTCTAAAATCTTGTTAAAGAGTAAGATATTCTTAACAAATTAAGGAATTTTTGTGTCCATGTTTTTAACTCTAAAATCTTGTTATAGAGTTAGATATTCCTAACAAATTAAGGAAGATGTGAGTTAATATTTTTGGATCTAAAATCTTGATTGATGATTTTGAGTAAATATTTTTAACTCTAAAATCTTGTTAAAGAGTTAGATATTCTTAACAAATGAGGAATTTTTTGAGTCAGTGTTTTTAACTCTAAAAGTTTGATTGATGATTTTGAGTAAATATGTTTAACTCTAAAATCTTGTTAAAGAGTTAAGATATTCTTAACAAATTAAGATAATTAAGATAACAAATTAAGATCTTGTTAAGATATTCTTAACAAATTAAGGAATTTTTGTGTCCATGTTTTTAACTCTAAAATCTTGTTATAGAGTTAGATATTCCTAACAAATTAAGGAAGATGTGAGTTAATATTTTTGGATCTAAAATCTTGATTGATGATTTTGAGTAAATATTTTTAACTCTAAAATCTTGTTAAAGAGTTAGATATTCTTAACAAATTAGGGATTTTTTGAGTCAGTGTTTTTAACTCTAAAATTTTGATTGATGATTTTGAGTAAATATTTTTAACTCTAAAATCTTGTTAAAGAGTAAGATATTCTTAACAAATTAAGGAATTTTTGTGTCCATGTTTTTAACTCTAAAATCTTGTTATAGAGTTAGATATTCCTAACAAATTAAGGAAGATGTGAGTTAATATTTTTGGATCTAAAATCTTGATTGATGATTTTGAGTAAATATTTTTAACTCTAAAATCTTGTTAAAGAGTTAGATATTCTTAACAAATGAGGAATTTTTTGAGTCAGTGTTTTTAACTCTAAAATTTTGATTGATGATTTTGAGTAAATATTTTTAACTCTAAAATCTTGTTAAGGAGTAAGATATTCTTAACAAATTAAGGAATTTTTGTGTCCATGTTTTTAACTCTAAAATCTTGTTATAGAGTTAGATATTCCTAACAAATTAATGAAGATGTGAGTTAATATTTTTGGATCTAAAATCTTGATTGATGATTTTGAGTAAATATTTTTAACTCTAAAATCTTGTTAAAGAGTTAGATATTCTTAACAAATTGGGGATTTTTTGAGTCAGTGTTTTTAACTCTAAAATTTTGATTGATGATTTTGAGTAAATATTTTTAACTCTAAAATCTTGTTAAAGAGTAAGATATTCTTAACAAATTAAGGAATTTTTGTGTCCATGTTTTTAACTCTAAAATCTTGTTATAGAGTTAGATATTCCTAACAAATTAAGGAAGATGTGAGTTAATATTTTTGGATCTAAAATCTTGATTGATGATTTTGAGTAAATATTTTTAACTCTAAAATCTTGTTAAAGAGTTAGATATTCTTAACAAATGAGGGATTTTTTGAGTCAGTGTTTTTAACTCTAAAATTTTGATTGATGATTTTGAGTAAATATTTTTAACTCTAAAATCTTGTTAAAGAGTAAGATATTCTTAACAAATTAAGGAATTTTTGTGTCCATGTTTTTAACTCTAAAATCTTGTTATAGAGTTAGATATTCCTAACAAATTAAGAAAAATGTGAGTTAATATTTTTGGATCTAAAATCTTGATTGATGATTTTGAGTAAATATTTTTAACTCTAAAATCTTGTTAAAGAGTTAGATATTCTTAACAAATAAGGGATTTTTTGAGTCAGTGTTTTTAACTCTAAAATTTTAATTGATGATTTTGAGTAAATATTTTTAACTCTAAAATCTTGTTAAAGAGTAAGATATTCTTAACAAATTAAGGAATTTTTGTGTCCATGTTTTTAACTCTAAAATCTTGTTATAGAGTTAGATATTCCTAACAAATTAAGGAAGATGTGAGTTAATATTTTTGGATCTAAAATCTTGATTGATGATTTTGAGTAAATATTTTTAACTCTAAAATCTTGTTAAAGAGTTAGATATTCTTAACAAATGAGGGATTTTTTGAGTCAGTGTTTTTAACTCTAAAATTTTGATTGATGATTTTGAGTAAATATTTTTAACTCTAAAATCTTGTTAAAGAGTAAGATATTCTTAACAAATTAAGGAATTTTTGTGTCCATGTTTTTAACTCTAAAATCTTGTTATAGAGTTAGATATTCCTAACAAATTAAGGAAGATGTGAGTTAATATTTTTGGATCTAAAATCTTGATTGATGATTTTGAGTAAATATTTTTAACTCTAAAATCTTGTTAAAGAGTTAGATATTCTTAACAAATTAGGGATTTTTTGAGTCAGTGTTTTTAACTCTAAAATCTTGTTATAGAGTTAGATATTCCTAACAAATTAAGGAAGATGTGAGTTAATATTTTTGGATCTAAAATCTTGATTGATGATTTTGAGTAAATATTTTTAACTCTAAAATCTTGTTAAAGAGTTAGATATTCTTAACAAATGAGGGATTTTTTGAGTCAGTGTTTTTAACTCTAAAATTTTGATTGATGATTTTGAGTAAATATTTTTAACTCTAAAATCTTGTTAAAGAGTAAGATATTCTTAACAAATTAAGGAATTTTTGTGTCCATGTTTTTAACTCTAAAATCTTGTTATAGAGTTAGATATTCCTAACAAATTAAGGAAGATGTGAGTTAATATTTTTGGATCTAAAATCTTGATTGATGATTTTGAGTAAATATTTTTAACTCTAAAATCTTGTTAAAGAGTTAGATATTCTTAACAAATTAGGGATTTTTTGAGTCAGTGTTTTTAACTCTAAAATCTTGTTATAGAGTTAGATATTCCTAACAAATTAAGGAAGATGTGAGTTAATATTTTTGGATCTAAAATCTTGATTGATGATTTTGAGTAAATATTTTTAACTCTAAAATCTTGTTAAAGAGTTAGATATTCTTAACAAATGAGGGATTTTTTGAGTCAGTGTTTTTAACTCTAAAATTTTGATTGATGATTTTGAGTAAATATTTTTAACTCTAAAATCTTGTTAAAGAGTAAGATATTCTTAACAAATTAAGGAATTTTTGTGTCCATGTTTTTAACTCTAAAATCTTGTTATAGAGTTAGATATTCCTAACAAATTAAGGAAGATGTGAGTTAATATTTTTGGATCTAAAATCTTGATTGATGATTTTGAGTAAATATTTTTAACTCTAAAATCTTGTTAAAGAGTTAGATATTCTTAACAAATGAGGGATTTTTTGAGTCAGTGTTTTTAACTCTAAAATTTTGATTGATGATTTTGAGTAAACATTTTTAACTCTAAAATCTTGTTAAAGAGTAAGATATGTGGAAATAGGTCGCATGTAATATGCCTATTGATTTAAGAAACATTTTTATGTCAATAATATTCAAATGTGACTGTTGTTTTGACTGTCACAAAAAGGCTCCTGTCCTAACAATACCTGAAGAAATGTTGCGCTGCTGCCTGCCCCCTACAGTGGTTATGGGCCACCTATAGAAAATCAAGGATTTCGCGAAAATGTCAACCGTGAAAATAGAACAATTGACTCCAGAAAATTACGAAACATGGAAAATTCAGGTGGAAGCAATTCTTATAAAGAATGATGCCTGGAGCTATGTGGATGGCAGCCTTGTAAGACCAGCAGAACCAGGTTTAGCCACTCAATGGGATAAAGGTGACGCAAAGGCAAAGTCAGACCTAATCCTATCGATCAGCCCTAATGAACTGAGGCACCTGCGAGGATGCAAAACATCGCGAGAAATATGGTCGAAACTTGAAGGCATACATGCATCAAAAGGACCTGCGAAAAAGGCGACATTGTTAAAAGAATTATTGCTTTACAAAATGGAGGAAAGTGCTGACATTCGAGAACATGTCATGAAATTTTTTGATGTCAGATGCAAATTAGCTGACATGGGAATAGAAATGAATGACGATTTGATTTCAATTATGCTGCTGTATAGTTTACCGTCTAGCTTCGAGAACTTTAGATGTGCTATAGAGTCTAGAGATTCGTTGCCAGATCCAGAAACGCTTAAGGTAAAGATTTTGGAGGAAGGAAGTTCCCGACACCAGAAAGAAAATGTAGATAAGGCATTTCTTGTAAAAGGGAAGAAACCTTTTAAACCAAAGAGAGGTACAGTTGAAGAGGATTTGAAATTTAAATACAAATGTTTCAAATGTCATCAGCACGGTCATAAGGCTTCTGAATGTAATATGAAGAAGAATAAGGGTCAACGCCAAGAAACTTCTAAGTTAGTGTCAACGTATGGTACGGCCAGTGATATTTATGATTCGGATTTTGTAACTTTTAATTGTTTTTCAGATGATAAGGCTGCAAGCAATGAGAGTGGAAATTGGATCATTGATAGTGGATGTACGTCACATTTATGCAACGACGCAAGTAAATTTGGTGACACGATGTTACCCATGTCATCAAAGTTGAATTTGGCAACAAATGCAAGTACAAATATACGAGGCAAAGGTACAGTAAGATTGTTTACATGTAATAATGGTTCTCAAACTGTGGTTCAATTGCCCAATACACTTTATGTTCCGGATTTGCGATGTAACCTAATTTCAGTTGCGAAAATTACGGATCAAGGCTATAGTGTTACATTTGAAGGTAATGTAGCTAGTGTGAAAGATAGCTATGGTAACACTAAGCTAGTCGCAAATCGAAAGAGTAATTTATATTACGTAATAGAGGAACACCGTGAAATAGTGTCGGCGATTTCTGATAAAGAGAAAGAAGTCGATGTATGTTTGTGGCATGAACGATTAGGACATTTAAATGCAAAAGATCTTGTTAAACTTTTAAATAAATCTGGTATGAGTGTCAAAATGTCAGATATTGTAAAGTTGTACGATTGCAATGTTTGTATGAGTGGAAAAATGAGTAGGTTACCGTTTTCGAAATCTGAAGGCCCTTGTGATGAAAAATTAAAGATCATTTATTCAGACGTTGTTGGACCAATGCAACACAAAGCCATAGGTGGCGCGAGGTACTTTGTCACATTCATTGACGATCATACAAGATGGTGTGAAGTATATTTACTTAGTAAAAAGAGTGAAGTATTTACTGTATTTAAAATATACAAAAATTACGTCGAGAATTTGACCGGCAAGAAAATAAAATATTTTCAGTCAGATGGCGGTGGCGAATATTGTAACCGCGAATTCGATGAGTTCTTGAAGAATGAAGGCATATCTCGAAGATTAACCTGTCCTCGAACTCCAGAACAGAATGGGATAGCGGAAAGGAAAAATCGTACGTTAGTGGAAATGGCGAGATGTATGCTCATTTCGTCTGGTCTTTCGCCAGGTTTCTGGGCAGATGCTGTTGTAACGGCATGCCATGTCAGAAATCGATGTCCAACGCGCAGTCTTGGAGGAGACACACCCTTTGAGAGATGGTTTGGCCGACCTGCTAAGATAAATTATTTAGAGAGGTTTGGATCAAAGGTACATGTATTGGACAAAGAACAGGGGAAAGATAAGTTTGCTCCACGAAGTACAGAAGGAATCTTCGTAGGATATCCAAGAGATCGAAAAGGCTACAGAATATGGTTACCACAGCAACGGAAAATGATAGTGTCACGAGATGTGAAGTTTCACGGAATGAAGAGTGAAAGAAACGAAGATAATAGCTTGAAGATAGATCCATTTGAACTGAAAGCTGAAGATTTGAATACCAACGTGGGTCGACCAGGTATAGTTGAAATTGAATTCCATTCGAAACAGATAGCTGACATTACTCATCAGCCAGTCGAAGAACCCGAGATAATCGCAGGACCATCGCATCTTGATCATCGGGAAAGCGATGTTGAAAGCGAGGTTTGCGATGACGGTAGGGGAGGAATGAAGAGAGGTCCAGGTCGACCGCGTATAGAGCGAGGTCATGTTGGGCGTCCAAGAAAAGTGTACCAGATGGTACCAAATATACAACCAGAACCAAATACAGCTGATAGTAGTGAATCCATTGAGGAGTTTACGGACTGTCAAGACTTTGCTGGAGTCGCGGAAGTGACATTAAAACAGGCTTTGTCAAGCAGTGAATGCAATGGATGGAAAAATGCTATATTATCGGAAGTAAGAAGCCTAGTCAAGAACGACACATGGGAAATAGTAAACAAACCCATGAATCGTGATGTCGTAGGTTGTCGATATGTTTTAACAACTAAGCTGAATGTGGACAAAACTGAGAAGAAAAAGGCGAGACTTGTAGCGAGAGGCTTTAGCCAGCGGTATGGTATTGACTACCACGATACTTTTGCTCCTGTCGTCAGGCTTGATACAGTTAGATTGTTAGCTGCACTTGCAGTTGAGCTAGACCTAGAGATTCATCAGTTGGACATTAACACGGCTTACTTGAATGGATTTTTAGAAGAAAACATCTACATGAAGGTGCCAGAACTTTTAGAGGAATGTTTACTTAAACTGATAGAGACAGAAACAGAAGGTTCCGATATTTATGAACGAGTTAAGAAAATGTTGGACGATTTAAAGGCTGGAGGCGACGTATGCCGACTGAAAAGGTCGTTATACGGACTCAAACAAGCTGGTCGTCAGTGGAACATACGACTCGATGAGCAACTAAAACGTATGGGGTTGCGACAATCGTTGAATGAACCGTGTCTTTATTTTAGGGACATAGATTCTGATATAAAACTCTTTGTTTTAGTTTATGTTGATGATATCCAAATCGCATGTCGGAAAAGAGATTATATTGAGGACTTTAAAAAGTCACTGGCCACCGAGTTTGAATTAAAAGACTATGGAGTTGTCAAGTACATGTTGGGAATAGAGTTTGACAAATGTGACGATGGCATTAGATTGTCACAGCGAAAATATATCTCAGACTTGTTGATAAAATATGGCATGGATAATTGTCGTCCAGTTTCTACGCCTATGGAAACCAAAGTAAAATTTTCCCAAGACAAATGTAGTGAGGGCGAACAGTACCCGTACAGGGAAGTTATAGGTTCCTTGATGTATCTTTCAACAGGAACAAGGCCTGATATCACAAATAGTGTTGCAAAATTGGCACAATTTCTGAATTGTCCCAATGAAGAATGCTGGAAGGCCGCGAAACGAGTTCTGCGTTATTTGAGAAGAACGATAGAATACGGACTTGTATTTAAGAAAATTGTTTTAAAAAACAAAAAACCGACTTCAAAAACCTGCCTCTAAAAAGCAAGAAATAATATTCAAATCATTAGATACGCATTATCATTGTTATAACAACACGTCTATTGAAGTCGGGTGGGGCTGGAGTACAACTTCCTTTTTTTATTCTAAAAGCCCCACCCGACTTCAATAGACGTGTTGTTATAACAATGATAATGCGTATCTAATGATTTGAATATTATTTCTTGCTTTTTAGAGGCAGGTTTTTGAAGTCGGTTTTTTGTTTTTTAAAACAATTTTTTATTTTATTATTTTTAGTGTAAGTACCTTCTATATTAGGTATATTATTATAGGTATATTATTGGGTAGAAAAATCGGCTCAGCCAAACGTGAGATATTCGCGGAGAAACATACATCCATACAGGTTAAACTGAGGGAAAACCTTTTTTTTTGAAGTCGGTTAAAAAGACTACACTAAAAGTACCCCTTTCTCAACAAAAAGAAACATCTAATTCGGTTCATAAATAACAAAGTCGTCATGTGAGTTGATGAAAATCATAGTATTTTCAGGATTTCTCGAAAACTACTGAACCGATTTGAAAAAAAATTAAATGGGACCATCTCGCAAGAAAACTCAATCGAACAAAAAAAGAGTCATCAAAATCGGTTCATAAATGACGAAGATATGCGCGAACAACGATAAAAAAAAAAAAAAAAACATACAATCGAATTGAGAACCTCCTCCTTTTTGTGAAGTCGGTTAAAAACAGGCAAGTCATTGCAAGGGTATTCTGATTCGGATTGGGGAGGATGTTTGATAGATAGACGTTCTTACTCTGGATATGTTTTTGTGTTAGCAGGCAGCTGCATATCGTGGAAATCGCAGAAACAGAAGTGTGTCGCGACGTCCACGTGTGAGGCCGAGTATGTGAGCTTGTCATCAGCCATGAAAGAAGCTGTTTATCTCAATAGCTTATTAACTGAAATTGGGTTAGGTAAGTTTTCACAGATTACATTACATGTAGACAATCAGGGGGCGATATGTCTTGCAAATGATCCGATGTTCCATTCTCGTAGCAAGCACATTGATATAAGGCACCATTTTATAAGGAGTATTTTAAAGGACAACAAGAGCATAGAATTGTCGTACCTGTCTACTGATTCTATGCTTGCTGATATTTTAACCAAGGGTTTGCCTAATGCTAAGCACTACAAGTGCATGTCTGGTTTAGGTATTACCTGTTAATTGTTTATTTTTGCTAAAGTTGTTGTTCCTTTGTAATACTTTCTTTTTGTTTTAAGATGTATTTAATTTCTGTGAATATGCATATTAAGGGGGCGTGTGGAAATAGGTCGCATGTAATATGCCTATTGATTTAAGAAACATTTTTATGTCAATAATATTCAAATGTGACTGTTGTTTTGACTGTCACAAAAAGGCTCCTGTCCTAACAATACCTGAAGAAATGTTGTGCTAAAATAATAAACGGTTGACGAAGAAAACCCTATTTTTCTGTTCCACTGGAGCGCTGCTGCCTGCCCCCTACAATATTTTTGGATCTAAAATCTTGATTGATGATTTTGAGTAAATATTTTTAACTCTAAAATCTTGTTAAAGAGTTAGATATTCTTAACAAATGAGGGATTTTTTGAGTCAGTGTTTTTAACTCTAAAATTTTGATTGATGATTTTGAGTAAATATTTTTAACTCTAAGATCTTGTTAAAGAGTAAGATATTCTTAACAAATTAAGGAATTTTTGTGTCCATGTTTTTAACTCTAAAATCTTGTTATAGAGTTAGATATTCCTAACAAATTAAGGAAGATGTGAGTTAATATTTTTGGATCTAAAATCTTGATTGATGATTTTGAGTAAATATTTTTAACTCTAAAATCTTGTTAAAGAGTTAGATATTCTTAACAAATGAGGGATTTTTTGAGTCAGTGTTTTTAACTCTAAAATTTTGATTGATGATTTTGAGTAAATATTTTTAACTCTAAAATCTTGTTAAAGAGTAAGATATTCTTAAGAAATTAAGGAATTTTTGTGTCCATGTTTTTAACTCTAAAATCTTGTTATAGAGTTAGATATTCCTAACAAATTAAGGAAGATGTGAGTTAATATTTTTGGATCTAAAATCTTGATTGATGATTTTGAGTAAATAATTTTAACTCTAAAATCTTGTTAAAGAGTGAGATATTCTTAACAAATGAGGGATTTTTTGAGTCAGTGTTTTTAACTCTAAAATTTTGATTGATGATTTTGAGTAAATATTTTTAACTCTAAAATCTTGTTAAAGAGTAAGATATTCTTAACAAATTAAGGAATTTTTGTGTCCATGTTTTTAACTCTAAAATCTTGTTATAGAGTTAGATATTCGTAACAAATTAAGGAAGATGTGAGTTAATATTTTTGGATCTAAAATCTTGATTGATGATTTTGAGTAAATATTTTTAACTCTAAAATCTTGTTAAAGAGTTAGATATTCTTAACAAATTAAGGAATTTTTGTGTCCATGTTTTTAACTCTAAAATCTTGTTATAGAGTTAGATATTCCTAACAAATTAAGGAAGATGTGAGTTAATATTTTTGGATCTAAAATCTTGATTGATGATTTTGAGTAAATATTTTTAACTCTAAAATCTTGTTAAAGAGTTAGATATTCTTAACAAATGAGGGATTTTTTGAGTCAGTGTTTTTAACTCTAAAATTTTGATTGATGATTTTGAGTAAACATTTTTAACTCTAAAATCTTGTTAAAGAGTAAGATATGTGGAAATAGGTCGCATGTAATATGCCTATTGATTTAAGAAACATTTTTATGTCAATAATATTCAAATGTGACTGTTGTTTTGACTGTCACAAAAAGGCTCCTGTCCTAACAATACCTGAAGAAATGTTGCGCTGCTGCCTGCCCCCTACAGTGGTTATGGGCCACCTATAGAAAATCAAGGATTTCGCGAAAATGTCAACCGTGAAAATAGAACAATTGACTCCAGAAAATTACGAAACATGGAAAATTCAGGTGGAAGCAATTCTTATAAAGAATGATGCCTGGAGCTATGTGGATGGCAGCCTTGTAAGACCAGCAGAACCAGGTTTAGCCACTCAATGGGATAAAGGTGACGCAAAGGCAAAGTCAGACCTAATCCTATCGATCAGCCCTAATGAACTGAGGCACCTGCGAGGATGCAAAACATCGCGAGAAATATGGTCGAAACTTGAAGGCATACATGCATCAAAAGGACCTGCGAAAAAGGCGACATTGTTAAAAGAATTATTGCTTTACAAAATGGAGGAAAGTGCTGACATTCGAGAACATGTCATGAAATTTTTTGATGTCAGATGCAAATTAGCTGACATGGGAATAGAAATGAATGACGATTTGATTTCAATTATGCTGCTGTATAGTTTACCGTCTAGCTTCGAGAACTTTAGATGTGCTATAGAGTCTAGAGATTCGTTGCCAGATCCAGAAACGCTTAAGGTAAAGATTTTGGAGGAAGGAAGTTCCCGACACCAGAAAGAAAATGTAGATAAGGCATTTCTTGTAAAAGGGAAGAAACCTTTTAAACCAAAGAGAGGTACAGTTGAAGAGGATTTGAAATTTAAATACAAATGTTTCAAATGTCATCAGCACGGTCATAAGGCTTCTGAATGTAATATGAAGAAGAATAAGGGTCAACGCCAAGAAACTTCTAAGTTAGTGTCAACGTATGGTACGGCCAGTGATATTTATGATTCGGATTTTGTAACTTTTAATTGTTTTTCAGATGATAAGGCTGCAAGCAATGAGAGTGGAAATTGGATCATTGATAGTGGATGTACGTCACATTTATGCAACGACGCAAGTAAATTTGGTGACACGATGTTACCCATGTCATCAAAGTTGAATTTGGCAACAAATGCAAGTACAAATATACGAGGCAAAGGTACAGTAAGATTGTTTACATGTAATAATGGTTCTCAAACTGTGGTTCAATTGCCCAATACACTTTATGTTCCGGATTTGCGATGTAACCTAATTTCAGTTGCGAAAATTACGGATCAAGGCTATAGTGTTACATTTGAAGGTAATGTAGCTAGTGTGAAAGATAGCTATGGTAACACTAAGCTAGTCGCAAATCGAAAGAGTAATTTATATTACGTAATAGAGGAACACCGTGAAATAGTGTCGGCGATTTCTGATAAAGAGAAAGAAGTCGATGTATGTTTGTGGCATGAACGATTAGGACATTTAAATGCAAAAGATCTTGTTAAACTTTTAAATAAATCTGGTATGAGTGTCAAAATGTCAGATATTGTAAAGTTGTACGATTGCAATGTTTGTATGAGTGGAAAAATGAGTAGGTTACCGTTTTCGAAATCTGAAGGCCCTTGTGATGAAAAATTAAAGATCATTTATTCAGACGTTGTTGGACCAATGCAACACAAAGCCATAGGTGGCGCGAGGTACTTTGTCACATTCATTGACGATCATACAAGATGGTGTGAAGTATATTTACTTAGTAAAAAGAGTGAAGTATTTACTGTATTTAAAATATACAAAAATTACGTCGAGAATTTGACCGGCAAGAAAATAAAATATTTTCAGTCAGATGGCGGTGGCGAATATTGTAACCGCGAATTCGATGAGTTCTTGAAGAATGAAGGCATATCTCGAAGATTAACCTGTCCTCGAACTCCAGAACAGAATGGGATAGCGGAAAGGAAAAATCGTACGTTAGTGGAAATGGCGAGATGTATGCTCATTTCGTCTGGTCTTTCGCCAGGTTTCTGGGCAGATGCTGTTGTAACGGCATGCCATGTCAGAAATCGATGTCCAACGCGCAGTCTTGGAGGAGACACACCCTTTGAGAGATGGTTTGGCCGACCTGCTAAGATAAATTATTTAGAGAGGTTTGGATCAAAGGTACATGTATTGGACAAAGAACAGGGGAAAGATAAGTTTGCTCCACGAAGTACAGAAGGAATCTTCGTAGGATATCCAAGAGATCGAAAAGGCTACAGAATATGGTTACCACAGCAACGGAAAATGATAGTGTCACGAGATGTGAAGTTTCACGGAATGAAGAGTGAAAGAAACGAAGATAATAGCTTGAAGATAGATCCATTTGAACTGAAAGCTGAAGATTTGAATACCAACGTGGGTCGACCAGGTATAGTTGAAATTGAATTCCATTCGAAACAGATAGCTGACATTACTCATCAGCCAGTCGAAGAACCCGAGATAATCGCAGGACCATCGCATCTTGATCATCGGGAAAGCGATGTTGAAAGCGAGGTTTGCGATGACGGTAGGGGAGGAATGAAGAGAGGTCCAGGTCGACCGCGTATAGAGCGAGGTCATGTTGGGCGTCCAAGAAAAGTGTACCAGATGGTACCAAATATACAACCAGAACCAAATACAGCTGATAGTAGTGAATCCATTGAGGAGTTTACGGACTGTCAAGACTTTGCTGGAGTCGCGGAAGTGACATTAAAACAGGCTTTGTCAAGCAGTGAATGCAATGGATGGAAAAATGCTATATTATCGGAAGTAAGAAGCCTAGTCAAGAACGACACATGGGAAATAGTAAACAAACCCATGAATCGTGATGTCGTAGGTTGTCGATATGTTTTAACAACTAAGCTGAATGTGGACAAAACTGAGAAGAAAAAGGCGAGACTTGTAGCGAGAGGCTTTAGCCAGCGGTATGGTATTGACTACCACGATACTTTTGCTCCTGTCGTCAGGCTTGATACAGTTAGATTGTTAGCTGCACTTGCAGTTGAGCTAGACCTAGAGATTCATCAGTTGGACATTAACACGGCTTACTTGAATGGATTTTTAGAAGAAAACATCTACATGAAGGTGCCAGAACTTTTAGAGGAATGTTTACTTAAACTGATAGAGACAGAAACAGAAGGTTCCGATATTTATGAACGAGTTAAGAAAATGTTGGACGATTTAAAGGCTGGAGGCGACGTATGCCGACTGAAAAGGTCGTTATACGGACTCAAACAAGCTGGTCGTCAGTGGAACATACGACTCGATGAGCAACTAAAACGTATGGGGTTGCGACAATCGTTGAATGAACCGTGTCTTTATTTTAGGGACATAGATTCTGATATAAAACTCTTTGTTTTAGTTTATGTTGATGATATCCAAATCGCATGTCGGAAAAGAGATTATATTGAGGACTTTAAAAAGTCACTGGCCACCGAGTTTGAATTAAAAGACTATGGAGTTGTCAAGTACATGTTGGGAATAGAGTTTGACAAATGTGACGATGGCATTAGATTGTCACAGCGAAAATATATCTCAGACTTGTTGATAAAATATGGCATGGATAATTGTCGTCCAGTTTCTACGCCTATGGAAACCAAAGTAAAATTTTCCCAAGACAAATGTAGTGAGGGCGAACAGTACCCGTACAGGGAAGTTATAGGTTCCTTGATGTATCTTTCAACAGGAACAAGGCCTGATATCACAAATAGTGTTGCAAAATTGGCACAATTTCTGAATTGTCCCAATGAAGAATGCTGGAAGGCCGCGAAACGAGTTCTGCGTTATTTGAGAAGAACGATAGAATACGGACTTGTATTTAAGAAAACAGGCAAGTCATTGCAAGGGTATTCTGATTCGGATTGGGGAGGATGTTTGATAGATAGACGTTCTTACTCTGGATATGTTTTTGTGTTAGCAGGCAGCTGCATATCGTGGAAATCGCAGAAACAGAAGTGTGTCGCGACGTCCACGTGTGAGGCCGAGTATGTGAGCTTGTCATCAGCCATGAAAGAAGCTGTTTATCTCAATAGCTTATTAACTGAAATTGGGTTAGGTAAGTTTTCACAGATTACATTACATGTAGACAATCAGGGGGCGATATGTCTTGCAAATGATCCGATGTTCCATTCTCGTAGCAAGCACATTGATATAAGGCACCATTTTATAAGGAGTATTTTAAAGGACAACAAGAGCATAGAATTGTCGTACCTGTCTACTGATTCTATGCTTGCTGATATTTTAACCAAGGGTTTGCCTAATGCTAAGCACTACAAGTGCATGTCTGGTTTAGGTATTACCTGTTAATTGTTTATTTTTGCTAAAGTTGTTGTTCCTTTGTAATACTTTCTTTTTGTTTTAAGATGTATTTAATTTCTGTGAATATGCATATTAAGGGGGCGTGTGGAAATAGGTCGCATGTAATATGCCTATTGATTTAAGAAACATTTTTATGTCAATAATATTCAAATGTGACTGTTGTTTTGACTGTCACAAAAAGGCTCCTGTCCTAACAATACCTGAAGAAATGTTGTGCTAAAATAATAAACGGTTGACGAAGAAAACCCTATTTTTCTGTTCCACTGGAGCGCTGCTGCCTGCCCCCTACAATATTTTTGGATCTAAAATCTTGATTGATGATTTTGAGTAAATATTTTTAACTCTAAAATCTTGTTAAAGAGTTAGATATTCTTAACAAATGAGGGATTTTTTGAGTCAGTGTTTTTAACTCTAAAATTTTGATTGATGATTTTGAGTAAATATTTTTAACTCTAAGATCTTGTTAAAGAGTAAGATATTCTTAACAAATTAAGGAATTTTTGTGTCCATGTTTTTAACTCTAAAATCTTGTTATAGAGTTAGATATTCCTAACAAATTAAGGAAGATGTGAGTTAATATTTTTGGATCTAAAATCTTGATTGATGATTTTGAGTAAATATTTTTAACTCTAAAATCTTGTTAAAGAGTTAGATATTCTTAACAAATGAGGGATTTTTTGAGTCAGTGTTTTTAACTCTAAAATTTTGATTGATGATTTTGAGTAAATATTTTTAACTCTAAAATCTTGTTAAAGAGTAAGATATTCTTAAGAAATTAAGGAATTTTTGTGTCCATGTTTTTAACTCTAAAATCTTGTTATAGAGTTAGATATTCCTAACAAATTAAGGAAGATGTGAGTTAATATTTTTGGATCTAAAATCTTGATTGATGATTTTGAGTAAATAATTTTAACTCTAAAATCTTGTTAAAGAGTGAGATATTCTTAACAAATGAGGGATTTTTTGAGTCAGTGTTTTTAACTCTAAAATTTTGATTGATGATTTTGAGTAAATATTTTTAACTCTAAAATCTTGTTAAAGAGTAAGATATTCTTAACAAATTAAGGAATTTTTGTGTCCATGTTTTTAACTCTAAAATCTTGTTATAGAGTTAGATATTCGTAACAAATTAAGGAAGATGTGAGTTAATATTTTTGGATCTAAAATCTTGATTGATGATTTTGAGTAAATATTTTTAACTCTAAAATCTTGTTAAAGAGTTAGATATTCTTAACAAATTAGGGATTTTTTGAGTCAGTGTTTTTAACTCTAAAATTTTGATTGATGATTTTGAGTAAATATTTTTAACTCTAAAATCTTGTTAAAGAGTAAGATATTCTTAACAAATTAAGGAATTTTTGTGTCCATGTTTTTAACTCTAAAATCTTGTTATAGAGTTAGATATTCCTAACAAATTAAGGAAGATGTGAGTTAATATTTTTGGATCTAAAATCTTGATTGATGATTTTGAGTAAATATTTTTAACTCTAAAATCTTGTTAAAGAGTTAGATATTCTTAACAAATGAGGAATTTTTTGAGTCAGTGTTTTTAACTCTAAAATTTTGATTGATGATTTTGAGTAAATATTTTTAACTCTAAAATCTTGTTAAGGAGTAAGATATTCTTAACAAATTAAGGAATTTTTGTGTCCATGTTTTTAACTCTAAAATCTTGTTATAGAGTTAGATATTCCTAACAAATTAATGAAGATGTGAGTTAATATTTTTGGATCTAAAATCTTGATTGATGATTTTGAGTAAATATTTTTAACTCTAAAATCTTGTTAAAGAGTTAGATATTCTTAACAAATTGGGGATTTTTTGAGTCAGTGTTTTTAACTCTAAAATTTTGATTGATGATTTTGAGTAAATATTTTTAACTCTAAAATCTTGTTAAAGAGTAAGATATTCTTAACAAATTAAGGAATTTTTGTGTCCATGTTTTTAACTCTAAAATCTTGTTATAGAGTTAGATATTCCTAACAAATTAAGGAAGATGTGAGTTAATATTTTTGGATCTAAAATCTTGATTGATGATTTTGAGTAAATATTTTTAACTCTAAAATCTTGTTAAAGAGTTAGATATTCTTAACAAATGAGGGATTTTTTGAGTCAGTGTTTTTAACTCTAAAATTTTGATTGATGATTTTGAGTAAATATTTTTAACTCTAAAATCTTGTTAAAGAGTAAGATATTCTTAACAAATTAAGGAATTTTTGTGTCCATGTTTTTAACTCTAAAATCTTGTTATAGAGTTAGATATTCCTAACAAATTAAGAAAGATGTGAGTTAATATTTTTGGATCTAAAATCTTGATTGATGATTTTGAGTAAATATTTTTAACTCTAAAATCTTGTTAAAGAGTTAGATATTCTTAACAAATAAGGGATTTTTTGAGTCAGTGTTTTTAACTCTAAAATTTTAATTGATGATTTTGAGTAAATATTTTTAACTCTAAAATCTTGTTACAGAGTAAGATATTCTTAACAAATTAAGGAATTTTTGTGTCCATGTTTTTAACTCTAAAATCTTGTTATAGAGTTAGATATTCCTAACAAATTAAGGAAGATGTGAGTTAATATTTTTGGATCTAAAATCTTGATTGATGATTTTGAGTAAATATTTTTAACTCTAAAATCTTGTTAAAGAGTTAGATATTCTTAACAAATGAGGGATTTTTTGAGTCAGTGTTTTTAACTCTAAAATTTTGATTGATGATTTTGAGTAAATATTTTTAACTCTAAAATCTTGTTAAAGAGTAAGATATTCTTAACAAATTAAGGAATTTTTGTGTCCATGTTTTTAACTCTAAAATCTTGTTATAGAGTTAGATATTCCTAACAAATTAAGGAAGATGTGAGTTAATATTTTTGGATCTAAAATCTTGATTGATGATTTTGAGTTAATATTTTTAACTCTAAAATCTTGTTAAAGAGTTAGATATTCTTAACAAATTAGGGATTTTTTGAGTCAGTGTTTTTAACTCTAAAATTTTGATTGATGATTTTGAGTAAATATTTTTAACTCTAAAATCTTGTTAAAGAGTAAGATATTCTTAACAAATTAAGGAATTTTTGTGTCCATGTTTTTAACTCTAAAATCTTGTTATAGAGTTAGATATTCCTAACAAATTAAGGAAGATGTGAGTTAATATTTTTGGATCTAAAATCTTGATTGATGATTTTGAGTAAATATTTTTAACTCTAAAATCTTGTTAAAGAGTTAGATATTCTTAACAAATTAGGGATTTTTTGAGTCAGTGTTTTTAACTCTAAAATTTTGATTGATGATTTTGAGTAAATATTTTTAACTCTAAAATCTTGTTAAAGAGTAAGATATTCTTAACAAATTAAGGAATTTTTGTGTCCATGTTTTTAACTCTAAAATCTTGTTATAGAGTTAGATATTCCTAACAAATTAAGGAAGATGTGAGTTAATATTTTTGGATCTAAAATCTTGATTGATGATTTTGAGTTAATATTTTTAACTCTAAAATCTTGTTAAAGAGTTAGATATTCTTAACAAATTAGGGATTTTTTGAGTCAGTGTTTTTAACTCTAAAATTTTGATTGATGATTTTGAGTAAATATTTTTAACTCTAAAATCTTGTTAAAGAGTAAGATATTCTTAACAAATTAAGGAATTTTTGTGTCCATGTTTTTAACTCTAAAATCTTGTTATAGAGTTAGATATTCCTAACAAATTAAGGAAGATGTGAGTTAATATTTTTGGATCTAAAATCTTGATTGATGATTTTGAGTAAATATTTTTAACTCTAAAATCTTGTTAAAGAGTAAGATATTCTTAACAAATTAGGGATTTTTTGAGTCAGTGTTTTTAACTCTAAAATCTTGTTATAGAGTTAGATATTCCTAACAAATTAAGGAAGATGTGAGTTAATATTTTTGGATCTAAAATCTTGATTGATGATTTTGAGTAAATATTTTTAACTCTAAAATCTTGTTAAAGAGTTAGATATTCTTAACAAATTAGGGATTTTTTGAGTCAGTGTTTTTAACTCTAAAATTTTGATTGATGATTTTGAGTAAATATTTTTAACTCTAAAATCTTGTTAAAGAGTAAGATATTCTTAACAAATTATGGAATTTTTGTGTCCATGTTTTTAACTCTAAAATCTTGTTATAGAGTTAGATATTCCTAACAAATTAAGGAAGATGTGAGTTAATATTTTTGGATCTAAAATCTTGATTGATGATTTTGAGTAAATATTTTTAACTCTAAAATCTTGTTAAAGAGTTAGATATTCTTAACAAATGAGGGATTTTTTGAGTCAGTGTTTTTAACTCTAAAATTTTGATTGATGATTTTGAGTAAATATTTTTAACTCTAAAATCTTGTTAAAGAGTAAGATATTCCTAACAAATTAAGGAATTTTTGTGTCCATGTTTTTAACTCTAAAATCTTGTTATAGAGTTAGATATTCCTAACAAATTAAGGAAGATGTGAGTTAATATTTTTGGATCTAAAATCTTGATTGATGATTTTGAGTAAATATTTTTAACTCTTAAATCTTGTTAAAGAGTTAGATATTCTTAACAAATTAGGGATTTTTTGAGTCAGTGTTTTTAACTCTAAAATTTTGATTGATGATTTTGAGTAAATATTTTTAACTCTAAAATCTTGTTTAAGAGTAAGATATTCTTAACAAATTAAGGAATTTTTGTGTCCATGTTTTTAACTCTAAAATCTTGTTATAGAGTTAGATATTCCTAACAAATTAAGGAAGATGTGAGTTAATATTTTTGGATCTAAAATCTTGATTGATGATTTTGAGTAAATATTTTTAACTCTAAAATCTTGTTAAAGAGTTAGATATTCTTAACAAATGAGGGATTTTTTGAGTCAGTGTTTTTAACTCTAAAATTTTGATTGATGATTTTGAGTAAATATTTTTAACTCTAAAATCTTGTTAAAGAGTAAGATATTCTTAACAAATTAAGGAATTTTTGTGTCCATGTTTTTAACTCTAAAATCTTGTTATAGAGTTAGATATTCCTAACAAATTAAGGAAGATGTGAGTTAATATTTTTGGATCTAAAATCTTGATTGATGATTTTGAGTAAATATTTTTAACTCTAAAATCTTGTTAAAGAGTTAGATATTCTTAACAAATTAGGGATTTTTTGAGTCAGTGTTTTTAACTCTAAAATCTTGTTATAGAGTTAGATATTTCTAACAAATTAAGGAAGATGTGAGTTAATATTTTGGATCTAAAATCTTGATTGATGATTTTGAGTAAATATTTTTAACTCTAAAATCTTGTTAAAGAGTTAGATATTCTTAACAAATGAGGGATTTTTTGAGTCAGTGTTTTTAACTCTAAAATTTTGATTGATGATTTTGAGTAAATATTTTTAACTCTAAAATCTTGTTAAAGAGTAAGATATTCTTAACAAATTAAGGAATTTTTGTGTCCATGTTTTTAACTCTAAAATCTTGTTATAGAGTTAGATATTCCTAACAAATTAAGGAAGATGTGAGTTAATATTTTTGGATCTAAAATCTTGATTGATGATTTTGAGTAAATATTTTTAACTCTAAAATCTTGTTAAAGAGTTAGATATTCTTAACAAATGAGGGATTTTTTGAGTCAGTGTTTTTAACTCTAAAATTTTGATTGATGATTTTGAGTAAATATTTTTAACTCTAAAATCTTGTTAAAGAGTAAGATATTCTTAACAAATTAAGGAATTTTTGTGTCCATGTTTTTAACTCTAAAATCTTGTTATAGAGTTAGATATTCCTAACAAATTAAGGAAGATGTGAGTTAATATTTTTGGATCTAAAATCTTGATTGATGATTTTGAGTAAATATTTTTAACTCTTAAATCTTGTTAAAGAGTTAGATATTCTTAACAAATTAGGGATTTTTTGAGTCAGTGTTTTTAACTAAAAATCTTGATTGATGATTTTGAGTAAATATTTTTAACTCTTAAATCTTGTTAAAGAGTTAGATATTCTTAACAAATTAGGGATTTTTTGAGTCAGTGTTTTTAAATCTAAAATTTTGATTGATGATTTTGAGTAAATATTTTTAACTCTAAAATCTTGTTAAAGAGTAAGATATTCTTAACAAATTAAGGAATTTTTGTGTCCATGTTTTTAACTCTAAAATCTTGTTATAGAGTTAGATATTCCTAACAAATTAAGGAAGATGTGAGTTAATATTTTTGGATCTAAAATCTTGATTGATGATTTTGAGTAAATATTTTTAACTCTAAAATCTTGTTAAAGAGTTAGATATTCTTAACAAATTGGGGATTTTTTGAGTCAGTGTTTTTAACTCTAAAATTTTGATTGATGATTTTGAGTAAATATTTTTAACTCTAAAATCTTGTTAAAGAGTAAGATATTCTTAACAAATTAAGGAATTTTTGTGTCCATGTTTTTAACTCTAAAATCTTGTTATAGAGTTAGATATTCCTAACAAATTAAGGAAGATGTGAGTTAATATTTTTGGATCTAAAATCTTGATTGATGATTTTGAGTAAATATTTTTAACTCTAAAATCGTGTTAAAGAGTTAGATATTCTTAACAAATGAGGGATTTTTTGAGTCAGTGTTTTTAACTCTAAAATTTTGATTGATGATTTTGAGTAAATATTTTTAACTCTAAAATCTTGTTAAAGAGTAAGATATTCTTAACAAATTAAGGAATTTTTGTGTCCATGTTTTTAACTCTAAAATCTTGTTATAGAGTTAGATATTCCTAACAAATTAAGGAAGATGTGAGTTAATATTTTTGGATCTAAAATCTTGATTGATGATTTTGAGTAAATATTTTTAACTCTAAAATCTTGTTAAAGAGTTAGATATTCTTAACAAATGAGGGATTTTTTGAGTCAATGTTTTTAACTCTAAAATTTTGATTGATGATTTTGAGTAAATATGTTTAACTCTAAAATCTTGTTAAAGAGTAAGATATTCTTAACAAATTAAGGAATTTTTGTGTCCATGTTTTTAACTCTAAAATCTTGTTATAGAGTTAGATATTCCTAACAAATTAAGGAAGATGTGAGTTAATATTTTTGGATCTAAAATCTTGATTGATGATTTTGAGTAAATATTTTTAACTCTTAAATCTTGTTAAAGAGTTAGATATTCTTAACAAATTAGGGATTTTTTGAGTCAGTGTTTTTAACTCTAAAATTTTGATTGATGATTTTGAGTAAATATTTTTAACTCTAAAATCTTGTTAAAGAGTAAGATATTCTTAACAAATTAAGGAATTTTTGTGTCCATGTTTTTAACTCTAAAATCTTGTTATAGAGTTAGATATTCCTAACAAATTAAGGAAGATGTGAGTTAATATTTTTGGATCTAAAATCTTGATTGATGATTTTGAGTAAATATTTTTAACTCTAAAATCGTGTTAAAGAGTTAGATATTCTTAACAAATGAGGGATTTTTTGAGTAAGTGTTTTTAACTCTAAAATTTTGATTGATGATTTTGAGTAAATATTTTTAACTCTAAAATCTTGTTAAAGAGTAAGATATTCTTAACAAATTAAGGAATTTTTGTGTCCATGTTTTTAACTCTAAAATCTTGTTATAGAGTTAGATATTCCTAACAAATTAAGGAAGATGTGAGTTAATATTTTTGGATCTAAAATCTTGATTGATGATTTTGAGTAAATATTTTTAACTCTAAAATCTTGTTAAAGAGTTAGATATTCTTAACAAATTAGGGATTTTTTGAGTCAGTGTTTTTAACTCTAAAATTTTGATTGATGATTTTGAGTAAATATTTTTAACTCTAAAATCTTGATAAAGAGTAAGATATTCTTAACAAATTAAGGAATTTTTGTGTCCATGTTTTTAACTCTAAAATCTTGTTATAGAGTTAGATATTCCTAACAAATTAAGGAAGATGTGAGTTAATATTTTTGGATCTAAAATCTTGATTGATGATTTTGAGTAAATATTTTTAACTCTAAAATCTTGTTAAAGAGTTAGATATTCTTAACAAATTAGGGATTTTTTGAGTCAGTGTTTTTAACTCCTAAATTTTGATTGATGATTTTGAGTAAATATTTTTAACTCTAAAATCTTGTTAAAGAGTAAGATATTCCTAACAAATTAAGGAATTTTTGTGTCCATGTTTTTAACTCTAAAATCTTGTTATAGAGTTAGATATTCCTAACAAATTAAGGAAGATGTGAGTTAATATTTTTGGATCTAAAATCTTGATTGATGATTTTGAGTAAATATTTTTAACTCTTAAATCTTGTTAAAGAGTTAGATATTCTTAACAAATTAGGGATTTTTTGAGTCAGTGTTTTTAACTCTAAAATTTTGATTGATGATTTTGAGTAAATATGTTTAACTCTAAAATCTTGTTAAAGAGAAAGATATTCTTAACAAATTAAGGAATTTTTGTGTCCATGTTTTTAACTCTAAAATCTTGTTATAGAGTTAGATATTCGTAACAAATTAAGGAAGATGTGAGTTAATATTTTTGGATCTAAAATCTTGATTGATGATTTTGAGTAAATATTTTTACCTCTAAAATCTTGTTAAAGAGTAAGATATTCTTAACAAATTAAGGAATTTTTGTGTCCATGTTTTTAACTCTAAAATCTTGTTATAGAGTTAGATATTCCTAACAAATTAAGGAAGATGTGAGTTAATATTTTTGGATCTAAAATCTTGATTGATGATTTTGAGTAAATATTTTTAACTCTAAAATCTTGTTAAAGAGTTAGATATTCTTAACAAATGAGGGATTTTTTGAGTCAATGTTTTTAACTCTAAAATTTTGATTGATGATTTTGAGTAAATATGTTTAACTCTAAAATCTTGTTAAAGAGTAAGATATTCTTAACAAATTAAGGAATTTTTGTGTCCATGTTTTTAACTCTAAAATCTTGTTATAGAGTTAGATATTCCTAACAAATTAAGGAAGATGTGAGTTAATATTTTTGGATCTAAAATCTTGATTGATGATTTTGAGTAAATATTTTTAACTCTAAAATCTTGTTAAAGAGTTAGATATTTTTAACAAATGAGGGATTTTTTGAGTCAGTGTTTTTAACTCTAAAATTTTGATTGATGATTTTGAGTAAATATTTTTAACTCTAAGATCTTGTTAAAGAGTAAGATATTCTTAACAAATTAAGGAATTTTTGTGTCCATGTTTTTAACTCTAAAATCTTGTTATAGAGTTAGATATTCCTAACAAATTAAGGAAGATGTGAGTTAATATTTTTGGATCTAAAATCTTGATTGATGATTTTGAGTAAATATTTTTAACTCTAAAATCTTGTTAAAGAGTTAGATATTCTTAACAAATGAAGGATTTTTTGAGTCAGTGTTTTTAACTCTAAAATTTTGATTGATGATTTTGAGTAAATATTTTTAACTCTAAAATCTTGTTAAAGAGTAAGATATTCTTAACAAATTAAGGAATTTTTGTGTCCATGTTTTTAACTCTAAAATCTTGTTATAGAGTTAGATATTCCTAACAAATTAAGGAAGATGTGAGTTAATATTTTTGGATCTAAAATCTTGATTGATGATTTTGAGTAAATATTTTTAACTCTAAAATCTTGTTAAAGAGTTAGATATTCTTAACAAATGAGGGATTTTTTGAGTCAATGTTTTTAACTCTAAAATTTTGATTGATGATTTTGAGTAAATATGTTTAACTCTAAAATCTTGTTAAAGAGTAAGATATTCTTAACAAATTAAGAAATTTTTGTGTCCATGTTTTTAACTCTAAAATCTTGTTATAGAGTTAGATATTCCTAACAAATTAAGGAAGATGTGAGTTAATATTTTTGGATCTAAAATCTTGATTGATGATTTTGAGTAAATATTTTTAACTCTTAAATCTTGTTAAAGAGTTAGATATTCTTAACAAATGAGGGATTTTTTGAGTCAGTGTTTTTAACTCTAAAATTTTGATTGATGATTTTGAGTAAATATTTTTAACTCTAAAATCTTGTTAAAGAGTAAGATATTCTTAACAAATTAAGGAATTTTTGTGTCCATGTTTTTAACTCTAAAATCTTGTTATAGAGTTAGATATTCCTAACAAATTAAGGAAGATGTGAGTTAATATTTTTGGATCTAAAATCTTGATTGATGATTTTAGAGTTAAAAATATTTACTCAAAATCATCAATCAAGATTTTAGATCCAAAAATATTAACTCACATCTTCCTTAATTTGTTAGGAATATCTAACTCTATAACAAGATTTTAGAGTTAAAAACATGGACACAAAAATTC
>CAKMRQ010000038.1:10000-12000 GCA_928269145.1 Agriphila tristella | reverse complement strand
TTAGCATAGAATTAAGTTGTAAAATTAAGATAAAGATAAAGTACAACAAAACAAGACTGTAATAAGATCAATAAAACGATGTAACATAGATATAAGCAAATTAATGTAAATAGCAATAAGAAAATGTGTTAGATATAGGAAAGTTATAAATACAAAATGTTTATAGTCATAGCAAAATTGTAAAACTGTAATATGAATTAAGTAAAATATGTAATAAGAGGTAGAAATAAGATAAATGTGTAGACAAAAAACCAATAAAGAAATTGTGTTGTGTTCCCTCAGAACCCTAGTTAATAGAAGTAAAAGATAGGCATTCAAATAAGAATAGAATAGGCAGCAATCCCAGCTGTTAAGGAATATGAGACGATGTATGAATGTGTAGTATGCGGTATGAAAGTACGAGAGGCATAAATGCGAGAACTGGTATGAAAGTGTAGCAAACTTAGAACTGTAAAAAATGGCTCTAACCCTTCGTTAGAGGTAGAAGTATAAAAAAAAAAAAAAAAAAAAAAAAAAAAAAAAAAAAAAAAAAAACCTAACCTAACCTAACCTAACCTAACCTAACCAAAGTTTCATACGCCGCGCCGCCGCCCCGCTTAGTTAGAGACACAGACAGCACACGTACAATTTTTCAACAAGCTACAAGTTTGAAAGAGACGCCGCGTGCGTGCGCGCGCAACTGCCGTCCGCCGCCGACTGACTGTATTAGAGCGCCGCCTCTCAGCGAAACGATAGTAACGTCGACCCCTTCACAACTTGCTCGATACCACGCTACACAACACGATTAAGTGCCAGAATGTGACTCGCAATATAAAGGATTTTTACTTGTTTAGGTATTGGTGCGCTTGTGCATGTACCTATAAAAAAACAAAAAAAAAAAAAAAAAACAAAAAAAAAAAAAACAAACAAACACCGCGTAAGTATAAGTACGGTGTAATGCATGCACCTAAAAAGTAGTAAAATTTGGGTAACCATTGCAATAAATAGCATTGGCAATAATAATTAGTTGCTAATCGTCCATTGTCATTCATCAACGCCCGAGCGCCGAGCGGTCGCCGGCGTCCGGACGACAATAGACAGTGTATTGTGTCTCGTTCTCCGGGCGTTGACGAGTTAAGTGTGGGTACCCATTGTTATAATAATCGACCATTGTCATTCATCAACGCCCGAGCGCCGAGCGGTCGCCGGCGTCCGGACGACAATAGACGATGTATTGTGTCTCGTTCTCCGGGCGTTGACGTGTTAATTAAAGTAATCATTGTGAGTGAAATAGACAAGTCTATAGAATGTCGAGATAGATGGGCCGACAATTTTACAAATTAATAACTGGGGGCATTCGTATTGCGACGTTAGAGGTGAAAAAAAAATCAGCGAGAGCATTAAATTTGCCAATAGTCCATTACTGCAGCGGCAGGCAATACAGGCATTGAAGAAGCCTAGTTGCGGCCAAGGCTTGTATAGTACTTTTCTCAAATAATGCGCGGAAATTCAAACCAAGTAGTAGTTACTTTTCAAACATTTTATTTTTATATAAAATTACAATAATTGAAAGTAACAAATCGCACAGTCTTGAACATTTGTCATTTGAACATCGACATTTCGAACGCACATTGCGGTCCATGGAGACACATCCAGGACCACTCCTGTCTGAGGGCCGGCTGCATAAAAACAATAACCACACTGCGCACTTCACGCACGTCGAAATCTATGCCGCGACGCACAGCAATGTGCGGCCGGAGGTGGAGGCGTTTTCAAGCCGTGTAGTCTTGCGCTATTGGCGGCTCCCCGCTCTGTCGTCGTACCAATTCACCGGTAACGGTAATTGTACGACACCGGGCGGGGTCCGTTTAAAAATTGGACGATCAAGTCTTTCGCTTCGCGCGCAACACCGATCGTTTCGTGTGTGTCGCTCTCGAAATTAAAGTGACTCTTTGTGGGGGAACAATTAGTGATGCAAATCGCTAACTCTGCTGTGGAGAGCGCAAATTTCGATCAAAGAG
>CAKMRQ010000038.1:0-5000 GCA_928269145.1 Agriphila tristella | reverse complement strand
TGTTTGAAATAAATGATTCGTTATTTGCATTTGCATTTTATTTACCAAATTCTTTATCAAATCTCTATTGTTCATAAACTCTAAAATATCTATATCTATATTTTAGTGCAATAACAGCGCAACATCTCTTAGCATTAAGCGACACTAAGTGATTGATTCATTTGCCATTTAGCACCAAGCCAAGCAACTATTGCACACTATTCCTTGTATGAATCAATCACTTAGTGTCAAAAATATAAAAGTACTGCAAAAACACAACAGAAAAAGAATTAAGCTAATTTTATAATAATTACATTAATGTTGTATGCGATATTGTTTTTACTTTATAAAAATTGTTAGCAGGTTAGCGTCATTGATTATGGTGAAAAATGTTTGAAATAAATGATTCGTTATTTGCATTGCATTTTATTTATTTACCAAATTCTTTATCAAATCTCTATTGTTCATAAACTCTAAAATCAGTCAATTGTAGAATCGGTCATTACTAGACTCAGTCATTTGTAGAATCGGTAAAATTACTAGAATCAGTCGTTTATAGAATTGTACATTCCACGAATCGGTCAATAATAGACTACGTAGCCATTTTGCAAATCAGTCATTCCTAGACTAAACCAATCAAAGTATGGAATTTCGTACTGTACTATTTGTCAAAGTTATTTTTGAAAGATATCGATGTTCTTATGTCATCATAAAGTGGTGTTCGCTATTTTAGACCAAACATGCGATCTCGTGATACTTTTTGCATTCCTGCGAGCCGGACAAATTATGCTATAAACCGTTTTATAGTTAAAGCGATGAAATTATATAAGTTAACGTTAAATTTAGCCACATTGATTTGTTTAGTCTTAAGCCCGCTAAATTCAAATTTGCACTTAATACCTAGTACCGATTAATTAATATCAATAACCTCTCATTTTTAGAAGTAATAGTTATTTGTTATACAAGTGACCAAAATCAAATTGTGCTGCGAGTGGCGACTTTAAATCACGAACTAGCGAAGTAGTCTAGAATTGAATCACTAGACTACTGGAGCACAGTGAGTGATTTAAAGACACGAGGCAGAACAACATTTTGGTCTCGTGTAAAACATACAACTTTTCACCTCGACCAGCGAGAAAATTTTCACTTGACTTGACCTGGTAAAAAAGCTTAATTCAGCATTAGAAACTTGTTCACTTAACTCTTTTGGAGTTAGGAAACTATCTTGATCGTTGGACACATTCATTTTTGTAATTTATCACAAAAATAATTCAATCAAACCAATGCTGACAAATTTTATTCATAGAGTCAGTAATTCCCGTCGTTTTGATTACATTACGTTGTAAACAGAGATTTGAGTTTGATTCTGTAATACGAGCCTAAGATTAAATTGACATTGTACTGGCAGGCAAATACTATGACATGATTATGATTTGACATTTTATTACATTTGACATTACTAAAGTTTGACATTTTTTTTTGTATTTTATTTAATTAATTTATGACATAATTATTGAAATATTAAATGACATTGGATATTTATAATGATGGGTGATGAATTGTTATTGTTATGATTAATGTTTTAAATATTGATTTCTTAGTTAATTTCTTTGTAATTACGCACTAACAGATTTCCACGCCTAACGGAGGCAGAATATGTAGATCTTATCTTTATATACCATCAATGTATACTACCATATTCTGGGAAATAAATGATTATGATTATGAAAAAAAAGGAAAATGGTAACAGACAAACATACAAACAAACAAACAAACGAACAGACGCACAACCTCTAACCCCAAACGCATAATATACCGCCTCCGTTCCGTCCGTCGTGGGTAAAAAGTGAGTGAGTAGCGTGAGTTTAAAACAAAATTACTACACGACGACATCGAACGACCAAACGTTGGTTATATCTAGTGACAATTCAGTTGGCGATTCGAACAATTTTATCATTTTCATTAGTTGCACACATAAGTTTCACTAACAAGCTTTAGTGATTGATAATCCAAGTAGACAAGCTGATTTCTTCAAGATACAGGGCTGCCCAGTCCAGGGATCCTTGTTGTCGTCTGAAAAACAGTCTACCAATGCAAACTGTGTTGGTTAACAAAATTGAAGTGTCTTTATGTGTATGCATAGGCACACCTCAGGACAACAAAGATTATTTTAATTTAAAAGCTGTCTCAAAATTAACAGTAATAGTTCTAGTAGTACTTATTGTATTAGATTTCTGTCTGTACCTACCTACCTACAGGAAAACGTTCTAAATACCAAGTATAGGTATAACGTACGTGCCTTGTAATTTGAACGTTTTGCAATTATTTTGTTTTAATCTATTTTTTTTTTGTTTTTCAGATACATGAGAGACGTGTTGTTGTTTACTGTGCGTTTGATGTGGAACTGCGGCCAAGACTGTCCTCCAGTCCAAGAGGAGATTTTTTTTTCCATAACCTACCTACCTACCTACCAAACTAACTAACAAACTACTTTGTTCCATTTCATTCATATATCTCTATCATAAAAATTAATGTTTTTATTATTTAGGATAAATTGATTACTTAAATCATATCAGCCGTTTCATTGCAATAATAATTATAATAAAATATAAACACACCCTATCTATTTGCTTAAATAAGTAGGCATTTAGATAATAATTTATCATAGATTCAGTGACTCTCCATAACTGTTTACTTACACTAATATTTAGTAAGTGATGAAGTAGGTACCTATCATTATTATTTTCTTTTTCACTACCTAAAAGATTACAGTTTCATTTTATACAAACTGTAAAAACTGTAGCGTCTAACACATTTTATGATGTTGGTTTATTAATTAATTAATTATACCTAGGTACATATTAAGCTATAGTAGGTAGGTAGGTAGGTAGATAGATAGGTACTAAGAACTTATTGAAGAGGTACAGGAACCAACCGTATGTGTATCACACACGCCATCAACCTTAGATCTATCTAGACACTTAGGCTCTTATTAATTAACTATTAAAAAAAAACCTACCTCTAAAAAGCAAGAAATAATATTCGTAATAATAAAAACACGTCTATTGAAGTCGGGTGGGGCTGGAGTACAGATTCCTTTTTTTTATTCCAAAAGCCCCACCTGACTTCAATAGACGTGTTTTTATTATTACGAATATTATTTCTTGCTTTTTAGAGGTAGGTTTTTTGAAGTCGGTTTTTTGTTTTATTTTAAACAATTTTTAATTTTTAGTGTAGGTACCTTGTAGGTATTTAGATAGTAAAATCGGCTCAGCCAAACATACATACGGGTCAAACTGAGAACCTCCTTTTATTAAGTCGCTTACAGAACTAAAAAAAAAATTATCTTATTCAGTTCATAAACAAAGAAGTAATACTAACATTATTAATATTATAGTAATTCACACAAAATCATACTATTTTCGTGCTTTTTTCAAGATTACTTGAAAAGTACTGAACCGATTTCCAAATTTTAAAAAATGGGACCCACTTGGGAGTTTACCTAATGTAATAACGTTTGAATTATTTCAATCGGTCCAGCCGTTTTCGAGTAATCGGTGTACATACACAAAAAAAAACAAATATACAGACGAACAGAGAACCTCCTCCTTTTTGGAAGTCGGTTAAAAATGGATTAAAAACATTTTTTTAAACAGAGGTACATCTTAAGATTAAAGATATTGTATTATTATTATTATTATAATTAGCATTAATAAAATGTATGTAAATCCTGAAACTGAGAACTCTGACCCTTATATATTTTATTTAGAATGCTGTTCAGATCAGTTGGGTGTGTATTTGAATATCCTCCATTCACGCCCTGGATGGCCGTCATCAGATCACAGCACGGCACCTAAATCCCTTGCATGAAACCAAGGCTTCAAAGTTACCTCGTTTTTACCGACTTCAAAAGGAGGGAGGTACTCAATTCGACTAGTTTTTTTTTTGTTTTTTGTATGTACACCGATTACTCGAAGACGGCTGAACCGATTGAAATGATTCAAACGGTATTAGATCAGGTTCGTTTCCAAGTTGGTCCCATTTTTATAAATTTTGAAATCGGTTCAGTACTTTTCAGGAAAACCTGAAAATACTGTCGTTTTCGTTACCTACCATTTTGTGAACTTATACAGATGATCGACCATATCTTCTTTTTTTATGTACCGATTTAGATGATTCTTTTTTTGTTTTAAAGAGAATAGAGATGATACCATTTTTATTCATTGTTATTGGACCTTGGATTTCAAAGATGTACACAAGGAAACTCCTCAAAATCAAATAGGAACCGTATAGTGATTACACTAAAAAGAATGAAATAAAAATTTGTTTAAAAACAAAAAACCGACTTCAAAAAACTTGAAAATAAAAACAAAAACAGCTTCAAAATTAAATACCTCTAAAAAGCAAGAAATAATTTTCAAATCACTAGATACCTATCTAGTGTATTTAATTTTGAAGCTGTTTTTGTTTTTATTTTCAAGTTTTTTGAAGTCGGGTTTTTTGTTTTTTGTATGAAAAAAACACCTTGATCCCTAGACAAACAAAGACGACAAAGTTAACGAATTGAGTACAGCTACCTATAATTATTTTGAATTTTTTGCTGCTGTCACCTGCCTATCAGTCAGTCAGTCATCCATCCATCCAGGGGCTCAAGTCTGCTAATTTACAAATGCATCAATGGAATCTCAATTGGGTCTCAAACGCCAATTTTGACACATTTGGTATTCCGCTTCTTAAATAAGTTCAATAGTTTTTTCATGACAGGCTTTCGAACTATCATTCAATCATCATTCATGGTACTTCTTGGCATTCTGCTAATAACAACTGCGTTATAATCGCGTCTCAATTTTTCAATTAATTGGTATTCTGCTCTTATTTGACGTTTATATCAATGGTTTTTCCATGACGATGAGCAAAGACACCTATTTCTTAGAATTTGTTTGTAACGATTGAAGAATGAGACCATCAGTACCAAGTCAACGCTGGCATATTTTGGCTAGTGATCATAGATATTGTGGAAA
>CAKMRQ010000037.1:0-33812 GCA_928269145.1 Agriphila tristella | reverse complement strand
GGTCCCTCCCCTTTAACCGCACCACATGAGGTTTGGGACACATAAACAATCTGTGTTGTTGGTGGCAGCAAAAAAAATGATTAACTACTGCAAAAGTCATTACGTAACTTAAAGAAAATTTTGTTAATTTAACAAAACTGTTCGCATAGTTCTTTTGTGCTTAACTTGTGGGCAACTACGAACAAAACTGTTGTTATTAATAGATAAAATCAATTAGTTATTGTGAACAAAACTGTTTATTGAATTTTTAACATAAGTTTTGTACTTGGTTGATATGTGTTGATTAATTACTATTTAATTTACGAATTTGTTAAAAATAACACACACTTTGATTGATATTAAGCACAAAGTTTAGTTAAATGTAGAAACTGGTTTTTTTGCTGCAACTGCGCTAGTTTGTCTATGAAAAATCAGTAAACAGTAACAAAAAATTAAGTTACTACATACCAAATATAAATTTACAAAACTAGTTGTGGACTGATTACTGAAAAGACTGTTTAAATTTAACTAAAGTTTATTTCCCTTTAACAAAACTTACAAATAGGCTAAGTTTAAGGTCGATTCCTCGGAGCGAAATGAGAATAAATACAATCGTGCTAGGAATCGCTGCAATACTGTGCTTAGGGACGCTCAAAGACGCCACACTTGCGATTCAATTGAAAATGAACCTAATCCTGCAAAAGTATGGAAATTTCTAAAAACTCTTGGAATTGGCAAATCTCGCAATCTCAATAGCACTAATAACAATCTTGATATGAATCAGCTCAATCGTCACTTCTCCTTGTCTGCGCCTATTGATGGCAACAATAAAGCTAAAACCCTATCCTACCTTTCAACTTTGCCAACTCCAGAATCATCCTCTGAATCTGAAATCAGAATATCCTCTCTCCCCGGACCGCCGCAAGGTGCAAACGTGAATAAAATCCGCGCTTAGTCATTATTAAATTAAATAAATCAACATTGGTGAAAATAAATTGACAACAAATAATAGGAGTGCAGTTATCACTGGAAGTCTACTAAAGGCCTGTGGATAAAGTTTCGACAACCAACTACGCACCGCTACTGCCCTGGTACAAGCAAACAAGTCAACCATTCCTGAGATATGGAAAAATTGGACAGATCTTTTTCTGAGGCAGACATCTCGGAGCAACAGCCATCTAGTTTTGTCGCTCGGCGTAATAAAAAGCCTAGAGACAATGAATATGAAAACGAATTTAGTACTTTTCGAGACGAGATGAAAACTATGTTTTCTAATTTAATGGCTTCACAGAGGGAGGAGATACAAAAAATACACCCTACTTTAATGGAAATAAAAAATACGAATAATAATATTGAAAACTCTATTGAATTTCTCGCTGCACAGAATGAGGAATTAAAAAAGAAAATTGAGCAGCTAGAACGTCAAAATAAAGAAGATAGAGACTACATCACTATATTAGAAGATAAAGTTGAAAATTTGCAGCGTGAAAGTCGTAAGGCAAACATAGAGATAAAAAATGTTCCTAAAATTCCTAACGAAAATAAAGAACAATTAATAAAGATGGTGCTGAGTCTTTCAAGTAACATTGGGTTCAACTTAGAAAAAAAGGACATTAAGGATATTTATAAACTTCATATCAAGGGTGATGTTAAAAAAAGTATCGTCGTAACTGAGATGACATCAACTATCCAAAAATCAGAATTTATTAAAATGACAAAAATTTTTAACATTATGAATAAAGAAAAATTAGGTACAAAACACTTAGGATTCACAAAAGAAGAATCTGCCCCAATCTACATATCGGAGCAGTTGACTGCAAAAGCTTCACGTCTACACTTTCTAGCCCGAGACCTAGCCAAATCTAAAAACTACAAGTTCCAGTGGACAGCCTACGGTAAAGTCTACGTTAGAAAAACGAGAATTCACCCATTATTCATATTAAAAATGAAACTCAAGTTTAAGTTATGTTATATCATGTCTCTTCGGAAGCAAACTACCATTTCTTCTACGATAGAATTTAAAATGAAACTTACTATACATTACAGTAATAAATATTTGATTGATGGGGCCATGAAATTTCACAATCATTGATAGAATGGTTAAATTGGTATTATTTGAAAGTTATATTTTAAAGATTAATGTTTTCTATTAGGTATGTGAACAAATCAATATTAACATATCATAGTTGATTTATTATGTAAGTCACCATATTTTTTAATGTGTATTTGAACTGTTTTAACCTCCAAGGTACTTGAGATGGAAGCAACTGATACTAGCTATTTTTATACAAATGTAAAGACTTGTCCGGTTTCCCTATGACAAGTACGGGTAAGCGCCCCCGGACCCTCAGCCTCCGCTGCTGCAACCTCTCAACCCCCCCGCAGCAACGGTGTCCTTTTTGTACCCTGATCCGTCCCATTTTACACACTCCTATACCCACCTCACATCCCTATCCTAATCCTATTCCTTCCCCTCCGCTAAGCTAAGGTCTGCCGTGCCGATGGCTGCATGGCTAGGGGCGTGCCTAGTCATAAGCGTGCCACCCTGGAAATTGGTGCCCTCCAGGCGTAAATAGCCTTACCACACACGCGGGGCTCTGTGTGGTGGACAGTTGTCTTTCCCTAGCTAATCGTGGGAACAAAATGGTTTCAAATTTTTTAAATAAACCTGGCTGCGGCGATAGAGCTCGCCACTCATCACGCGTAACTTGTTTCTCTCGGGGCGAAAAGCGGGCATCGGAGACCCGTTTTGCTACGCTGAATGTATGTGGAGCGATGGAGGAGAAAATGGATGAGGTGTGTTTGATTATGGAAGAAAAGAAGTTGGATGTTTTATGCGTGAACGAGACGAAAAGAAAGGGCAAAGGAGTCTCAGAACATGGCCCGCTTAAAGTTCTGTGGTCGGGCGTTGCCGAAAATGAGCACGCGAGTATGGGCGTGGGACTCCTGCTGTCGGAAAGGATGATAGAATGCATGACTGAGTATGAGTGTGTTAGTCCCAGACTTCTCTGGGTTAGACTCAAAGTAGGATTACTTCGGATACGCGTCATTGGCGTGTATGCTCCCGATATATCCAAGTCAGCAACGGAAAAGGAGGATTTCTGGAAAAGTGTGGAAGACATCTTGAATGAATGCAAAGATAATGAAAGGATAGTTATGCTTGGAGATTTTAACGGATGGGTAGGTGTGAGAAGAGAGGGATGTGAGGGAGTTTTAGGAATATATGGAGACAAAAGAGTAAATGATAATGGCAGGAGTTTGATTGAGGTATGTTTAGAAAAGAATCTTGTGGTAACGAACACCATGTTTGACCACAAGGAAATTCATATGTACACTTGGCAGAGAGGGGAAAAGAAGAGTATGATCGATTTTGTGATTGTTGATGAAAGACTGAAGGGCAGAGTTGTAGACACCAGGGTCTTTAGGGGTGGTAACATTGGAACAGACCACTTTCTTGTAGTGTCTCGGGTTAGTGGTCTGTTCAAAAGTTGGCGTCATCGTCCCACAGTGTCAACAACGGAGCTGACTAGAGTAAAAGTTGAGAACCTGGATGAAGTGGAAGTGCAAAAGACATATTTGTGCAAATTGAAAGAACGATTGGGAAATGTGGCTGAAGTGAAAGATGGCAAGCTTGAGGAAGTTTGGGAAAAGTTTAAAAAAGGTGTGACTGAAACAGCTGAGGAAATATGTGGAGTGAGTAAAAGGAAGAATGCTCCCCCAATAAACTGGTGGGATAGTGAGGTAAGACAGATAGTGAATGAAAAGAAAAAAGTATGGCAGGATCTGCTGGCCATCAAAGCCAGTAAAAGAGTGAATGCAAGTGTTACAGAAGATGATGTTGATACAGTTGCAAGGGAGTTTAAAAGGATTAAGAAAGTAGTGAAAGAAAAAGTAGACGAAAAAAAGAGAAAGATGAAAGAAAAGTGTGACTTCAAACTCTGTGATAACTTTCGATACAATATAAAATTGTTTTGGAAACAAGTGAAAACGTCTCGAAGTGGATCACATAAGTCTAAAATGAATGTGATAAGAGATGAAAAAGGTGAGCTAGTGACAGATGAAAAAGGTGTACTACAGGAGTGGATGAAATATTTTGAGAGTTTGTTTGAGGCGGATGGCTCTATGCTAGAAGCCTCGGATAAAAGGGTGGAAGACGAGGAAGAGACAGAAGTGGATGAAAGAGATATATATATGGATGAGATTATTAGTGCAATGAAGAGCATGAAAAAAGGGAAAGCAGCAGGATATGACAGAATTACTGTTGAAATGCTGAGAGGTGGGAAAGAGCTGGTTGCGTCCTGGCTGTGCCTGATCTTTAATAAATGTTGGAACAGTGGCAAAGTGCCGGAAGATTGGCGTAAAGCCGTGGTCGTGCCGCTGTACAAAGGGAAAGGGTCACGGCAGGATGCTAAAAACTACCGCGGGATCAGTCTTCTCAGCATTGTCAGTAAATTGTATGCAAAGGTACTGATTGAAAGAGTGATGCAAAAAACTGATCAGAGTATTTGGGATGTGCAAGCGGGATTCAGAAAGGGAATGGGATGCACGGATCAGGTCTTCTCCTTGAGGTGCTTAACCGAAAAACACCTGGCTAAGCACAAAAAGGTTTACTGTGCCTTTGTGGACCTGGAGAAGGCCTACGATCGAGTTGACAGGAATGAGCTATGGAAGGTGTTGTCCGAATACGGATTGGAGAGCAGACTGATTCATGCACTGAAATCTCTCTATGAGGATTCCCGTGCATGCGTCAGGATTGACGGCGTATACACTGACTGGTTTGGCATCTCTAGGGGTGTCAGACAGGGATGTGTTGCGTCACCATGGCTCTTTAATCTGTTTTTGGACAGTTGTATGAAAGGTCTGAAAGAACGTGACTGTGGGGTAGTGATGAATGGGACTCAAATCAAGTGCCTTCTCTACGCTGACGACCAAGTTATACTTGCGTCTTCTGCGCAAGAGTTGCAGGAAATGATGTCGGTTATGAATGAAGATTTTGTGAGAAAAGGGATGAAAGTGAATGTAACTAAGACTAAAGTGATGGTGTTTGAGAGAGATGAAGAAATGACTGACTGTACGGTAATGTTAGGTGGCGAAAAAGTGGAACAAGTCCGTGAGTTTGTATACTTGGGGAGTTTGTTCACAAGGGACGGAAAGAGTGAGGAAGACATAGAAAGACGAGTGAAGAAAGGAAATTCGGTGAGTGGTGCTATACACTCGGTTATGAGTAGCCAAACCGTTTCTGCAAAGGCGCGAATGGCTATTCATAACGGAGTGCTGGTACCGACACTGATGTATGGAAGTGAATCTTGGGTATGGCAGAAGAAGAATGAAAGCAGAATAAATGCGGTAGAGATGCGATCGTTGAGGAAAATATGCGGAGTAAAACTGAGTGATAGAGTGAGCAATGAGGTGATTCGCAAAAGGTGTGGTCTGAAAGATGATATAGTGTCAAGAATTGAGAAAGGAATGCTCCAGTGGTTTGGTCACTTAGAGAGGATGAATGAAAGGCGAATCACGAAAGAGATATACTGTGCGAATGTGGAAGGAACGATTGCACGAGGGCGTCCCAGAAAAACCTACGCGGACCAAATAGAGGTTATTATAAAAAAGGCTGGTGTACGCAGTGACAAAAACCGCAGGGCATGTATGAAAAGATTGATGGATGTGAATGAAGCGAAAGAAGTGTGCAAGGATCGTAGCAGGTGGCGATCCATAGTCTCTGCCTACCCCCATGGGAAACAGGCGTGAGTGTATGTATGTATGTATGTATGTACTCAAGTTTAATATGCTAATGCAAAAAGACTGACTATTTGTAGCTTATCTAAAACTGTTCAACATTTTTCAGTTAATTAATTGTATCTGCCTAAGTTTTATTTGCAAGTCTAAATTCTACTTATCATACTTTTTCATTTTGTTGATATCTTTTAAATCATATATAAACAGTAAAAAAACTGTATCTAATGTTATTAATAAAAACACACACATACACATCACACACGCACTTTCTATATATATGTTACCGGCCAAACCCGATTTCAGGACAAACTAGTTTGGCCTAGGCTCAACTAGTTTGTCCTAAGTGCGATAGGATAAACCAGTTTAGCCTAGGCCAATCTAGTTGATCCTGATATAAATACGCACATTCCAGGATAAACTAGTACGGCCTAGTCTAAACTCATTTAGCCTTGTCGAAAGTAATGAAGTAGAATAATTGAGGTATAATTATTGTTTCTTAAACATAAACAAATATTCGCTATTTAAAAAAAAAATAGGTAACTAATTTTATGAAAAAAACTTTAATATTTGTTGTAAATAATTGTTTTTTTTTAAAACACTTCATTATTTTGTTACTAGCTTTTGCGCAACTTCATTCGTATGGATATTTTAGAAAATCTTTAAAATTCTCAAAATGCTGTAGAAGGCGTTCCCGTCCCCGTTTCCGTTCAGAATCGGATCCAGAAATACTTATTATCCCGTTGCCGTTGCCGTTTCCAATGGCGTTCCCGTTACCACTTTTCCTGTCACTTGCCACTTCACTTTTCACTTCACGCTTTTGCTTCCGCTTTAGCTTCCGCTTCGGCGTTCACTTACCGTCACCGTGACCATCAATCTTTATATCTATCTACCTTTTCTTTTTAATGCACAACGGGATAGTGCTTGGCATTCACCTCACCAGATGCTTAGTGACGATAAGGCTGAAAGTGGAAGCGCACTGGATGAATCTCCAAATTTCTTACTTCCTGCGTCATTGCCGGCACTCGAAAAGTTTTAAAAATCCAATGCATCGCAAGGAATAAATCAAAAATATGCCATCATTTACATTAGAGCACAATAATAAATTGTACCTATATTAATTAGCATATTTTTTATTAACCATCTGGTGAGGTTAATGCCCAGCACTATCCCGTTGTCACTGACCTGTTTTTTTTTTCTATTTAACTGGACTGGCTGTCTGTATGATTTGACAGCAAAGTTCTTGTGCCTATTTGAAACGCCCCTAGCGTGAGGTCTAAAGAACTAATTTTGACGTACAATGAAAATGGTTGCCGTGATGGTCTCTCCAGATTCCAGACTTTAGTACCATGTCTTTCACGCTATGCTCACGCTACGTCCTACAGCGCCAAAATGGCGGAAATCAAATAGGCACAAGAACAGTTTGACAGCAGCCAGTCTAGTGGAAAATATAGAGGTCAATGCCCGTTGTGCATTAAAAAGAAAAAGTAGATAGATATAAAGATTGATGGTCACAGTGACGGTAAGTGGAAGCGCAAGCGGAAGCAGGTAAATATCTCTGGATCCTATTTAATTTATAATAAATATTAAAGATTTTTTATGAAATAAGTTACCTATCATTATTTCTTTAAATAGCGAATATTTATTTATGTTTAAGAAATAATAATTATACCTCAATTATTCTATTTCATTACTTTCGACAAGGCTAAATGAGTTTAGACTAGGCCGTACTAGTTTATCCTGGAATGTGCGTATTTATTTCAGGATCAACTAGTTCGGCCTAGGCTAAACTGGTGTATCCTATTGTGCTTAGGACAAACTAGTTTAGCCTAGGCCAAACTAGTTTGTCCTGAAATCGGATTTGGCCGGTAACATATACAAAAAAAACTGATCATACCACACCTAATCATAACTTCATGTCTCATATTAAACTTTAATACAAACATACTAAACTATATTTACACAAAAGTATCACTTCGAATATGTTACGAAATTATGCATTTTTTGTTATATTTCGATTATGGATAGCTCACTTTCAATTTTGAATGAAATAGATAATGTAAATTTTGCCCAGGCTAGTACATGTCAAGTTCATAACTTTACAAAATTTCACAGGGTTTGCAAATCAGACTTGACCATTATTTGTCAGAACATTAGGAGTATATACAAAAACATGGATGACCTGAATATTACTCTGGCTCAATTGAAACTTCAGCCTGAATTTGTTATTCTGACGGAATGTAGACTGGACAGTAAAAAACCTATACCCGTTAATAAAGGCTATACCTCTTATAACACTACGAATCACATAAATCAATGTGATGGTGTGGTGGCATTCGTAAGAGATGACCTTATAGCTAATGTCAGTGAAATCTTCCTACTGGAAGCGTCTTGCTTACAAATCTCTTTTAGTGAACTTATAATCATATGTATTTACCGCTCTCCGTCGAACACTAATGCTGTCAATTTTATAAACTCATTAAACACTTACTTAGAATCTGTTAAAAATTACAAGCATATAGTCCTAACGGGGGATATAAATATAAATATATTAAACAAACTTGAAGAAAAGTCTTTTGAAAAGACTAATAGGCTAAATTATCTTAATATGTTATCTATGCACGGATTGTTACCTGGTCTTAGTGAATTTTTGTGGTAGTTGGGAGGAAATATTGTCATCATCATATCAGCCACACGACACCCACTGCTGGGTATAGGCCTCCCCTAAAGATCTCCACGACGATCGGTCCTGCGCTGCCTGCATCCACTGGCTTTCCGCGACCTCCACCAGATCGTCGGTCCACCTTGTCGGGGGCCTACCCACGGAGCGTCGTCCGGTGCGCGGTCGCCATTCCAGAACCTTTCTGCCCCAACGGCCATCGGTTCTTCTCGCTATGTGTCCCGCCCATTGCCACTTCAGCTGAGCAATCCTTCGAGCGATGTCGGTTACTTTAGTTCTCCTGCGGATCTCCTCGTTTCTGATTTGATCACGTAGGGAAACGCCGAGCATGGCTCTCTCCATTGCACGCTGAGTTACCTTGAGCCTCCTTATGAGACCCATAGTTAGCGGCCACGTTTCACTGCCGTAAGTCATCACTGGCAACACACACAGTTCATAAACTTTCGTCTTGAGACACTGAGGTAAGTCGGACGCGAAGATTTTTCGAAGCTTCCCGAATGCTGCCCACCCGAGTTGGATTCGACGAGAGATCTCTTTCTCGAAGTTGGACCTACCTAACTGGACTGCCTGTCCTAGGTATACGTAATGGTCAACAACTTCAAGTGTAGTGTTCCCAACATGAACTGGAGAGGGTACAACATGGGCATTTGACATAATTTTCGTCTTATCCATGTTCATCCTAAGACCCACTCTTTGGGAAGCACTACGGAGATCTTCGAGCATTGTGTTCAGGTCTTCCATGGTCTCAGCCATAAGGACTATATCATCGGCAAAACGAAGGTGTGTTAGGTACTGGCCATTAATGTTGATGCCGAGTCCTTTCCAGTCAGAGAGCTTAAAGATGTCCTCCAACGCAGCTGTGAACAGTTTCGGAGAAATAACGTCTCCCTGTCTCACACCACGCTGCAGTTGGATAGGATTTGTGTTCTGGTTCTGTACTCGGATCGTCATGGTGGCATTTTGGTATAAGTACCTCAACACCTCGATATACCTATAGTCCACTTGGCACCTTTGGAGAGACTGCAGCACCGCCCAGGTTTAAATCGAATCAAAGGCTTTCTCATAGTCCACGAACGCCAAGCAAAGTGGCTCATTATACTCCTCAGTCTTCTGTATAACCTGCCGCAGCTTATGGATGTGGTCTATGGTGCTAAAACCTTTTCGGAACCCGGCTTGTTCGGGAGGTTGGAAGTCGTCGAACTTGCGAGCGAGACGATTCGTAAGGACTCTCGAAAACAACTTATATTTAGACATGACTCAGAAGCGAGATGGGTCTATAGTTCTTTAAGAGGGACTTGTCACCCTTTTTAAAGAACAAGATCACCTCACTTATGTTCCATTCCATGTCTTTGGCGTTCTGCCCTGGACGATGACGGAATTAAAGAGCTTCTGGAGGACTTTGAGTATCGGCTTACCGCCCACTCTCAGAAGTTCTGTAGTGATTCCATTGTCACTCGCCGCCTTGTTGTTTTTCAGCTGTTTGAGAGCCATACTAATCTCGTACAGGCTGACGTCCGGGATATCTTCGGTATAGTGTCGGGTAAGCTTGGCTCTGGGGTCTTTAGCCTTGCTTTCAACAGGTGTCTGCGTGGAATATAACTGCCCATAGAAGCTCTCGATCTCCCTCAGGATTTCAGGCTTTGATGAAATGATGCGTCCGTCGTCAGTTTTCAGCTTCGTCATCTGGCTTTGCCCAATAGACAGATCTCTCGCGAACACTTTGGAGCCTTTATTCCGCTCGATGGCCTCTTTAATACGATTCGTATTAAATTGGCGAAGGTCGCTCGTCAAAGACTTAGATATCTGTCTATTAAGCTGCCGATAACGATTAGCATCTACTGAACTCTGGAGCCTCATTTCACGTCTCTGATCCATGAGTAGGAGTGTGTGGTCGGAGAGTTTCTTTATCTTGGGACGGCGGGTCTTAAAGAGCTTGAACCCTACCGTACGGACAGTATCCACCACCATGTTGTTTAGATCGTCCACATCTATGCTGTTCTCAAGGGCTTCGAAGCGGTTTTGGAGTTCGAGTTGAAAGCTCTCGGGGTTTTGAATATGGGCCGGCAATGGTCGAATTGTTGATTCTATCAGTCGAGATCTTTCCAGCTTTGGGTTGATATTCAATGTGCCACGTACCAATCGGTGATCGCTCCCCGTCTTAACAGCGTTGATTGTGATCAACATTGAATATTTGACATCATTGAATATTTGCTTTTTCGTCGACATGATAAAATATATCTCATTTCTGACTTTACCGTCCGGACTGACCCAGGTCCACTTCCGGCTTTCCGGCTTTCTGAAGAAGGAGTTCATCATAAAGAGGTTCTCCTTCTCCATAAAGTCAGCCAGCATCTGGCCTCTGTCATTCCGTTGCCCAACTCCAAATTGCCCCACTCTCAGCTCATCACCGCATCGTTTCCCCAACTTTGCATTGAAGTCGCCCATCACAACAGTGTAGTGGGTTTTGTAGCTATGCATGGCTTTAGAGATCTCCTCATACATAGCCTCCACTTCGTCATCTTGGTGTGTCGAGGTCGGTGCGTAAACCTGTATAACATTCAGCGAACACCGTTTGGATATTCTGAGTATAAGGTACGCCACCCTGGTCGACACACTTCCGATGGTAATCACGTTGTTGACAAGGGACTTGTGGACGATGAACCCGACACCACCTTGGGACTGTTGGTCGCCCTCCCGGTAGTAAAGCAAGTTACCGGAGTTGAGGATTATCTAGTCCTCTCCCACTCTTCGGACTTCAGATAACCCGATAATGTCCCAGTGTACCTTGCTGATAACTTCTTCCAACTCGGTTAACTTCGCGTCGGTCCTTAGTGTGCGCGTGTTATAGGTTGCCAGGTGCAGTTGTCGTCGTTTTTGGTAGCCGAGCCGCACCCAGGGATTCTTAGCACCCCCTGCCCCGCCGTTACCGTAGCCGCTACCGTAGCTAGGAATAGCGGGGCTGCCGGGGACTGGGGGCCAATGTTTTGATCCATTGTGCATGAGGGGGGGGGGGGGGTTTGCCATAATCGCCACGCTTGGCAGGCGGGTTGGCGATCGCAGTAGGCCAAGGTTTTTTGGAGACGCTGCTGCCCGTCTCTTGAAGACTATGCTCCCTTAGTCGCCTTTTACGACACCAACGGGATGATAGGGGGTAGTGCTATTCTAAGGCCGGCACATACACGGCAGTCAACGCAACAAGAATAACAAAAATTAAAAAAAAATTAAACCCCCCGTAAAAATTAAAAAAAATATTGTCAACGCAACAAGAATAACAAAAATTAAAAAAAAATTAAACCCCCCGTACTAAATTTCAAATCGATAAAAATTATAGAAGGTAGTCAGATACCCTCATCAGCTATTAAAGAGCTGATGATCTTCAAACGGCTGATCAGGTCATGGTTACCTTACTTTACTATATACTTAAAAATGTTATGTACCAAATTTCGAATTAATCGGACATAAGGAAGTTAGTTAGATCCCCTTATCAACTAGAAAAGAGCTGATGATCTTCAAACGGCTGAACAGATTTACATGGTACCAAATTTCGAATCGATCAGACAATCCGAAATCTCTTGTTAACCAAATTGAGTTATGTTTGTAGTGCCTACCACATATAATACGGGATTATAATTCAGAGAAAACACCGTTGATATTTACAAAGTCCTTTTTATTTTTTCACTCTCGTTTTACATTAAAAATCATAAAAGAAACTGTCTTAAATCAGGAACTAATTCTAGGAAAACTCCAATGTAACACTATTTTAGTCTTCGTCCTATCACTTCGACGATCCGGAACAGAATGACCCAGTCAGCCTCGATTTCTCATATTTATGCACTATTTTCCCGCCATTTTACCCAACGTTCGCGCCATCTGTCACAATAGTTTAAACGCTCGTTGGTTCATTCACCCGGTAGTCAAAAAACTACTAATAACATCAAAATTTAGCGTTAAAAGGAAATAACCCACAGGAACTTAATGAAAAATTTAATTAAAATAAATATAAACCTAACACTCGACCATCCTGATAGCGTGTAATGACCCCATACACGTATCCTGTGATAACCTAACACTAGGCTGACCAAGACATTCTATTCTTCATACAGTAAACAAAAATATAACAACATGTCTGATGTTAAATGGTGCCACGGTAAACTATAGTATTACTTATACTGTAATTGTATTGTTATTGTATTTTATTAATTAACATATACAATACTAGCATAGATTAAGGTAATGTTACTAACAAAATATGGACTAATGTCTGAAATAAATAAATTATATTATTATTATGTTTTTTCTTTTCTTTTTCTCAGCTTATAATTATTATTATTATTAATGATCTACTTATACAAATGTGTTCTTACATTAAAATTTTACTACTTTACGAGCAAATCTGGTCTCGTTACATGATGTCAACTGTTCAACAAGCAAACCTGTTCCTGCATCACAGTGACATTGGCGAGCAAATCTGGTCTCGCTTCTTTTTACTGTTCAGCAAGCAAACCTGTTCCTGCTTCACAAAAACTAATCGGCGAGCAAATCTGGTCTCGCTATAAATGTTTACTGTTCAGCAAGCAAATCTGTTCCTGCTTCACAGTCATTAAGTACTCGGCGAGCAAATCTGGTCTCGCTATTATTATTATTTTTTTTTGTTCAGCAAGCAAATCTGTTCCTGCTTCACAGACACTACTCGGCGAGCAAACCTGGTCTCGCTACAAATTTACTTTCAATAGGATTATAGAAGTACTAATTAGTGCTAAGTGCTAATTTCAAAACAACTCTAACTTAAAATTACTCATTATGATAATAAAAATAAAATTGATATTATGATTAAACATATATACTTATCACTTTTAAATCATAATCATATTATTTTAAGGAAAGTGACTAAAGCTAGTATAATACATTATTTGCACCAAAATATTTAATATTATAAATCACGTTATGAAAACTTTCGGTGAATAAAAAGTAAATGTACAAATTATAATTATTATAGTTTTTATATACTTAATATAAAAATACGACATTTTAACACTAATAGTAATAAAGCAAAAGAGAAATTTACATTTAATTATTTACATTTTGCCGAGCTGTCCATTCCATCATCCTCATCGGTATCGGTGTCATTAACTTGTAGTGCAGCAACATGAATCCAAGGTTTCATACGATCTGCCGCTACAATAGAACCTCGCTTATTTTTCATGTTACTAAACCCTGATATAGATTGAATCTTATAGCGATCATTGCCCAAAACCTTAACTACACGGAAAGGACCTGAAAAAGGGGGGAGTAATTTCTTACTTTTACCGTCATTCTTAAATACCGTTTCGGTAACTTTAACTAAATCTCCCTCTGCATACAGTTGTGCCGGTCGCCTACTCTTATCGTAAAAGGCCTTTTGTTTCAATTGTTCCCTGTCAATTTTAGTTTTCACTTCCTTTCTAATGGTGTCAATTTCTTCCCCAACACGAGCCTCCTGCGAGACTTCTTCTAAGGAAGGATTTAAATCACTGTTCATAGTTATTCCAAACATTACTTCGGATGGCGTTCTACCGGTAGTCTTATGTAAAGTGTTATTCATACCCCACTGAATTTTTCCTACCTGGTTATCCCATTCTTTTTCGTTATTATTTAGATTTTGAGCCGTTAACGAACTGAGGATAGTGCGATTGTAACGCTCTACCTGCCCATTTGATTTTGGACTAGCTACTGCGTTGAGGATATGTTTTATTCCCTTATCAAGGCAATATTTTCTAAAAGAATGTGAAGTGAAACAACTTCCACGATCAGTTATAAGACGTGTAGGCGTCCTAAAAGTATAGAAAATATCATTCAAGACTTTTATTACATTTATAGTTTTTGTATTTCTTACAGGTCTTATAAATACGAATTTTGTAAAAGCGTCAACTATTACTAACAGATAAGAATTCCCCTTATTAGACCTAACAAATGGGCCAAGGTGGTCAGCGTGCAGTGTATGGAAAGGTACTTCAACTTTTGCTATGGGGTGTAATAATCCTTCGCGAGAATTACTGTTCTGCTTAGCATATGCACATTCGATACAAGCTGTTACGTATTTCTTTACAAAGCGCGCCATTTTCGGAAACCAGTACTGTTTCTTTATCTTGTCTAAAGTCTTTTCTACCCCAAAGTGTCCAATATCATCATGGTTCATTTTGCATACTTGCCACCTTGCCCCCTTTGGAACTACCCAACGAAGATCATCCTTATTACCGTCGACACATTTGTATAATTTGTTATCTTTGATAACATAATTTTCTTTGATGTGTCGAAGGTCCTTCGGATCCAAGTCATTAAGGAGAATCTCCCGAGTTCTGGCCAATTCTGTGTCTCCAAGTTGGAGGGTGAGTAACCAATCGTCATTACTAATGTTCATGACTGTAGGGAAAAAATCCGTTTGGATTTCAGTATCGGGAATTGGGTTACGTGACAAGGCGTCAACGTGCTGCATTTTGTTCCCAGCCTTATACTCGATTGTGCATTGGAATTCTTGTAACATTAACCACCACCTAGCTATTCGAGGGATAAGATCCTTTTTTGAGAATGTTGATCGAAGGGCACTGCAATCAGTTAAGATTTTGAATTTCTTGCCTAAAAGGTATATTCGGAACTTTTTTAAAGAGCATACTACGGCTAATGTTTCCAGTTCGTATGAATGAAAGTTCTTTTCTTCCGGGGATGTTTGGCGACTGTAGTAAGCAATAGGCTTTAAATCGTTTGTTCCTAATGTTTTTTGTAAAAGTATACCTCCAATGCCGTTCCTACTGGCGTCCGTATGTAACTCGAATTCCGCATTTTGATCATAAATAGCTAACACGGGCCTATTTAATAATCGTGATTTAAGGGTTATAAAAGCTTCTTGTTGGGAATCTGACCATTCCCATTTTGCATCCTTCTTTAACAATTTTGTGAGAGGATAAGCTACCTGTGCAAAACCTTGAATGAATTTACGGAAAAATCCCACTAAACCCAAGAACTGTCTCACTTTGTGAACATCAGTCGGTTGTGGGAAATCCTGAACACACAAAATTTTCTTTTGCCCTGGTTTGACTCCGTCCGCACTTATCTCGTATCCCAGATAATCTATTTTGTCTTGGAGAAAATTGCACTTTGACAAATTAAGTGTTAATTTGGATTTTTCGATTAACTGTAATATTTCTTCTAATCTATCTAAACATTCAGCAGGATTTTTACCGAAAATAAGAAGATCGTCGATGTAAACCATTGCTTTAGTGAACCTGGCAGATCCCAAAATCCGGTTCATCATGCGCTGAAAAACAGCTGGCGCATTTGCCAAACCAAACGGCATTCGGTTGAATTCGAATTGTCCGTCTGGAGTGACAAATGAAGTCAGCTGTTTGCTGCTTTCGGCTATGGGTACCTGGTAATACCCAGATGCCAAATCTAATGAGATAAAATAAGCCTGTCCCGTCAAACGTGCTATCTCGTCTTCTATTATTGGCATCGGGTATCTTTCTTTTATAGTTACAGAATTCAATTTCCTATAATCTACACACATTCGTAAACTACCGTCCGGTTTTCGTACTAAAATTATAGGGCTAGCATATTCGGATACGGATTCCCTTATTATTCCCGCAGCCATCATGTCCTCTACCATGTTACGTACTTTTTCTCTCTCATGGTGAGACAACCTATATGGTCTACAAGCTATAGGACGTTGATCACTAAGTTCAATATTCATTTCAGTTACACTAGTGCAACCTAACTGTCCTAAGTTGGAAGCAAAACAGTGTTTATATTCATTCAACAACTTGAGGAGTCTTAATTTGTAGTCTGCCGAGACTGTTTCACCTATGCGAATCATTGAATCCGTTATTTCCCCCGAATCTTTTTGTTCAAATACCATTGTAGGACTATTTATCACTCTTTTAACTAAACCTACAACTTCAGCTCGGCACAACACAACATTTTCCACTATTAAACAGGGAATAGAAGTTAAAGTAATGGTTATATTAACTAAACCCTTTGTCACCTGGTACAACCCACCACGAATAATAAATTGCTGCCCAGGTTTTCCTATGAGCCTATCCTTTACTATTATACTCCCACTAAAATCCCTGTCCGTCTGAGCCCTAATAGTCGCGGATCCGTACAACTCTAAATCTTTCTGAACACAGATCTTAATGGCCTTATCGGAGTTATATTCAACTTGAGGCATTTCATCGCTAATTTTGAGAAAACGCAATTGCGAGACATCTTTGTACACTAGAATATGCGGTAATTCCGTAAAGGTCTGTCCTATTAGAGCGGTTTTTTCCAAAAGGACATCTTCTACTATCTTACAGGGAACTTTAGCTTTAACGCCATCTATTTCAATATCTACGTCTGCACTACCTAAAGACTTAACCAATCCATTACCAAAACCTTTCATTGTCGTTTCTACTTGGTCATGTGTTAACCCTAAAGAAACAGCAAAAGATTTTTTTATTAAAGTTACTTCACTACCAAAGTCAATAAATACGTCTATAGTCAAGCCATTAATTTTGGCAAGTTTCATATATTTTGAATTTAGGCCTGAGCTGGATATACACATAGCCTTATGAACGTTTTCATGATTAATTTTGTTTTCAGGTCGTTTGAAACAGCTGTCAGACTTATGACCTACCTTGTTACAGTTACCACATTTAACTAGGGCTTTAGAACAATTTGAGAAATGATGGCCCTTCTCCTTACAATTATAACAAAATATGACTGATACTGGTTTGTGTTTAGTTGAATTAAACTGATTAGAGTTTTCAGACCAGTTTCTATTTCTAACTTGCCCACGATCTACAAATGTATTAGAATCCTTATGACTCATTAAGAACTGTAATAATTCGTCAGGATTTGAGCAGCGTAAAGCTAACGCACCAGACTTCATAGTCCTATCACCGATACCATGAATGATGCAATCGACAGCCCGTTTACCATCAATTTTGCATTGATTGAGAAGTGACAACTTTTCATAAAAATAAACCTCTATAGGTTCATTGAATTTTGTCTTTCTTTTAAGCATTTCTTCTAAGAGTTGGCCATAATTTTGTTCACTAGGAAAAGCACTTAACAATTTATTTTGCCATTCTTGCCATGAATATAAAATTGTTTCTAAACTTTCATACCAAATTTTGGCCAACCCTTTTAATTTTTGCATAGCATAGTGTATAGTAGTTTTATCATCCCAGCTGTATACAGACGCGCATTCGTTTACCTTTTTCAGCCAGGTGTGAGTGCGTTGAGTTTTAGAAGAGGGATCAAAATCAGGAAGAATGTTTTGAGGGTCTTTCGTTTGAGCATGAGACGGCTGAGATGGTAAACTACCCTTAATGGAATTAACAATTTGTATGACATCTTTAGCAGAGAAATTAGGGCTTCGTGACCTTGTGCGATGATCTGTGTTGTCTTGTCCCTCGGGCCTGCGACTGCGAAGACGACTTCGTGATCTTGATGTTGTGTTAGATCGGCGCTTTGTAGAACGCGAACGTGCTCTGCTGTCCCGATCTTGCTGCATCTCCCTTTCTAGAACTTTCAGGCGTGTGCGTAAACTTTCCAGCTCTCTGTCGCAGTTTCTCGTCTCGGCATTCTCCGTAGTTTGGCGAGAACCCGTACGCTCTGGCGTCCTTAACCGCCGTGGCGTTCGTCCTCGCTCTGAAGAGTTGCCTTCCATTGCCCTGGAACTCGACAGAAAAACATTGTATTAGATTATGTGTAATTAAATGAAAATATCAGTAATTTGGTGTAATTTAAGCCCCTTCGAATTTAACCAATAACACCCCCGCCTGTAGGCTATTGCATTGTCAAAGAGTAGCCTCAACCTAATGCGAAGTCCACAACCAACGGGTGACATTCGGTTATCGGACACCACTAATAAAATATGAAATTAAATTATTAACATCCCACCACAACACTATTAAATTATTAACACACTTATAAGATTACATTATTTTAATTAAAAGGTATGTTGCCACTGATCGTCAAGGTGACACTGCAGAAGAGTAGCCTCTGCCCACGTGTTAGCCCCACAGAAAACGACTGCCACAGTGTTGTTTAACGAGTATAACATCAAAGAGTAGCCTTGATCAGATTTACCCGAAAAACACACCAAGGCATTGTTATCCTGTGTCACTGTCAGATGGTAGCCCTGTCTATGTGACACAGGCAACATCGATAAATCAAGGCGGAAACACCACCCCGTCATGCCATGTTATGTCGCGACAGAACACAACACGACAGAACAGTGCGTCGGCACCTTTAGTCCTCCGGAAACTCGTACAACATAGACCCATACATCTCCAGAGAGTTGCCCTGGCCAAGAGTATACGCCACGTCTAGAGATTCCGGTAAGAATCATTCATCATATAAACCTTTTTTAATACACAGACGACTACAATAATTTAAGACTTAAATTTTAAAAAGCTTTAAATAAAATAATCAAATAACAACACTATCAGAGTGTAGCCCCGATCAAGTGTTCCTATTCGATCACAAAATGATTGCATAATCAAATTTCATCACTATCGGAGAGTGGCCCCGACCAAGTGCTTACATTTGATCATAACATTCATTTATATAACAAAAGAAAAGCAAAATGTTAAAATAATCAAATAACAACACCATCAGAGAGTGGCCCTGATCAAGTGTTCCTATTCGATCATAAAATGGTCGCATAATCAAATTTCATCACTATCGGGGAGTGGCCCCGACCACGTGCTTACACTTGATCATGACATCCACTTATTTGAAAAGAAAAATAAAAAAGGGTTAAAATAATCAAATAATAACACTATCAGAGAGTTGCTCTGATCAAGTGTTTCTATTTGATCACAAAATGGTCGCATAATCAAATTTCATCACTATCGGGGAGTGGCCCCGACCACGTGCTTACATTCGATCATGGCATCCATTTGTTTTACAAAAGGAAAAGAAGGCGTGAATAAGATTTACTTACGTTTTTATGGCGTGTCGATCCCACGTCTGAATTATAATACGGGATTATAATTCAGAGAAAACACCGTTGATATTTACAAAGTCCTTTTTATTTTTTCACTCTCGTTTTACATTAAAAATCATAAAAGAAACTGTCTTAAATCAGGAACTAATTCTAGGAAAACTCCAATGTAACACTATTTTAGTCTTCGTCCTATCACTTCGACGATCCGGAACAGAATGACCCAGTCAGCCTCGATTTCTCATATTTATGCACTATTTTCCCGCCATTTTACCCAACGTTCGCGCCATTTGTCACAATAGTTTAAACGCTCGTTGGTTCATTCACCCGGTAGTCAAAAAACTACTAATAACATCAAAATTTAGCGTTAAAAGGAAATAACCCACAGGAACTTAATGAAAAATTTAATTAAAATAAATATAAACCTAACACACATAATTATGTAATTGGGTTTATCCCGTGTAATTATGTATATGTTACCGGCAATGGGTATAATCTGGCATTGTATACAATGCCTAGGCATTGTATACAATAGTCTCTGCCTTTTTCATTCATGGCAAACTAGCATCCGCCCGCGACTTCATCCGCATTTACATTCGAGAAAATCCCTAGGGAACCTTTAACCAAGATAATAGTATCCTCCTATGTTTTAATCCGGCTTTTAAACTATCTGTGTGTCATATTTCATCCAAATTATTCAGCCGTTTTACGTGATTAATTAACAATCATCCAAACAAGCAACATTTCACATCTATATATATAAAATTCAAAGTCCTGACTGACTGACTGACTGACTGAGATATCAACGCACAGCCCAAACCGCTGAACCTAGAGACTTGAAATTTTGCACACAGATACCTTATACAGTGTAGGCATCCACTAAGGAAGGATTTTTGAAAACTGCATCCCTAAGGGGATGAAATAAGGGATGAAAGTTTGTATGAAAGTCACTCAGTTTTGAAGCTAGGATCTTCAAATTTTGTATTTAGGCTTATGATTGAAAATTAATAAATACGCGTCTCAGCGTTTTTCAAAATTCTACCCCCCAAGGGGTGAAAAGGGGGATGAAGTTGTGTTTAGAAGAAAATCTTTCATTTTCGAAGTAAATATAGCTAAATTTATAATTAAGGCTTATGGATGGAAATCTAGCGCAACGTATATTGTTATTGATAGAATTTCAACCCCTATGGGGATGAAATGGGGGTACAATGGGGTAAATAGCCCTAAAAATAGATATGGTTGTCGTTATTGGGGTTTCCTGGGATGACGATTGCGAAAATTACATTTATTTTGAAGTCCAACACGGTGGACATGATTTAATTGCTAAAGGGGTGAAAACGGGGTTCAAACTTTGTATGGAAAAATAATATAAAATAGACAGTACAACTTTAAACTCCGTAGGAGCACGTCTTAAAATAAATAGACAAACATATATTTTGTGATTTTGAAAATCAACCCCTTAGGAAGTAAATGGGGTAAGTAAACATAAAATCGATATGGATGTCGTCCTTGAGGTTTTATGGGATGGTGATTATGAAAATGACATTTATTTTGAAGTCCAACACGGTAGACATGATTGAACCCCTAAAGGGGTAAAATCGAGGTTCAAATTTTGTATGGAGAAAGAATATAAAAAAGACATTACAACTTTAAAATTCGTAAAAGCACGTCTAAAAATAAATAGGCAATTACATATTTTGTTATTTTGAAAATCATCCCTTAGTAGGGGTAAATGGAGTAAGTAAACATGAAAATCGATGTGGATGTCGTTTTTGAGGTTTTATGGATGGTGATTGCGAAAATGACATTAATTTATAGTCCAACACGGTGGACATGATTAAACCCCTACAGAGGGGTTAAAGAGGGCGTTCAAGTTTTGTATGGAAAAAGAATATAAAATAGACATTACAATTTAAAATTCGTAGGAGCACGTCTAAATATAAAAAGGGAATTACATATTGTGTTATTTAAAATCGATGTGGATATCGTTTCTGAGGTTTTCTGGGATGGTGATTGCGAAAATTACAATAATTTAAAGTCCAAGAGGGTGGACATGCTTTAGCCCCAGGAGACGGGGACGGAAACGGAGATGGGACGGGAACGGGAACGGGTACGGAACGGGAACGGGAACTGGAATGGGAACGAGATACCTACTACTACTGATTATTGTAAAAAACTAGCTTCCGCCCGCGACTTCGTCCGCGTGGATATTAGAGAAAATCCTTAGGGAACCTTCAACCAGGTGGTCAAGTCTGCTAATGTTTTCGTCAAAATCGTAGTTCAATGGTGTTCTAATGGTAATGCTTTTTGACACAGTTCTTGTTTCTTAAACCCAAAATCAAGACGCAAAATGTTTCCGCTTAGGGTTTAAGAAACACAACGTGTTTTTGTTTTTGTGTTTAAGAAACAAGAACTATGTCAAAAAGCATTACCATTCAAACACCATTGAGCTACGATTTTGACAAAAACATTAGCAGACTTGACCCCCTGGATCCGACCAGCCGTTTTTACGCGATTAGGCGGGTCCCCACCAAGCAAGCCAGCCTCGTGCGAGGCCCGCCATACGCGGCAAACGTCTTGCCTCGCGAGGCAGCGCGCTTGGTGGGGACCCGGCTAATCGCGTAAAAACGGCTGGTCGGATCCTGGTTGAAGGTTCCCTAAGGATTTTATCTAATATCCACGCGGACGAAGTCGCGGGCGGAAGCTAGTATCAAATAAAATCAGAGCAGACCAAGTATCCTTGACATATTTAATTTGCGAACATGTCTCGACTTGTCTGCTATAGTTATAATTAGAAGCGAATAAGAGATTTAATTTTATTGATGTTCAATGTACTCAAAAAGTGGAAAACGCTTGCGGTGTTATTACATAAGATTTTTAAACACCTGTTTAACTTAGACACTGTTTAAATATGATGCTGTCACTTTTTTGACAACATTGCTTGAAAGTGACAGTATCATTTAACAGTGTCTAAGTTAAGCCGGTTTTTAAAAACCTTTTGTAATAATAACACTAAATGGTATTTTCTTATTAAATTAAAAATAGCTATAATGATTCTAATTTACGAAATAGATAAGAAATTAATAGTGTTCGACCAAAATGAAAAGCCCTTTAAACAATTTAATGTGAAAATGTTATTTCTAACTGTTTTGATATTTCATTCGATTGCATTTTTTCCTTTATATTTCAGTATTTTTAATAGGTACTAAAAAGTTTATCTTCATCTTCAAATCCAACAAATACCTTTCAAATAAATACAAGTAGAGTAGGTACTATGTATCGCTTATTTTTCACAACTCGTAAACCATCGAAGTTCCAAAGTAGGTACTTCCAAAATTCGCCTTTAAAAAAGGTGGCATTTTGAAAATATGGAGTAATGATTTAAGATAAGTAATGCGGTGATTTTTCGGACGCGTCAAACGTGCAATATGTAAACGATTGCATCCAACGCGTAGCAAGTAAAATTGTTGTCTCTATGGAGAGAATTTAGCTTGCTAAATAGAGTATTTAATTCTAAAAGTGGATGCGAAAAAAGCTATAATAAGTTTAAGGATATCTGTCCTAAGATCAGGACGTTCTCAACATTCCAAATCCGTTTCGAGCTATTTCGGCAAAGAAAATATATACTAACGTAAAAAGAAGCGACACTTGCGCATGGGTGCTGTAAAAGTGCTCGCGGCTATGTGTAAGTGCGCCGGGCGAGCGCGGGGGTGCCGCGACGCCATCGGAGCGAGGAATCTCCTCCGCGGAGTCACGCGCTATCAGGCTTGCCTAGTTCGCTCGCACCGCGCAATAGTACATAACATTACAGGCAAGAACGACAAACTAAAGTGATGTGTGTCGAGCCGCATGCGAGGGCTTTAATCATTCAGCATTCAGGCAATCTTATTTGCTTTCCGTACAATACAATGCAGGGCATATTATTGCATTTCTCAATAATACTATTTGTACATTGAGGGGTGATGTGGTAATTGCACTTTCTTCCGAGTGAAACAAAGTGCTTTATATTACAGAAAAATAAAATAAATAAGTACTTCAAATGTTATTGAATTCAAGTAGCTACAATAATTATGTATAAGAATAAAGAAGGACTTTCTGCTCCTTTTTGAAAAAGCAATAGTAGAATTTAATACACATTAATTAAGTAATTAATTAATTAAACTAAAACCAAACGAATTAAACCTAAATTAAACTAATTAAGATAATTAAACTAAATAATTCTAAAGAATTGATACCAATATAAAAGCGGTAATCCCTAAAAACTGAACGCGCGGAAATCTTGGAAATGTATAAGTAATTGCAGAAGTTGATACGAGTATTTTAATAAAAATAACAATTCAGGCAAATGAAAAATAAACCTTGAAATTGGTGCAAATCAAGAAATCATATTAGCTATTGATCCATATAATTGTAATGTATTAGCATTTAAATTCAATACAAATTTACTTAATAAAACTTTCGTTTTATTATTTCCTTGCGTTAATATGTAATGATGCTAATAGCCAACCCTATCACAAGTCGTGACGCACGTGACGTAGCCGCCGCCAGACTGGCGCCAAGCTCACACATAGGCGGCCATTACACACGTCAATCTGGTGCAATCTGATCAAAACCGCAGATTGATGGAATTTGATGCGGTTGGTTTGCGACGTTACACGGTCAATCCAGCGAGATCTGGATCGCAGTAGATCTTGGTAGATTGACAATCTACCACGATCCACGGTGGTCTTTGGCAGGGTTGCCAACTTTTTGCATTAATTTTCGCGTGATATCGATCGATGACCTGAGTGGTGCAGTATTCAACATGCCAGTCTACCGCGCAAGAGATCCTGGGTTCAATTCCCGGACGTAATTGAAATGATGAATTTTAATTTCTGTGACGGTCTGCGTATAATAAGTACCTATCTATTTCGAAAAGTAAGTAAGTACCTAGTAAAATCTGTTGTCTAGCACCCATTTTATGCCTTGATTAGTTAGGGTTAGATGAATATCGATATTTAATTTTACACGCACAGGTGTGTAAAATTTCATCAAAATCAGTTCAGCCTTCTGAAGCTGAACTGATTTGGATGAAATTTGGCACTCAGTTCATAGCTTGGTAATATCGTATTATAAATTTTAATACGATTTTTTATAAATTTTAATACGATATTACCAAGCTATGAACTGAGTGCCAAATTTCATCCAAATCAGTTCAGCTTCAGAAGGCTGAACTGATTTTGATGAAATTTTACACACATCATATATAGATTATAGCCTGGTATAGTATAAATATCGAGGTAAAATAGTATTTTTCAAAACATTGCAAAAAATATAGTAGGTAGGTTTATGGGAAATTTATGAAAAATATAGTCCTCATTTATTTTTAACTAGCTTCCTTTAAAAATTAAAAATAGGGTACATACATAGGGTAGGTACTTCCTAGGGTACCAAACTAACTGTGTGCCAAATTTCATCCAAATCAGTTCAGCTTCAGAAGGCTGAACTGATTTTGATGAAATTTTACACACATCATATATAGTTTATAGCCTGGTATAGTATAAATATCGAGGTAAAATAGTATTTTTCATAACATTGCAAAAAATATAGTAGGTAGGTTTATGGGAAATTTATGAAAAATATAGTCCTCATTTATTTTTAACTAGCTTCCTTTAAAAATTAAAAATAGGGTACATACATAGGGTAGGTACTTCCTAGGGTACCAAACTAACTGTGTGCCAAATTTTATCATCTTTTACTGCAATCCAATATTTTTAACCGACTTAAAAAAGGAGGAGGTTCTCTTTTCATCTGTATATTTTTTAAGGGATTCTTCAAATGCCCACGCGCATGTAGTCACGGCCGGAAAGAAAGTTAAAATAAATATGGGTTTTATTTTTTATAAATTTCCCAAATGTACTACAAATTAGTTTCAATGTTTAAAATAATTAAAATGCCTAGGGTACCTTTGATCGAGATAAAAAATATAAGTTTTAATCCAGCTTTCATAAAAAACAAATATACAGACGAAGAGAGAACCTCCTCTTTTTTTGAAGTCGGTTAAAAACATCGGATCGCATTAGATTGTGCTAGATTGTCAGTCTACCATGGTAGATTGACAATCTACCACAATATGCTTGCATCGGATCGCGGTAGATTGCGGTAGATTGACAATCTACCAAGATCTACCGCGATCCGATGCAAGCATATTGTGGTAGATTGTCAATCTACCATGGTAGACTGACAATCTAGCACAATCTACTGCGATCCGATGTTTTTAATCGACTTCAAAAAAGAGGAGGTTGTTTTTCTGTTCGTCTGTATGTTTTTTTTTTGTTTTTTTTCAAATGTCCATCCGGATGTAGTCGCGGGCGGAAGCTAGTTAAAAATAAATATGGGCTATATTTTTATAAATTTCCCAAAAGTACTACAAATTAGTTTCAATGTTTAAAATAATTAAAATGCCTAGGGTACCTTTGATCGAGATGAAAAATATAAGTTTTAATCCAGACTATAAACTGTTTGCCAAATTTCATCCAAATCAGTTCAGCTTTCATAAAAAACAAATATACAGACGAACAGAGAACCTCCTCTTTTTTTGAAGTCGGTTAAAAACATCGGATTGCAGTAGATTGTGCTAGATTGTCAGTCTACCATGGTAGATTGACAATCTACCAAGATCTACTGCGATCCGATGCAAGCATATTGTGGTAGATTGTCAATCTACCATGGTAGACTGACAATCTAGCACAATCTACTGCAATCCGATGTTTTAACCGACTTCAAAAAAATAGGAGGTTGTTTTTATGTTCGTCTGTATGTTTTTTTTTGGGTATTTTTCAAATGTCCATCCGGATGTAGTCGCGGGCGGAAGCTAGTTAAAAATAAATATGGGCTATATTTTTATAAATTTCCCAAAAGTACTACAAATTAATTTAAATGTTTAAAGAAATAAAAATGCCTAGGGTACCTTTGACCGAGATCAAAAATATCATAAGTTTTAATCCAGACTATAAACTGTTTGCAAAATTTCATCCAAATCAATGCAGCCTTCATAAAAAACAAATATACATACGAACAGAGAACCTCCTCCTTTTTTGAAGTCGGTTAAAAATATCGCATCGCAGCAGATTGTGCTAGATTGTTTTTTAATGATTTTTCGAATGTCCACCCACGCGGATGTAGTCGCGGGCGGAAGCTAGTTAAAAATAAATGTGTACTACATTTTTATAAATATCCCAAAAGTAAGTACTATAATGTTTAAATGTTTTGAAAATAATACTTATACCTCGAAAAAAAGGTGCCAACCCTAAGCCAGACCAAGCCAGATTGACGTAGATTGACAATCCAGCACAATCTGATCACGCCAGATCGCGCCAGACCGCGCCAGATTGAAACAGATCGCGAACAACGTTACACAATCAATCTCTGTCAATCTACGTCAATCTGGCTTGGTCTGGCTTAGGGTTGGCACCTTTTTTTCGAGGTATAAGTATTATTTTCAAAACATTTAAACATTATAGTACTTACTTTTGGGATATTTATAAAAATGTAGTACACATTTATTTTTAACTAGCTTCCGCCCGCGACTACATCCGCGTGGGTGGACATTCGAAAAATCATTAAAAAACAATCTAGCACAATCTGCTGCGATGCGATATTTTTAACCGACTTCAAAAAAGGAGGAGGTTCTCTGTTCGTATGTATATTTGTTTTTTATGAAGGCTGCATTGATTTGGATGAAATTTTGCAAACAGTTTATAGTCTGGATTAAAACTTATGATATTTTTGATCTCGGTCAAAGGTACCCTAGGCATTTTTATTTCTTTAAACATTTAAATTAATTTGTAGTACTTTTGGGAAATTTATAAAAATATAGCCCATATTTATTTTTAACTAGCTTCCGCCCGCGACTACATCCGGATGGACATTTGAAAAATACCCAAAAAAAAACATACAGACGAACATAAAAACAACCTCCTCTTTTTTTGAAGTCGGTTAAAACATCGGATTGCAGTAGATTGTGCTACATTGTCAGTCTACCATGGTAGATTGACAATCTACCACAATATGCTTGCATCGGATCGCAGTAGATCTTGGTAGATTGTCAATCTACCATGGTAGACTGACAATCTAGCACAATCTACTGCAATCCGATGTTTTTAACCGACTTCAAAAAAAGAGGAGGTTCTCTCTTCGTCTGTATATTTGTTTTTTATGACAGCTGAACTGATTTGGATGAAATTTGGCAAACAGTTTATAGTCTGGATTAAAACTTATATTTTTCATCTCGATCAAAGGTACCCTAGGCATTTTAATTATTTTAAACATTGAAACGAATTTGTAGTACTTTTGGGAAATTTATAAAAATATAGCCCATATTTATTTTTAACTAGCTTCCGCCCGCGACTACATCCGGATGGACATTTGAAAAAAAACAAAAAAAAAACATACAGACGAACAGAAAAACAACCTCCTCTTTTTTTGAAGTCGGTTAAAACATCGGATCGCAGTAGATCGGCTATAAAAGATATCTCGGAAGCTCACAATAGTAATGATTTTTCTAGCAAAGGAATCGTTCATAACAAGGTTCCATCTACGAATGATTCTAATTTGAAAAAAAATAAAAACATGGTGGGAAACGAATGGATAGAAGTGAAGCCAAGAAAAAATCGATTCTCAAGAAATGAAGTGAAAAAGGGTGATAGTACGAGTATGGCGGAAATTCAAGGTATAGAGAAGAATAAATTCTTGCATGTTTGGCGTCTAAGAAAAGATACATCTGTTGAAATTTTGGAAAATCACGTGAAAAAGATATGTGGTGAAAAAACGCCGATTAAGATTGAAAAGTTGAAGCCGAAAACGGAGAGAGACTATTCGTCCTTCATGATAGGAGTACCAATGAGTGGATACGAGAAATTGTGCAGACCGGAAGTATGGCCCCTAAATGTTGAATTTAGTGAGTGGGTGTGGTTTCGAAAATCTCAAGATAAACAAAAATAACAATGGAAAAGAACTAGAAATTTTTTATCAAAATGTAAGAGGTTTACGGACAAAACTGGATGAGTTTTTTATTAATATGTCATCTTCGAATGCAGATTTTTTTGCAATTACGGAAACCGGCTGTAACGAATCTATAAAGAATGCAGAAATTATACCGGAAGGTTATCAAATAATACGATGTGATCGTACGGACGGACGTAAGCAGGGTGGCGCACTTTTCGTGGCCACACCGCGTTTTGTTCTGCGTAGTGTGCCGATCCCGGATGATGTCAACTTGTGTGAGCGGGAGTTCGAGCTCGCCTGTGCGGCCGTATACCTGCGCGAGCGCTTTTTATTTTTGTCCTGTATTGTTTACATACCGCCGCGAAGTAGTGAAAGTGAATACTTTATATTATTCAGTATTTTAGAACAATTGTGTAATAAGTATATGAAAATAATAGTAATCGGTGATTTTAATTTGTGTTCATGTAATTGCAATGTTATGAATTATTACGAATACTTTTTATCGTATTGTGAATTCACGCAAAGTAACAGTGTAACAAATTGTAAGGGCAGTCAGTTGGATTTGGTTTTAAGCGTAGTTGGTGAAGGTTTAAACGTGAATGTGCGTGCTTCATCTGATTCGCTGGTGTCAGTGGTGGATCCGTACCATCCGCCACTCGAAATATCAGTACAAGTGACGGGCCGAGGTGGTGGCGCTTCGGGTACCCGGACCGAGGCCGAAACGAATCCGTGTCCAAGCCAGCGGCAATGGAACTTTAATAAAGGTAATTTCCCCTTATTATATTCGTCAATCAGGAATATAGACTGGGGGCCATTATATACCTGTAATAATGTAGAATCAAGCATAAATTTATTTTATAACAATCTTAGTAATATTTTTGATAGTTGTGTTCCATTTAAGAGGCATAATAGTAAACAACCTAGATACGTGTATCCAGAATGGTATAATGCCGAATTGATTAGCGCCATAAAACACAAATCTTTACTTCACAAGCAATACAAAGCTAGTAAGGACCAAACTGATTACGAAGCTTTCTCTCAATGTAGGGCAAGAGTTAAAACTTTGATCAAACTAGCTTACGATCAGCATAGGGATAAGGTACAACGACACTTAACAGAGGACCCTAGGTCCTTTTGGAACTATGTGAAATCGAAAAGGCAGAATGGAAGTTCTCAGAAAATTGAAAGAAATGGCGTTGTCTTGACGGGAGAACAAAGTGTCGAAGAATTTGCTAAATACTTTCACTCGGTATACAGTTCGGTGCGAGCTCAGCTGAATGTTAGCGCAGCTATTGCTGAGGCGGGAGATTCGAATATGTCAGCACGAGTACAGGTGAACAAATTACTGCCAAGCGATGTGTTACGCGCGTTAACTAAGCTCAAGCCGAAGAGATCAGCCGGTCCTGATGGTATACCGGTATATGTACTGAGAGACTGTAGGTTGGTTCTAGCCGAGCCACTCACGCACATCTTTAACCTATGTTTAGAAGCCGCAGTGTTTCCGGAAGTTTGGAAAATAACCCGGGTGATCCCGGTTCCAAAAGGGGGCTCAGGTAATTGGGTGGATGGTTTTAGACCAGTGGCGATACTCTCAACCCCAGCTAAGGTATTTGAATCGGCCTTACAGTATTGTATTTATGTGCAAATACAGGCGCAATTATCGGAAGCGCAACACGGTTTTCGACCGGGTAAAAGCACCACTAGCAACCTCATGAACTACACGGCGCAACTAGTACCAGTAATAGACGGTGGTGGGCAAGTCGATGCCGCTTATTTCGACTTCCGGAAAGCATTCGATGTTGTAGATAATGATGTATTGCTTCGGAAGTTAGCTGGCGTCGGTTTTACACCCCATCTATTGCAATTTATGGCTAGTTACATGACCGATAGGCAGCAGTACGTGGAGTATGCCGGTTGCAGATCTGAACCATATTTTGTCCATTCTGGAGTAAGTCAGGGAAGTAATCTTGGCCCTCTTCAATTTTTGATAATGATTAATGATCTGCCGGAAGTAGTCGATAAGGCAAAATGCTTACTTTTTGCTGATGACTTAAAACTGTTTCTTCCGATAAATGGCGTAGATGACTGTGTATTATTGCAGAAGGATATTAGCAACGTAGTGGCATGGAGTGAGCAGAATAAATTGCAATTTAATACTTCAAAATGTCTTACCATTTCATATACTCGAAAGGCTACTCCTATTCATCATGAATATAAAATTAACTCGACAACATTACAGAGAGTTACAGAAGTAAAGGACTTAGGAGTTAATTTTAACGTTGACTTAAATTTTAAGAAACAAATAATTTGTTTATGTAAAAAAGCTTACAGAAACCTGGGATTCATTCTTCGTAGGGCGAATGGTTTAACTAATATAAATACAATAATTGCATTATACAATGCTTTAGTCAGAAGCTTACTAGAAGGAAATTCAGTTATTTGGGCCCCAAGTGAAACTAAATATAGCCTCATGCTAGAACGCATACAAAACAAGTTTATTAGATATCTTTATAAGAGACATTATGGAGTGTATCCTTTTTATCCTCTGCTGTATCCCAACTTGTTCATCTTGGGTATGGTGGGGTACAATGAACTGAGGGCAAGAAGGAACTTGGCATTAGTTTTGTATGTGTTTAAATTGTTGAGAGGTAAGATATATAATGAGGAGGTTCTGCGTCGTATTGGATTATGTGTACCGAATAGGTATGTGGAGCGTCGGCGCTTGCCTCCGCTACTGGCGGTGCCTCGCGGCCGAACTAATTTATTAAGCAAAGCCCCACTGACACGAGCGATGAGGATTTTAAATAGGATTCACTGTAAATTAGATATATTTTTCAGTTCTTTGTGTGAATTCACTAGGTTTGCATTATTTATAATATGTTATGATAATGAATACAATAATTAATAATATAGGACAATTTATCGTAGGTACTTAAATTTTTTAATGTTTATTAGCAATTAATTAATAATGTATAATAATAATTATAGGTATTTTATGTAAGTAACAATATGAAATTAATTAATAATGTTCGAATTTAATCAATATAGCCTCTCTATTGCATTAGGTCTAAACCTGTAAAAATAGTGTTAAGCTTGTGAAAATAAATAATAATAAATAATAGATCTTGGTAGATTGTCAATCTACCATGGTAGACTGACAATCTAGCACAATCTACTGCAATCCGATGTTTTTAACCGACTTCAAAAAAAGAGGAGGTTCTCTGTTCGTCTGTATATTTGTTTTTTATGAAAGCTGAACTGATTTGGATGAAATTTGGCAAACAGTTTATAGTCTGGATTAAAACTTATATTTTTCATCTCGATCAAAGTTACCCTAGGCATTTTAATTATTTTAAACATTGAAACTAATTTGTAGTACTTTTGGGAAATTTATAAAAATATAGCCGATATTTATTTTTAACTAGCTTCCGCCCGCGACTACATCCGGATGGACATTTGAAAAAAAACAAAAAAAAACATACAGACGAACAGAAAAACAACCTCCTCTTTTTTTGAAGTCGGTTAAAACATCGGATCGCAGTAGATCTTGGTAGATTGTCAATCTACCATGGTAGACTGACAATCTAGCACAATCTAATGCGATCCGATGTTTTTAACCGACTTCAAAAAAAGAGGAGGTTCTCTCTTCGTCTGTATATTTGTTTTTTATGAAAGCTGAACTGATTTGGATGAAATTTGGCAAACAGTTTATAGTCTGGATTAAATCTTATATTTTTCATCTCGATCAAAGGTACCCTAGGCATTTTAATTATTTTAAACATTGAAACTAATTTGTAGTACTTTTGGGAAATTTATAAAAATATAGCCCATATTTATTTTTAACTAGCTTCCGCCCGCGACTACATCCGGATGGACATTTGAAAAAAAAACATACAGACGAACAGAAAAACAACCTCCTCTTTTTTTGAAGTCGGTTAAAACATCGGATCGCAGTAGATCTTGATAGATTGTCAATCTACCATGGTAGACTGACAATCTAGCACAATCTACTGCAATCCGATGTTTTTAACCGACTTCAAAAAAAGAGGAGGTTCTCTGTTCGTCTGTATATTTGTTTTTTATGAAAGCTGAACTGATTTGGATGAAATTTGGCAAACAGTTTATAGTCTGGATTAAAACTTATATTTTTCATCTCGATCAAAGGTACCCTAGGCATTTTAATTATTTTAAACATTGAAACTAATTTGTAGTACTTTTGGGAAATTTATAAAAATATAGCCCATATTTATTTTTAACTAGCTTCCGCCCGCGACTACATCCGGATGGACATTTGAAAAAAACCAAAAAAAAACATACAGACGAACAGAAAAACAACCTCCTCTTTTTTTGAAGTCGGTTAAAACATCGGATCGCAGTAGATCTTGGTAGATTGTCAATCTACCATGGTAGACTGACAATCTAGCACAATCTACTGCAATCCGATGTTTTTAACCGACTTCAAAAAAAGAGGAAGTTCTCTGTTCGTCTGTATATTTGTTTTTTATGAAAGCTGAACTGATTTGGATGAAATTTGGCAAACAGTTTATAGTCTGGATTAAAACTTATATTTTTCATCTCGATCAAAGGTACCCTAGGCATTTTAATTATTTTAAACATTGAAACTAATTTGTAGTACTTTTGGGAAATTTATAAAAATATAGCCCATATTTATTTTTAACTAGCTTCCGCCCGCGACTACATCCGGATGGACATTTGAAAAAAAACAAAAAAAAAAACATACAGACGAACAGAGAACCTCCTCTTTTTTTGAAGTCGGTTAAAAACATCGGATTGCAGTAGATTGTGCTAGATTGTCAGTCTACCATGGTAGATTGACAATCTACCAAGATCTACCGCGATCCGATGCAAGCATATTGTGGTAGATTGTCAATCTACCATGGTAGACTGACAATCTAGCACAATCTAATGCGATCCGATGTTTTTAACCGACTTCAAAAAAAGAGGAGGTTCTCTGTTCGTCTGTATATTTGTTTTTTATGAAAGCTGAACTGATTTGGATGAAATTTGGCAAACAGTTTATAGTCTGGATTAAAACTTATATTTTTTATCTCGATCAAAGGTACCCTAGGCATTTTAATTATTTTAAACATTGAAACTAATTTGTAGTACATTTGGGAAATTTATAAAAAATAAAACCCATATTTATTTTAACTTTCTTTCCGGCCGTGACTACATGCGCGTGGGCATTCAAAAATATACAGATGAAAAGAGAACCTCCTTCTTTTTTAAGTCGGTTAAAAATATTGGATTGCAGTAAAAGATGATAAAATTTGGCACACAGTTAGTCAAGATGGTCAGTCAAGATGGTCAGTTTTATACTGCACATAATGAAACCTACCTCTTTTTAGCTTACACTGCGACCCACATTTGATGGCCGCGCGGATTGTTTACTTTATTATTTAATTTTATATTCATTTTAGTGCTTAACTAACTAGGTACTATAGAGAA
>CAKMRQ010000036.1:237500-264330 GCA_928269145.1 Agriphila tristella | reverse complement strand
GGTTGCTAAAGGTAGAAAAAAAGTACCTTGTATGGAAATAAAGTATTATTTATTTTTACCTTTTAAAAACATACTTAGGTACCTTTTATTACTTTTGGCAATATTTAAACGAACCATGTGAAATAAAGTATAAAGTACAATTACCCCGAAATAAAGTATATACCCTATTATAAAGTACGGGTGGCAGGCAAACATCGCGGACTTATAAAAAATCATAATAAACTAATAATTAAGAAGACAGTACAATAAAAATCGCGTTCTTAATTGGCTTTAATAGTAATTTATGCAACTATATTATAATGAGGGCTATTAAAACATGTGGGCTTATCACCCGAGTGTTTTAATACGTAATTGTGTAGAGTTGCATTAAGACTTTATCTTTTTCTTTACCCTTATCAAGTATCCTCTATAAAGGGTTTTGAAACGGTGGCTTAATATCCGAGCGAGAGCTGCTCGCTCGCGCCCGTCGCGCGTGCGTCCGTTATGAAATCATCCGAATCATAACGAGTGTTTTAATGTTATACTGAATTTCATAAAGTATCGTTCGGGCGTGGGCGCGGGGAGCGCCCATTGTCGACCTCGCTTGGATATTGTGGTTTTATGAAACTGATTGTTTTAATGTTGGCTATAATGTAACTGTTTCAGAACCTTTTTTTAAGGATTTATAACATGGGTGTCGATAAAGTAATTTAAAACAACATTATTTTATAATGATGCAAACGAAAATCTTTTTGAGTAAGGTCTTGGCGCGAATTACAATAATATAATGACAAAATTCGATGACCTAGTAGCGTAGCGGATTACCACACACCACCACTCTATATATGACACTCATTACTATCGTTGGACGAATACCGACTACCGAGTTCAATCAAACCTAGCCAAATAAGCATATTTGTTTTGTTTTGATTTATTCTTTTTCATTAACATTTTGTTTTTAAATAAAGAATATCACAAAAAAGTCAAAAATAATATACAATAAAGAAACAAAACAATACATTTTCAGCGATTATAATTTCATGTTAGTAGTTCCGCATCGATTTCCAGAGGCACTAGTGGACTCTCCTTATACGATTCTACTCTTTGGACCACAAACAAATATGGGTCGTCACATCACATGACAACCACTTAAGCCTCGATTACATACGCCGATTTAAGGAACCAATTTAGAGTTGCCACTCGTATAAATAAGTTAAATTTTAACAGCGAATTTGCACAAATGACGGAAAGGTCAACATTTTTTATGATTTTTTTATTTCAATTCTCATCTCTAATCTTAAACAATGTTTACTTTTCCGTTATAGTGTAGATTCGATTTTAAAATCGAACTTATTCTACAATATTTTATTGCGGCAACCCGAAATTGGTTCCTAGCTAGGAAGCTTAATAAAGCCTCGATTACATACGCCGATTTAGCTTCCTTACTGGGGATTCAATTTCAGATTGGAAACGATGCCCCGAATTGGATCCTAGTTAGGGAATTTAAAGGTTGCCTCCCTAGCCAAGGCTATATAGGTAAGGCAAATGAAACTTTGATCATGCAGCCAAGTCTTCAGTCATATTTTTTTCTTTAGTTTGCATTTCTGTGGGTCTATTACTACGGGCACGTAATTTGGCAAGACAAAGATGAGACACAAGATGCGTAGCAGCTACAACACTAAACTTGGTGCATCTTTTGTCTCATCTTTGTTTTGCCAAGTTATATGCCGGTACCTATATCACATTATAAGTAGCCCCTAGCTAGATGATCAAGCATGGCTTGTCAATAATTTACATTGCATTACCACCACCACAACCATTTGAGTGCGTACCAAAAATTCAAGATGGGGGCCAACTTTTTGTTTTTGGCTTGATTTCGATGAAAACTCGGTTTTTGGTACTATTTTGGCAAGAAAATAACAAATAAATTTTTCAAATAATAAAAATCCAAGATGGCTGCCATCTTTCTGTTTGTGGGCTGATTTCAATGAAACTCAGTTTTTGCTACTATTTTGACAAGAAAATTACAACACAATTTTTCAAATACTAAAAATCCAAGATGGCGACCATCTTTTTTGTTTGTGGGCCGATTTCGATGAAACTCAGTTTTCGCTACTATGTTGACAAGAAAATAACAACACAATTTTTCAAATACAAAATATCCAAGATGGCGGCCAACTTTTTGTTTATGGGCCGATTTCAAAGAAACTCGGTTTTGTAACTACTTTGACGAAAAAATAACAACGAAATGTTGAAAATAATAATAAATTCAATATACCAGCCAACTCTTTTATTTATGGTCCGATTTCTCAATTTTTCGATTTCGAGGATGATGATTATTGTTACTATTTAAGTAGTTAGTAGGTACCAAAATCCAAGTTTTATATTCAGACCACGAACAAAAAAATAGGCCACCATCTTGGATTTTTAATATTTTTAACATTGCCTTGTTATTTTCTTGTCAAAATAGGACCAAAAACCGAGTTTTATCAAAATCGGCCAAAAAACAAAAAAAATTGACCACCATCTTGGATTTTTTGTATTTAAAAAATTGTGTTGTTATTTTCATATTAAAATAGTACCAAAAACAGAGTTTCATCGAAATCGGCCCACAAAAAAAATGTTGGCCGCCATCTTGGATTTCTTAATATTTTCAATATTGCGCTGTTATTTTTCCTGACAAAATATGGACCAAAAACCGAGTTTTATCGAAATCGGCCCAAAAACAAAAAAGTTGACCGCCATCTTAGATTTTTAGTATTTGAAAAATTGTGTTGTTATTTTCTCGTTAAAAATAGTAGGTATACAAAAACCGAATTTCATCGAAATCGGCCCACAAACAAAAATGTTGGCCGCCATCTTGGATTTTTAATATTTTCAACTTTTCGTTGTTATTTTTTGTCAAAATAGTAACAAAACCGAGTTTCATTGAAATCGGCCCACAAACAATAAAGTTGACCGCCATCTTTTTTATTACAGAGTTCTAGTGGCTTTTTTCCGTCCGGCTTCATCATCAAACCATTTCCTATCAGAGTACTCATCAAAACCTACCTTTACATTTCCGTTAATAGTGAAAACTCATTGTTTAATCTATGTACAATAATGTTATTGTCAAGTACTGGTGACAACCCTAATCAGTGAAATCATGTCCTAATTGGGGCATAGTGTGATCGCTACATCCAATTTGGGTTCCTAGATTGGATCCCCAGTAAGGAAGCTAAATCGGCGTATGTAATCGAGGCTTAAATTGGCGTATGTACAGCTTGACCATAAAGAGTTGACAAAAATTGAGGGCGCCACTTTCTATGTAAACACGTCAAAATCACGAATAAATTGGCAACACTTACTAAATTTTGTACTGAAAAATTTTAGTTCCATTTTATTTAATTTCAACTCTTTATGGTCAAACTGTAATCGAGGCATTAACATAAAGAATGTTCCGTTCTACAAAGTTCTTATTAGATAGGTACTACTGATAAAATTTAAATATTTGAGTGCAATATTTACTGATTCGAAATACAGTACGTCACGTTTTGTTGTATCTAATGATTATATGCAACTTTAAATACATTTGACCATTAATTATCTAAATAAATCGTAAAAACGATTGAATAGGTACCGGTTTTTTTTTTTACTTGAAATGGAATTTACATGCGAGTGCTATTATTTTACACTGTGACATCTATCCTGTGGTGTAGGTAGGTAATGTACAGTGTTTACAAATACGGATTAAGTCGTACGTTTGGCAACACTGCGCGCATACGTGTACATAAATCACAGTGTTGCCAACTAGGTGTCAGGTGATGATCATGTTTTCAAAGAGTTAGATTTGACAAAAAAAAATGCTATTGTAATTACTAATTATAAAAATAAATAAAATACGTAAGTAGGTACCTAAGTAAGTAATATTTGTTTTTGTGTTAACATTACTTTGTTTACATACAAATTATACGTAAGTAAGTACACAATTATGGAAAACAATAACACAAGGCAAGATCTAGCGACGAAAGTACCAAATTGGCAACACTACATTTTGCATTAACAAATGACATGATTTAAAGGACATCAGACCCAAAAGTGTATAAGAATAATTCTGTTACCTCTAAAGCCTCGATTACATACGCCGATTTTAGGAACCAATTTCGGGTTGCCACCCGTACTTGACAATAAAATATTGTAGAATAAGTTCGATTTTAAAATTGAATTTACACTATTACGGAGAAGTAAACATTGTTTAAGATTGGAGATGAGAATTGAAAATAAAAAATGTTGACCTTTCTGTTATTTGTGCAAATTCACTGTTAAAATTTAACTTATTTATACGGGTGGCAACTCTAAATTGGTATGCTAAATCGGCACACTGATTATCTAAAACGAAACTATTTAGCGACCGGTTGCATTTGACATACATTGCTACTTTTCTTTGGTATGTTTTTTTTTACCCCAAGAAAAGTAGCAATGTATTACGTTCATCTGTGAACTGCGACCGGTCGCTAGGCGGTTTCTAATTAGATAATCAGCCCGCGGGATATGTAATCGAGGCATAAGCAATATGTAGGTATTATAAGAATCATAAAACAGTAGCAACTTTTTTATAAATTCCTTCATTTCGCTTAAGCCTCGATTACATACGCCGATTTAAGGAACAAATTTAGAGTTGCCACTCGTATAAATAAGTTAAATTTTAACAGTGAATTTGCACAAATGACGGAAAGGTCAACATTTTTTATGATATTTTATATATTTAATTCTTATCTCCAATCTTAAACAATGTTTACTTTTCCGTTATAGTGTAGATTCGATTTTAAAATCGAACTTATTCTACAATATTTTATTGTCAAGTACGGGTGGCAGCCCGAAATTGGTTCCTAGCTAGGAAGCTAAATTGGCGTATGTAATCGAGGCATTAAATTAATTACTGAAAAATCGGAAGTACCTATTTCGATTAAAACGACATCTTTGTAATTGATACTCTGTGGCTTCGGAACATACGCGTGTCATCAATGTCATCTTGAATGACTGACATTGACAGTCAATTGACAGCACACGAAGAAAACGCGAAAGCCGATTGGTCGGCCTGTGGCGGTCTGTCACTTTTAATGTCAGTGTCAGTCTGTCACTGTCAGTCAACTGTCACTGTCAAACAGCGTTTTGTTACGACGTATGCACAGGGTTGCGTTCAGAACCTACGCTCCGAGTGCAACCTATCCACAACCAAACGCTCTAACGGCGTTCCAAACATTAGAGCGTGACGTTCGGTTGACACAACCATCCCGTTCCAAACGTCAGAGCGTTGCAACCAAACAACCGTCAAAATTGATGGTTGTAAAACGCTCTGACGTTTGTCTATAGAAAAAATGTCAATGTCATTTGACATTATTTTGTATTTTGATGTTTTTGTGTCTAATTTTTAAAATAATCATGGTAGATCCTCAAAAAACGGATTTTATTTGATTTAGTATAAAGAAAAGTTTAAATTATTCGTATTCCAAATGGAAAATGAAGACTTTGTATTGACATTGACATTTAAAGTTCTTGGTCGTTCCTAACCTTAGAGTGAGTTATAAAACAACCAAACAACCGCGCACTAAGGCTCTGAACGCAACCCAGCACACTTGTTCCGTTTTGGTTCTTAAAGCAAAAAAAAAAAGTGACTCTGTGTGTTGATTGATAGATTTTGTTGAATGTTTTAAAAAAAAAAACTGTCGCTGGAGACTCGACTTTATGCTTTTTAGTACATTTCTGTAGAACGGCGATTAATGGCCGGTATACATTTTGATTAGTGTTTAGTGCGAGTGGCTCGTTTAGTGTTTAGCAAAAAACACGTTCGGACAGTCTCTGTTTAGTGTTTAGTGCGAGCGAAGTACAGTGTTTAGAAGCGCGTTCTATTTTTTCTGCGAGTAGCTCCTCCCGCGCGTCCCGCACGTCCCGCCTCCACCCCTCACTTGCAGCTAAACACGCACTAAGCACGACTGGACAGGACTGTTAAGTGTTTAGTTTATATCAACAAAGCCTGTACTAAACAGCGTATGCTAAACACTATGGGACATCACCTACTAAACACTAAACAGTGCACTAAACACTAAACACTAAGCACTTTACTAATCAAAATGTATACCGGCCATAATCACTAGCGCAGTTATCATAACGTTTTAGTCGTGTAACTGGTGTTGCTGTAATAGTAAAATCAGTATATTTTCTATGACATACTAATTACAAGTCTTAATGTTTTTTATCAAAGGTATGTCTGCCTGATGTCCTTTGTAAAGTGACCACAGAGATGAGATGACAGATATAGATATGATTTATTATCCTATCATTAGCGAGGCAATATAATCCATATCCATATTGCCATGGTAGGTACCTATAATGTAAGAGTTAATTCATAATTATTATACTTACTTAATTACGGTTACAATAATAGGTTGTAAATGTTTTAAGGTAGCCGGTTGCGCATTTGTGCTTTGGGTATTTTTTGTGTGTGTCTATCGTGCGATTGAAATGAATAAAGTAAAAAAAAAAAGAAAAATTGGCTTGTTACCGCGCGTGGTGGGTGGCGCGTGGCGTCACAAGTCACAACACAACACAAGATACGTAGGTAGGTAGGTAGGTAGGTAGGTATAGTGTTCTTGCAACTCACGAATGCGCGTAGGCAACGTCTGCACGTTTTCCTATTACGCACACTAAAACAATGTGTGTATGTGCACGGCTAACAACATTCATAGCCTACGCGCATCGTGATCGTGAGTTGCAAGAACTATACCTACGTAGGGCCAATAATAAAAAATATTTTTTTAAATGTTTATTTTGCGCAGTTACCTAGCGCCAATAAACGCCTCACTAGATGGCGGGCTTAGAATACCTAATAATGATAACACCTAGAACGATAGTTCTCTACAAAGCGCACTGTCAAAAGTGAGGCGACTGAAAAAAGTCTCCATTATTAGGTAGGTAGGTATAAGTATAGGTTAATATTCGGCCGAATCATTCGGTTTCATTCTGCGCAGTAAACCGGTTTGTACACGTGTTTTTTCGGGTGGAACCCTTTCGGGCGTTTCCCACCCGCGGCCCCTCGCGCTCTTTCGGTTATAAATTGCTTACGAATGTTTTGGAAACGTCTAAAAACGTGACTATATGTTTTGATTTTTTAAATATTTAATATTTTAATATTTTTTAATATTATTCGGCAAATCAACCGAATATTCGGCCGAATACGAACATGAAAAAATATGCCGAATGAGCCGAATACGAATATTCGGCAGAACATTCGGTGCATCTCTACTTTTTAGTTTGTTTTTACTACCTAGTCCGTTTTAAAACGTACCTACCTAAATTATTATTTTATGCTTTTTAGTTAACGAGCTAAGACTAAAAAAAGTACATAGGTAGTAGGTACACCTATATAAATAAGCAATAATTACAACTAGGCAGAAAATTAAATGTCGGTCGATTTACCAATAAATCTTTATCGAAATGTAGGTACCTACCTACTAGGAAGGTACTACGTCGTAGGTATAGATAGAATCGACAAATACCTATACATACACGGTATAAAATTGTTTTAAATGTTTTCTTATAGGTATAGAGAGAGATATATTTTTTTTTCTATTTCCTCGATAAAATTTAAGACGTTTGTCCTACAATACAATTAGCGATGCCATTATTAATAAACCCTCGACTGTCCGGCGCCAAAACACGGAGCGAAATGAACTATCGGCCGAGCCGGCCGACTAAACGATCGTCGTGTGTGCGCGCGTGGATATGAGCCAATACTGATTAACCAGTCGGCCGATAGTTGGCCGACAGTTTAGTCGGGAAGCCCATCCAACTTATCTATCGGCCGATACCGAATCGTTCTAGTGTGCGCACTTGCATACACCTTCATACTGATTGAGAGCCCGACTGAACTGTCGGCCGATAGAAAGTCTGTAGTCTGCGGGCACGCTTAGTTCACCTATCCTAGTTTAGTACCTACCTACGTATACAATCTGTATGGTTCACTTTTCATAATCTATGATTTTCATACAAGGTACAGTAGGAATAATAATAGTAGAAAAATAAATAGCCTAGTGTCTCGACAAAATTTTTCATTTCTAACGATATATTTATTGAAACCATCTTTCGTTTTCTGAGAATAAAGTTAGTTTTATTGAGTAGGTAGTTAGTTCATCGGTCATTATTATTACCTCTGGCGTTATGTTGGTATCCCGTAAATTTACTCAACTTTGAACTTTATTCCATCGCAATGAGATTACAATGACGGTACTGCCAACATAACGCCATAGGAAGTATCCGATGAACCAAAAGTACTTTTCTTTTATTAAATGCGTTTTGAGGCATTGTTTTATCATAAGCCCTAAAATGTAATAATATTGTATTATTTTTCGTATTATTGAAACTATATTCGTTTCCTAAAATTGAAAACAGTTATATTGAGAAGATAATTGACCTGGCTTATTATCTCAGTCAACATCCTGTCATATTGTCCACCGTACATAGTAGGTACCTACCTAGGTACTTTTTTTAATTAAGTATGCGTTTTTCTAAAGCCCTATAATCCAATAATAGTGTATTCTTTTCTTCAATTCCTTATGATATTATATTTGAATATATCTTTCGTTCCCATAAGATTGAAGATAGCTTTATTAAGTAGTTAATTGATTTGACTTATCCTAATCAACTTCCTCCATCCATAAGTAAACCCATAAAAAAACCAATAATAACATAACGTTCCCTGAGATTTTAGACACAATTTTATTGAGTAGGTAGCTAACTGATGGATGACTTATCTTAATCGACTACCTACCGCCATATTGCAAGAGTACCTACAATACAAGAATGATTAAAGCTAAAATATGGAATATTATTATGTTGGTACCTATAGCGATTTATTTTGGCCCAAAGAGTAATAGTAGATTAGTAGCTGAGGGCTGTCTGTAAGCACAGATCACTATTGTAAAGGTCGAAACAAATTATCGGACGCGGCTTACTGCCGCGGCTGATCTGAGGTGTGCAAGCAAACTATCGGCAGCCTGATTATCTAATTAAAAACCACCTAGCGACCAGTCATAATTACGAAATCGTCGCTGTCAAACTCGATTTCGTACCACTGATCGAGTTTCTACGAGTGCTGCCTCCAAGGGACAACTAAAGAACTAAAATATACGAGCACTTGCAAGGAAATGCTCCGAAATTCGTATTATCTAACTCAGAAACCGCGATGCGACCGCGACGATTTCGCGATTTCTTCTGTCAAACAGAAACCAGACAAAATGTAATTTCTGATTGGTTTTCGTTAAATTCTTAGCCTTACCTTTAACCAAAATTAAATAAAATTGCTATAATGTAAAACAAAAGGCCTGTCCTTTAATGCCTACACGGAATTTGCAATTTTGAAGACGAAAAAATGTAAACAAAATTCGAAGCGAAAACAAAAAGGTTATGTTCACAGAGCACATGGTCAGACACATACACAGTCACAGACTACTTTCGGTAAAAAGACTTTTCAGTCGCTCCCACCGGTTGCCAGTGGCGCTAGTTTCTATGGAGATCTTCACAAGCATAAACTAATCAGCGATCGCATACATAATACCAAATCAGTGACTCGGTCGCGCGACGATTTCGAAATAATTCAGGAATCGAGATCGGTCGCTCATTTTAGATAATCAGCCTGCGGATGTAGTAGGTCGCGGACGTAACCATAGACTAATATGACGTCATTGGACGTCCGACAGCTATCTGGCACGCAGGATATTATTAGAGTGTGCACACTTATCAGCCGCGGCAGTAAGCCGCGTCCATAAGCCGCGTCCGATAATTTGTTTCGACCTTTACAATAGTGATCTGTGCTTACAGACAGCTCGAACTATAGGCGCCCTCGCTGCGCTCGTGCGCCTAAATATCTCGGGCTGCAATTGATGCTTACACCCGAGCTAACTACTCTGTTTTACATCTCGATGGTGAGGTAAGTAGAAAAAAACCGGCATTACAAGAATAAAATTTATAGTGAAATGAGAACAGCAATATATATATATATATATCAATACCATTATCAATACCTTGTCTCCAGCGTCTTCTAGGTATTTCATCTTATTGACACTATTTTGACTCTGTATTTTACGATATTTCGATGCTGTTTCGACGCTATACTGACGCAGTATTGACGCTATATTGACGTACCTTAGTATAGTAGGCGACTACAGCATGCCTCCCTCGTGATACGCTATATTGACGCTGTATTGACTCTGCATTGACGCTATTTTGACGCTGTTTTGACGCTATATTGACGCAGTATTGACGCTATATTGACGTACCCTAGTATAGTAGGCGACTACAGCATGCCTCCTTCGTGATACGCTATAATGGCGCAGTATTGACGCTATATTGACGCTGTATTGACGCTATTTTTACGCTGTTTTGACGCTATATTGACAATATTTTTTTAGTTGCGGATCACGTCAACGTGGATGTTAATGTGACAAGGAGGCTTACGATCAGCTAATAAGAAACCGTTCAGTTCAAAAGCAGGCCTTAAACAGGACTGCTTAAGGCCTGCTTTAGAACTAACCTTTGAGGTGATAGTACGAAAAAAGTGTGAAAAAGTAAGGCAGTTCAATATAAATACTGCTATAAGAGCTCACGTTAAGGCCCAAGGTTCCAGCGCATTACCAATTAACGGGGATAATAATAGCGATAGGCTAACATAAAATACTAAATTTTCAACACTGAAGTTTTGTCTACACAAGCAACGCAATCGCTGTGGACGGCGTGTGTAGAGAAACATGTTTCAGAAACAATGTTTTGTGTAGATTTTTTTGTTGATTGTGTAGAGCAAAACATGCGCTATGGACCCGCCCTTACTCTTTTCGACCATTTGGGTTGTTCTAATTTTCACCAATTTACTTTCCGTGTGGTAGGTACCTACAAATGTGCACTGTGCCGTAGCGATCGATAAATCAGCGGTAAACCTGCTGGAATGCACCGTAGAGTAGACTAAGGCTCGTATTACAGAATCAAACTCAAACTCAAATCTCTGTTTGAGTACAGTTAGATAGGGATGGCGCTATATGCGATGAATAGCACCAACCCCTTTCTAACTGTACTCAAGCAGCAAGCAGTGCTTGAGTCTCGTCCTATAATACGGACCTAAAAAATATGAGGCGAACACTACACGCATGGTAAGGCGACGGCGTAAATCCATCGCCATAGATTACATTTTAACCATGGAAAGTAAAATTTTGAACATTCCATACAAATTACTTTCCATGGTAAAATTTACCCTATGGCGATCGCTGACTCAGAAATTTGTCTGTTGGAATCGTTGAATGCACCAGTAATATGTTCAATAAAATTATTATAGGTACTTTCCATGGTTAAAATATTATACTTTCTATCTATGGTGATCGATCACTCATCCATCTCAGTATTTTATCAGGGGCCTATTTCATAAAATAATGTATGAAATAATGTAAAACTACACTTATTAACCATATTAGTACTAATGTAAATTTACCATTCGTTTATGAAATAGGTAACTAGGCGCCTGATTAAATACTGATGGATCACAGTATTTACCATGCGTGTAATTGTAGTAAATAAATTGTATTCACTTTCGTTGAAAGACCGAAAGACGCAGAAATGTATGATACCTAGGTAATAATTCTGTTGAGCGACGAACCAAATTAAAAAAAAAGGCAGAACCAGTCGATTATTAACTATCAAACAATCGATTGTTACAATTGAACATTATTTTGTTAATATCTCTATGTTGGTATTAACGTTTGTTGATAACTTTCTCTATGTTTACTTATTTAGGTACCTAATCTGTGTTTTGTTTTGTTTGTGGTTCAGTGGTTTTCTATTTAATGTCTGTCATTGTCAATAAAGTTTTCTATAATTTTACACAGTTAGATTTGTGCTAATTAATAGTGATAATGATAAATCGTATGTATCGTTGCATGTAGAATCGGCAGGCGGCGGCGCATTAATAAAAAAAGATGGCCGGCGCGTCTTCTAATGTGAATGAAGAATTCCGTCGTCGCGCCCGCCAAGCCAAATACCTACGTATATGTAGGAAGCCAAAATACCTACGGTGAGTACCTACAAACTTACTTATTAACAACACCTACACACAGAACAGAGCATGCATATTATTACCGACCGATCCCATGCCGACAATAACTGCGCGCCTTCTAGGTATCCTATATAAGTGCACATCGGCAGCCGGCGCGATCGACACAGCTGTACCTACACTACACATATACGTACTATATATCAGATCTCTATGTAACATTACGATACGAACGAAGCTTTAAATAAAAAAAAATGGATGCCGTCACGCCAAACGGCGGCGGGGCAGGGGGCGAGGGCCCGGCCCGGCCCGCCACGCCGTCAGGTACCTATATAAAAGTAGGTAGCTACCTACGTGTATGGGTAGGTATATTTTTTTGTACATTAGTTACCGAGTCACTTATTTCAGATTTTAGTATTTGCATTTCCATAAGCATAACCTTAAATGAAAATTTTACATTTAAATAAAAAAGTAGGTACATACCTATCATTGTGGATAAGTATTTATTTAAACATCATGTGTCACGAATAATTTCTACCTACGAAGTGCATTAAAAATTGTAACACAATCATTAGTCCCAATTTACCTGTATTATGTACCTGTGTACGTACAGGTGATGTTAAGCAATTGATACCTACCTATAGATCTATAAGTTTCCATATAAGTAAGTGTTAATTTATTACAACTACACTTGACTGAATACCTATAAGTTAGAAGAAGAAGAAAAACTAGGTACAATAAAATACCAACCAATAGGTATACTACCAACCATAATAATTATAATAAATTATGTGCAAACAGTATGCAGTAGGAAATTAAATTATCATAACTCCAATATTAAAGTAGGTAATAACTAAAGAAAATTGTTAAGCCAAAAAAAATAACTATCTATAATAAAATAATGTAAATAGGTTATATTTCCTAATACTTCAATCCGATATAACCACAAATTTTATAAATAAGCCATTTGACCGGATCGATGATGGTGTGATTTCTACTTTATGTATGTACTTATAGAAAATTAATGTACCTACCTATGTAATAAGTATAGAATTGTAATAATTATAACATTTTCGTATTTTTGTAGGTGATCATATTAAACAAAGGGAACATCACGTGGTCACCCATCCAACTACTGTACTGACCGTGTTTGCTTGCGGACGAGAACCGATGCAGGTTTACAACGTGGTATCTACCATACATTGAGGGGGTCAAATAACTACCTATCACAAGTGAGTACTTTGGCATTTTGCTTATAGTCAGACAAGTTTATAAAGGATAAACCTTTACAAACTTGTCCTATTTATTTGGTAAACAATTTTCACTCAACACACTTAAATAAAATATAACAAATTAATTGGTCGGTTGGTTTTCCACACATAGATGAACGAATGAACGAAAGAAAACAATTCGATTTAATAAGAGTAAATATTTTGTAAATAACGATTTAGGTAAATTGACAAAACCATCAAAAACTGTTTATCAACTGAATACAAGTAGGTAAGGATAAACAAGATTCTCAGAGATACCTACTATAACAAACAACACTGACAAAGTACAGAACTGCTTTAATTAATTCAATGTTTAAACTGCCAACGTCCATACCACGTTGAATACACCGGTTCTCGTCCGATCACCGAAGTTAAGCAACGTCGGGCGCGGTCAGTACTTGGATGGGTGACCGCCTGGGAACACCGCGTGATGTTGGCTTTTTTGTTATTAAATATTCGCTTCTTACTACGTAGGTAGGTAGGTACATAAAAAAATACATGAAAGATGATATTTAAAAAAAAAAAAAACCTCCTTTTGCTAAACGACAAACTTTCGAGTTAGTTATATTATGCAGATTTGAATGTTTTATTTATTGTTTTTTAGAGCCATTCATTTTTAAAGCTGTTTTTTAAGTGAACTACAAATGTTTGTGAAAATAACATGTAAATTTATTGTTCATTATAGAATTTACATTGAAGAGCATCCTTTATTTGTGTCCCGACGGTCATGTAACGACGCCGCACGCGCCGCCGCCATCGCCGCGAGGGGGTCCACACCTGCCGTCCTGCCGAAGGAATCCTGCAACAATGTTGTGTGTACGAAGGTTGGCAGAGAAGAAAGAGGTCGTCCTACCGAACCAGGAATAGGGAAGTACCAGTTCTCTCAGTCACCTCAGTCAAGCTCAGTCCCATTGTAGGCGTTCCCTCCCGGCAATATGAGCGTCGCGTCGTTCTCTGTAAATAATTATCAGTTATTTCTTTTTAATTTTCCATTTTAATGTTTGGTTTGTGTTGCCTATTAGGTACCTACTTATCGCTCGTTGTGGTGTGAAGTAGGTAATAACCATTTTTTTTACAGCATAGCGTACGTTAGTTTATGATCTTTAATAATAAAAATCTTTATTAATAACATTAACACAAATAAAGCAAAAAAGGGGTTAGGTACAAAAGTTTCATACATTATTATCAGATGTTAACATTGTATCGTAAAACGCATCGTAGCTAGAAATCGGATGATTTATACACTAGCTTGTATTGTAGATAATAACCTAGTGTAGAAATCATTTAATTTCTATTTTGTGTTATAAACTATGGCATTTCATTTCGCTCGGTGTGTTGTGGAACGTTTATTAATTGCGATATGCCGCAGTTGTTCACAGCATACGCTTAAATGCGTTGTTCGCGAGTCGCAGAGTGCCTGAGCTACCACCTACCTACGTGCTGGCTGGCTGGCTGGCTGGCTGGCTGCTCGCGGTGCTGGTGTCGTCTCTTGCTATCGTGGCGATGGCGATGGCGACGGCGGGCGGCATCCGAGCAGTCTATTCGTGCTTCGCTCCGGCCTGAGCGACCGCCTAACCGCGTGCACGCATCTCACCGTCACTGGTATGATCTTGTCACATTATTTTTTAGGGTTCCGTAGCCTAAATGGCAAAAAACGGAACCCTATATTGATTCGTCATGTCTGTCTGTCTGTCTCTCTGTCTGACTGACTGACTGACTGTCCGTCCGTCCGTCCGTCCCTATGTCACAGCCACTTTATTAGGATTACACAGTTGAAACTTGGTAGGTAGGTAGGTAGGTAGGTAGATGTATTCTGTTAACCGCTTAACGAATTTAACACAAAAATAAATAAAGATTAAGGGGGGGCTCCTTATACATGGAACTGAAACTGAAAAAAAAATTTTTGTTCAAACCAATACGTGCGGGGTATATATATATAGGTCTTTAAAAATGACATTAAGGTTCCTAAGACGAATTTTATTCAAAGTCAACCGTTTGGACCGCCCACAGTAAACCCTCAGTAGATAAAACTTTACAGCATGATAAAGTATCATAAATGAAACACATTTTTAGGGTTCCGTAGCCTAAATGGCAAAAAAAGGGAACCCTTATAGATTCGTCATGTCTGTCTGTCTGTCTGTCTGTCTGTCCGTCCGTCCGTCCGTATGTCACAGTCACTTTATTCCGAAAGAATTAGGAATACACAGTTGAAACTTGGTAGGTAGATGTATTCTGTTAACCGCTTAACGAATTTAACACAAAAATAAAAAAAATACGTAGGTAATACATCATCTGTGAAAATTTCAACTGTCTAGCTATCACGATTCATGAGATACAGCCTGGTGACAGACAGACAGACAGACAGACAGACAGACGGACAGCGGAGTCTTACACTGCTCACGAGGTATTCAAAGCACATAGTAGGTACATGCTGTTTGGTATTATTTGGTAGGTATATTCGCAGCTAGATGGCGCTTCTAATTTTAAACTGATACCAGGCGTGTAACAATATTATTATTACCTACAGCTATGTAAATAGTGTATATGTTACGGCTAATACCCGAAGTGCGGCTAAACCTAGTTTTAGCCGGCTAAAACTAGGTGTAGCCGCTAGCTGTTGGCTAAAACTAGCTGTAGCCGATTTGCTCGCGGCTAATACTAGGTGTAGCCGGCTAAAACTAGGTGCAGCATGGGATATAAATAAAGTTTTTTCTGTTGTCTGTTAAAAAAAAATAACCTCGAAATTTAAGGCTCACGCTTCGCGCTCGCCTTAAATTTCTAACCTAACCCGGGACCTACAGGAGTAAAGCAGATCGGTTACACCTAGTTTTAGCCAACAGCTATCGGATACACCTAGTTTTAGCCGGCTAGAACTAGGTTTAGCCGCACTTCGGGTATTAGCCGTAACATGTACAAATAAATGTTTAAATCTAGCAGACTTTTGTTGTTGCGTTGAGTTAACTTATAAGTTTTTTTTCAACACACTTGCTCGTAAAGTGAGCCCTAATACATCGCTTTTAGGGTCATAAACCAAGCTATATCAAACGGGTGCAATAATATATAAAACACTAGTTGGTTACAGAATTATCCCTACAAAGTTAAATAGGTACCTTACTGCAAGTTATATGCGAGTAAACAGAGCATTCCCAATTTAACCGGGTAATACAGAGTAACAACAAAGAGGTTTTATGCCTCTGTTTGCTGTATTGCGGAGTAATAATAATAATTATGCCGCATTTGTTTACAGCATAGCGTACTTGAAAAAGTTGTCTGTTTATTATCTTTAATAATAATCTTTACTCACTTATGCTCTGAAATGTTATCATTCCATTTGAAAAAAGAATGCGGGGCGTTCAACATTTCCGTGGGGGTCTGGTTCATCACATTCTAAATTTGAAATTCAGTGCGGAAATGAAATTCAATACTTATTTCCCGCACTGAGTGCGGGAAGTAAGTGTTCCAAATTCAAATCGGTAGAACTTATCAGCTAGCATTCTTTTTATGAAACTTTATGGTTGCATGACCGGTCAGTAAACATGGCCACGCGAACCAATTTAAATATCACATTTTTACAAAGAAAATTGTATTTCCTCGCATTTCGTGAGTAAAGTATTATACAAACCTTGTACTGGAAGCTACTTGCATTGCCTCGAATGATTAAAGCCCTCGCCTGCGGCTCGGGCTTCAAACCATCCTCGACAATGCAATCGCTAGCTTCCCGTTCTCGGATGTAATGTACTATTATTAACAACATTAACATAAATAAAGCGAAAAATGTGTTACAAAAGTTTCATTGTTAACATTGTACTATCGTGAAACGAATTTGGATGATTTCTACACTAGCTAGGCTAGGCTTGTATTGTAGATAATAATAACCTAGTGTAGAAATCATTTATATAACCTATTGCATTTCATTTTGCTCGGTATGATGTGGAACGTTTATTAATTGCGATATGCCGCAGTTGTTCACAGCATACGCTTAAATGCGTTGTTCGCGAGTAGCGAGCTGCCTGAGATACCTGCTGGCTGCTCGCGGTGCTGGTGTCGTCTGTTGCTATCGTGGTGATGGCGATGGCGATGGCGATGGCGATGGCGATGGCGATGGCGGCATCCGAGCAGTCTATTCGTGCTTCGCTTCAGCCTGAGCGACCGCCTAACAGCGTGCGCGCATCTCACCGTCACCGGTTTGATCATTAATTTACATTACATTATTATAAACACTCATTATGAGCAACTGATATTGTCCGTTGCACTCACATTGATTACACCCTTTTGATTACAAATCGCTCCACCGACCATGAGAGCTGTTTGTTAATCTGTCAATCCTTCCGGTGTCCCGCAGGCTTATTATTAGCGATCTTAAAATGACAGTCGCATTAGCTTAATTGTACAATTATTGCTATCAAAACGCAAATTAGTATTACGGAACGGAAAGTTAGCGACCACTCCACACTAGCGCTACCAGCGAGCAATCGACGAACTAAAAATGCATAACAACGCCTAGAACACAAAGACCGATTGTTTATTATTTTTTTGGTATTACGTAACGATATTTGACAGCGACGCGAGAGCGATGGCGTCTGCGATTTAACGACTAGTATAATTGTGATTACTATATTTAATCAGTGGTTTGTGTTTGAATAGTGCTATTTATTAAATGTGTGGTGTTATTTTAAATGAAGGTCAGCAATAATTCATCATAATTATAACTTACTAGCGGCCGCCCGCGGTTTCACCCGCTTGGTTCCCGTTTCTGTGGGAATATCGGGATAAAAAGTGTCTTATGTTTTAATCTAGGCTATCTACTATCAGTGTGCCGAATTTCATCCAAATCCGTTCAGTAGTTTTTGCGTGATTGAGGAACAAACATCCAAACATCTAAACATTCAAACCTTCACATTTATAATATTAGTAGGATAAACTATGGCACGAGCTTTGATTCTAATGGACTATTTTTATCAAGAAAACAGTGAAAAAAGTGCTAACGCTGTTAGACTGCGAAAAAGAGTTCGTACAAATACTGTAAACTCTCTTCTTCAGATTTCAGAGGTCGAGTTGAGCTCACTACAGATTATACAAATATATTTTTAAAAGTTTATGTTCTTTTGTTGCCCAGTAGACGGCGAAGGAGGAATAAAATCTCTGGAGTATAAGGTAAACGTAGAACAAAAGGTTAATTAATAGTAATAATACAATCTAAATATGTACCTACATAAACTTACATAAGTATTGTTTTTTGCAGGTTATGCTACTGGGTCTTATCAAAAGCCAGTGAGCATAAGTTATTTACATGGAATTAGTCAGCCTAGTGTAGGTATCCAATGTCATAAGAGAGGTGATGGATGCATTAAAAAATACATAATTTTCCCACAAAATACATAAAGAATGGAAATAAGTAATCAATAAGTAAGTAAAAATAAATCGACCAAGACTGTAAAAAGTAAGTATTTATTTAAATTATTGTATTGTCTGATTTCAGATTTTCAAATCTTCTAATTTTCTCATTTGGAGCTAAATGCTGCTCGAAGTCAAAGGGCATGGAGAACTAGGTGAAATAAATAAAGGGAGAAAAAACTAGCTCTTGCCAAATTTATTGCTGCTTCTTCTTGGTACAAGGTCTCCCAACGTAGGATTTACGAAGCAATGGCATAGCTGCACAGAAAATAAATGATTGTAATCATTCATATTGAATTAAATGAGTTATATTTTACAAAAAATATCTATTCTATTCTTTTTTCCCATGTTTCTCAACTAAACACAAAATCCTTGATCACTTGAATTCGTAGAATCTTCAAAACCCATAGATAGGTTAAAGTAATAATAAATTATTCCTTTAACTTACCTAACAATAAGTGTAGTAAACAAAATAGGCAGGTTAACTACACGTTGCGCTCTATCAGCTTTCGACTAAACAAAATAAAAAAAAACCGGGCAAGTGCGTGTCGGGCCACGCGCCGTAGGGTTCCGTAGTTACCTTATAACATACGATTACATAGTATAATGTTCGGCATACTCTGCCCTCGTCGGCGTGGAAAATATTATAAGTCAGTATCATGTTTTTATATATCTAACCAAATACTCATTATCATGTGATGCTAATTAGTAATTAAAACAATGAAAAAAATAACACAAAACACAATGATAAAATTAACACAAATGTCAAGATCTTACAAATCTTGCAATCTTATGTCAAATAATAAAATGTCAAACAAACAATAATAATAAAAATCAGATAATACAAATAACTAGAATTTATGTCATTATTTAAATCATTAATTGAGTAATAGCATTCATTTAACAAAATATTAAATAATTTATGTTTGAATTTATTAAGTGGTAATTCCTTTAATTCAACAGGAAATTTATTATAGATCTTAATAGCATAGCAAAATGCACTGTTTCTGTATATTTTCAGTTTTTGAGCAGGAATATGAAGATTATGCTTATATCTATTTCTAGAATTAGATTTCATATGTACCGTGTCGTGTAAGGGAAATAGATGCAAATGGTTCTTTACAAATATGCAAATATCTAATATGTAAAGACAAGGTAAGGGTAGGATCCCTAGTTCTTTAAATAGCGGTTTACAGTGATCTAGATAATCAGCTCCGCAAATAGCCCTAATGCATTTTTTCTGCGTTTTAAAAGCCGCCAAAGCAGTTTTTCGGTTTGTTACTACTCTCAAGCGTCGCAAAGCAAACACGAATTTGTCTAGTTTATTACAAACTTTACTGACGTGTTCTTTCCAGTTCAGATTCTTATCGACAGAAAGTAATCCCTAAAAATGTACTGAAGTCTACTTAAGACACAGGATGAGTCATGCTTTTGTTGCACTATTATAAGAATGACTATTACCACTTTGGCAGTGTTTATCTTTCAAACTGTTGACTTCGAATAAAATTCGTCTTAGGAACCTCAATGTCATTTTTAAAGACCTATCTATAGATAACCCGCACGTATAGGTTTGAACAAAAAATTTTTTTTCAGTTTCAGTTCCATGTATGGGGAGAGCTTTTTTTAAAAACCTTTTTTATTTTTAAACTTTTTTGTGGTAGCTATGTCAGCGATGATTTTATAAAATAAAACGTTATAATGTTTCACATTTTTCAACGGTACCTACCTATACCCCGAGTAACTCAATTTCGACGAGAGTTCCGTTGGGCCTTCGCAGTTCAACCCTAGTCCAGAACGTCCTTGACAATAAATAAGTACCTACCTACTTAACTTGTTTTTGATTGTCATAAACCTACCAATATTTCAATCGCTGTACAGTTCCTATTTGATTTTGAGGAGTTCCCTCGTGTATCTTCAAAATCCAATGTACAGTACCAATGAAATTAATATGGTATCATCCATAAGGTGTTTTCTTTCAAACAAAAAAAGAATCATCTAAATCGGTTCGTAAACAAAAAAGTAATGGTTGAAAATCCGCCTGAATTCACATAAAATGGTAACGAAAACGACAGTTTTTTTATGATATGAAATAGAAGTACCTATTCAATTAAATATTAGTTTAATTTGTTCCACTATGAACACTGTTTTACTCAAAACAGCGCCATCTAGCCAAATCGTGACAGTCGTTTGACTGGCTTTTACATCCAATACATTTTTATTTGTGCGCATATGCGCAGCAGCAATAGTCTGTTGCGTATTTGGACAGAGGGCGCTGTCAAATCTATTATATTATTAAGTAAGACATCATACACTATAAAAAACACTTTTATTATAATATAAAAAGTATGAAATAATTTTTGTCTTAGGCTGTTCAAATTTGTATATTATATATTATAACCCTAGTAGGATACTCGGGACCCAAGCAAAATATTATATGATGGAGAGTTCCTGTTGGTTTCTTCCGGCTCCATCATCAGAGCCTGGACACCGTTTCCCATCAGTCAGAGTAATGTTGTTAAGACGAATCAAATGAGCCCAAACTCGATGGGGTTACTTGTACGGTTTCATTACAGAGTTCCTGTGGGTTTCTTCCGGCTCCATCATCAGATCAGCTCAATCAAGCTCAATGACATGGTGTCATTGAAACCATAATATTGCATTGTCATTCAGTTCTGCGCTATGTTCATCGAAAAAGTAATTGCTGAGAAATAACTGACAGGCGCAATCATGTTTTTGATTTGTGATTGTGATGCACTAAAATCTGCATTTCCTTAGTGAAAAGTGCAAGTTAGATGTTATTATTGTGATAAACAATTTACGTAAGTACATTCTTTTGACGTCATAATATCTTTGAAAAGTGGTAAAACAAAATGGGTCCTGCTGGAGAGTAGGTATGCTACCTGGCAGGACCCAATAAAATGATTAATTATAATCAAACTACGATATAAACAAATTTTATTACTACCTATATTTTACAAATACAAACACATTATAAAACATTTTATTCCCTAAATGGGTCTGGTTCCTGGGTCCTGCCAGGAAGTATCACACCATCAAACGTATGTACAAATCTGGGGGGGCACGGCAGTGCCCTTTATTCGCAAAATATTATACTTTGTGCAATCACAGTCAAAGTAGTATCTGCTTCTGTAGTAGATATGGAGAAATATTATTAACAATCGCTTTTTGGTTTTTTTTTAACACGTTTTTATTAGGTTGCCTTCTCGTTTGTGTGTTTGTTTGTTTCTACACAAAGTTTGCGAACGATTTTATACTAGCTTCCCGATGAGCTAGAGACTTGAAACTTTGAACGTAGATCAGAACTAGAAGGCAATGCAATATTATGGTGTCATTGAGCTGATCTGATGATGGAGCCGGAAGAAGGCCACAGGAACTCTATGATGAAACCATACAACCCCATCGTGTTTGGACTCGTTACAATCGTCTTGACGAGTACTCTAATGGGAGACGAGGTCCAGGGTCTGATGATGAAGCTGAAAGGCCATGCAATAGGAACTCGATATTGAAACCGTGCAACCCCATCAAATTTGGGCTCGTTTGAATCGTCTTGACGAGTTCTTTGTTGGGAAATAGTTTCCAGGGTCTGATGATGGAGCCGGAAGAAGGACACAGGAACTCTATAATAAAACCATGCAACTCCATCGAGTTTGGGCTCGTTCGAATCGTCTTGGCGAGTGCTCCGGTAGGAGATGGTATATTTTTTTTTAGTGTTAGCTCGTTAACTAAAAAGCAGAAAATAATAATTTACTGAAAAAAAAAACTTTATTAAAAACACGTTTTTAAAACGGACTAAATTATTACAAAAAAAAATCGGGCTAAAAACATTAAAACGGACTAAAAATAAAAAAAAAAATAAAAAAAAAACTTCTGTAAATATTTATAACCAACCCTTTTAAACTTAAAAACGTGGGGCGCATTTTGTAAAATTTATCATCCATATTGTCTTTAGCATGCGCCCCACGTTTTTAGGTTTAAAATTTCTGTAGGTAGGGTTGGTTATTAATATTTACAGAAGAATTTATTTTTTACTTTTTAGTCCGTTTTAATGTTTTAAAAAAAGTTCCTTCGTTGTACGAGTATGTCGCCAAAGTACATAAATATGGAGAAGGTTTATTTCTACAATCTTCAATCACTTTTCTTTTATTTATTTTTATTTTTTTCGTAATGCGTCATCTTCTATCATTTTCAATTACTTTTTTCTTTCCTTTGTCGTGGTACGTCACCAAAGTACCAGGACCACATAAATATGGAAAAGGTTAAAATCTTTTATTTTTAGCCGACTTCAAAAAAAGGAGGAGGTTCTCAGTTCGTCATCGGAATCTTTGTTTTTATGTATGTTACTCGATTACTCGAAGACGCCTGTTTGTAATTATATACTTTCGAGTTGGTCCCATGGTTATGAGAGGTCAGGGGATCCTGGAGAAATCAAGGGAACTCTTCAAATATAATAGGCACACCTATAGCGATTATGATATTTTCTTATATAACTTGTGCATTTACTTTCGAAAAGTACCATTTAGGTGAAGTGGAACTGATTATGAAGACCAGCATGGATGATCATCGGAACTATTCAATACTTAGCATTTCACTGGTACGATACGATTTTACTTTAATATGGTTGCTAGGCTATTTATGCTCATCATAATACATATTATGGTGAAGTGAAGCTGATAGTGAAGTACCAGGAGAACTCCTCAACAATTAACGACCCTGCGTGGGGAAAAACACAGTATTTTGTAAAAGATGATGAGCCGTAGACATAAGGCTATTGTAACTTAGATAATATCGTCACTAAATATACCTACCACAAAAAAGTTTAAAATAAAAAAAGTTTTTTTAAAAACAAAACCTTCAAAAAAAAACTTAAAAATAACCTAACAAAAACAGCTTCAAAAAAATAAATGGCTCTAAAAAGCAAGAAATAAAATATTCAAATCTAATATTAAACAACGTCTTATGAAGTCGGGTGGGGTTTGAACCCATGATCGTCGTCATCCTTCGTTCATATTTTGCGAACAAAGGTCTTTGAACCCTCATATCGTGGGTTTGGAGTATACCAGATAAACAAAATTCTCGGGATATGATGTCAGTAGTAAACTTATTAAACATACAAAGTTTCAATTGCATAGCTCTTATAATATAGATTTCATTGATATCTAAAAAAAAAACGATTACGTCACTGACTCACTCATGATCATCAAATCTCAAAGGGTACTTTCTGAAGACCTAGAAAGCTGAAATTTGGTATTTAAGCTAGTAGTTTGGCAACAATTATACATGAAAATGTTTTTGGTGGGATTTTCTTGTCAGAAGCATCAGACAGTGTGCATTTGGATCCTAAAGTAAGTTTTCGTATTGATAAGTACCTAGGTACTAATTTACCACTTTGTTTTAGTTAAACAGCTAACAGCACAACTTTACATTCTTCATTTTTGTTCTTTATTTTTGTTGCAGGTTTGATTTTTGGCATTTTCGGTGCATGAAGATGCAACGACATAATACAGTATTTATGTAAAAGACGTAGAAACTCAAGACTGTGCGATTTGTTACTTTCAATTATTGTAATTTTATATAAAAATAAAATGTTTGAAAAGTAACTACTACTTGGTTTGAATTTCCGCGCATTATTTGAGAAAAGTACTATACAAGCCTTGGCCGCAACTAGGCTTCTTCAATGCCTGTATTGCCTGCCGCTGCAGTAATGGACTATTGGCAAATTTAATGCTCTCGCTGATTTTTTTTTCACCTCTAACGTCGCAATACGAATGCCCCCAGTTATTAATTTGTAAAATTGTCGGCCCATCTATCTCGACATTCTATAGACTTGTCTATTTCACTCACAATGATTACTTTAATTAACACGTCAACGCCCGGAGAACGAGACACAATACATTGTCTATTGTCGTCCGGACGCCGGCGACCGCTCGGCGCTCGGGCGTTGATGAATGACAATGGTCGATTATTATAACAATGGGTACCCACACTTAACTAGTCAACGCCCGGAGAACGAGACACAATACACTGTCTATTGTCGTCCGGACGCCGGCGACCGCTCGGCGCTCGGGCGTTGATGAATGACAATGGACGATTAGCAACTAATTATTATTGCCAATGCTATTTATTGCAATGGTTACCCAAATTTTACTACTTTTTAGGTGCATGCATTACACCGTACTTATACTTACGCGGTGTTTGTTTGTTTTTTTTTTTTTTTTTTTTTTTTTTTTTTGTTTTTTTTTTTATAGGTACATGCACAAGCGCACCAATACCTAAACAAGTAAAAATCCTTTATATTGCGAGTCACATTCTGGCACTCAATCGTGTTGTGTAGCGTGGTATCGAGCAAGTTGTGAAGGGGTCGACGTTACTATCGTTTCGCTGAGAGGCGGCGCTCTAATACAGTCAGTCGGCGGCGGACGGCAGTTGCGCGCGCACGCACGCGGCGTCTCTTTCAAACTTGTAGCTTGTTGAAAAATTGTACGTGTGCTGTCTGTGTCTCTAACTAAGCGGGGCGGCGGCGCGGCGTATGAAACTTTAACAACTTCGATGCGAGCGGCGCGATCACGGTTAGTGAATGAACTTTATTGTGTGCAGAACATTGTAAAGGATCGACGGATACATGTCTTTTTGTACGTGTTCGTAGAAACGGTCTTTAAATCGGGCAGAGACGAGATCGTGCGACTACTTGTCGCCGGCTCGTGCCCGCTTTGAACGTTTTCGTTCAAAGAACTTTATAAAAATTAAACGGTGGAGCCTCTCTAGTACCGGGCTCGATATCGTTTATGTTTTACGTTCATTGTTAGAATAACTATATATAATAATGTGAATAGTGTTTCTATGCGAACGTTCAGTGTGGGCGCTCAGGCGCTTGTGGTACGGACGAAATGACGTCGTGTTTTCAATAAAAAAAAAACATTTTCGTTCATTGTTCTGTCCCGCCACCGACACCACCACACACATGTATTCATATCACCGAGGAGGAGAGTGTTTAATTTCATCTCTCGCACTGGTGGTGTGTCTCGTGTTGTTTGTTGCAGCCACGGAAGTCACTCCTCGTCCCGGACGGTCGAACGTCCGGCGGGGACGCTGATTTGCGTGCTCTCTCTCTCGCGGGCGCGCTCTAGTCGAAAGACGAATGAAAGCTCCCTGGTTGATCCTGCCAGTAGTTATATGCTTGTCTCAAAGATTAAGCCATGCATGTCTCAGTGCAAGCCGTATTAAGGCGATACCGCGAATGGCTCAATATATCAGTTTTGGTTCCTTAGATCTTACTCAGTTACTTGGATAACTGTGGTAATTCTAGAGCTAATACATGCAATCAGAACTCTGACCAGTGATGGGATGAGTGCTTTTATTAGATCAAAACCAATCGACGGAGGGCCTCGCGTCCGAAGTCGTTAATTTTGATGAATCTGGATAACTTTTGCCGATCGCACGGTCCAGTACCGGCGACGTATCTTTCAAATGTCTGCCTTATCAACTTTCGATGGTAGTTTCTGCGACTACCATGGTTGTCACGGGTAACGGGGAATCAGGGTTCGATTCCGGAGAGGGAGCCTGAGAAACGGCTACCACATCCAAGGAAGGCAGCAGGCGCGCAAATTACCCACTCCCGGCACGGGGAGGTAGTGACGAAAAATAACGATACGGGACTCTTACGAGGCCTCGTAATCGGAATGAGTACACTTTAAATATTTTAACGAGGAACAATTGGAGGGCAAGTCTGGTGCCAGCAGCCGCGGTAATTCCAGCTCCAATAGCGTATACTAAAATTGTTGCGGTTAAAAAGCTCGTAGTTGCATTTGTGCGCCGCGCTGTCGGTGCACCGCATCCGCGGTGATACTGACACGTTTGCGGAGCATATCGTCGGTGAGCCGACGGTAACACGTCGGTTCAATATCAAAATCCTATCGCGGTGCTCTTCAGTGAGTGTCGAGATGGGCCGACAATTTTACTTTGAACAAATTAGAGTGCTCAAAGCGGGCTAAAAATGCTGCTTGAATATTTCGTGCATGGAATAATAGAATATGATCTCGGTTCTATTTTGTTGGTTTTCAGAACTCCGAGGTAATGATTAATAGGGATAACTGGGGGC
>CAKMRQ010000036.1:180000-232500 GCA_928269145.1 Agriphila tristella | reverse complement strand
GGGACAGGTAAATTGTGCCTGAAAAACTGTAAGTAGTTTTATATTAAAAAGTGCCATAAACATTTGAAATTTCGCCACACTCATTAAAACCACGTGTTGGTTTTGAGGTTAGTTTTTACGATATAGACGTTGGTGGCTAATAACTTTTCAGTGTTAGCTTATTAAAATATTGTCTGTTGTGTTAAAGTAATTTTAGAATAATATTATCGGTGCTACGTGCAATATTTTATGTAATCTTTTAGGTTAGGTACGGGCGCACGTGGGTCGGGTGGCCTCGTGGGGCTCGCTGACAGACGTACGTCACCTTCAGTTGACACTGACAGCCGTCACTGTTCTAGTGACATTGACTGCTGTCATTGTCAACTTTTATTGCGTTCCGTTTTGCGACACGAACGTTCTTTATCTTGTTTCTTGTTAATATCGGTGTTGCCACTATTTTCTGTTTTTAAGAAATAGTGGTATTTTTATTTGCGTGTTATTCTTGGGTCGGCTGCTCTTGTGCAACTGTACGCGCAACACTTAGGGCTTGCTGCGGCGCGCGTGGGCCGCGTGGCCCGACCGACGGACGTTGATATTTTATGTACACTCACGACACGAACGTTTTCTTTTCTTTGTGAACGAAATACTTGAGTAGGTAACTATTCGGTCAGAACATGGATGAGGACGAGTCTGCCGCAGAGCGCGACTTATTTGAAGAGGTCATGGCCGAAAAGGAGGAGGAACTCCGTACGCTGCAGGAGTTGGCGCAGGCGAGGGGCTTTAGCCCACGTCACTCGCTCGCTCGGTCACCGCGTAAGGAAGGTGGTTTAGTGGCCCCTCTGATTCCTGTCCCAGTGACCCCCACTGTACCCCCCCGGTCCCAACCCCCATCCGGCTCCAGTACGGGGAAGCGCGGACTTAACTCCCCAGAGGAGGTTCAGGAAGCGGTCCGTCGGCGTATGACCGAGAAGAAGCGTTTCCCAGTCCCCCCCGTGAGTGGTATTCTTACCACAGATCCCACACCTCGGGCCCCTTCCCCTTCCGTGCAGCCACCACCCCCCCAGGCGTCCCAAGCTTCCGATGCGCCGAGCGGGTTGGCCAACATGAGCAAGCTCCAGTTACTGGACATGGTCCACACGGCGATAAAGGGCATTGGAGTCGTCACCAACGCCACCAACAAGCTTAACATTGGGGATAAAACGACAGTGGCCAGCCATAGCCAGGACATCCTAGCCGCCGTAGCAGCATTAGAGCTCCAATTGGCCGACATGGAGCACCAAGTTGCGGCCACCAAGCTCCAGGCCGCCACGTCAGAGTTACAGTGGTCCCAAAAAGCAATTGCAGCGAGCTCCGGTGTCGCTCCGGCCCCCTCGGGTCCCTCGGGACCCAGCTATGCCAGTGCCCTTAAGATGCCACGTGGCCGACCACCACTGGAGGTACAGCAGCATGGGCCGTCTGTGATCTTTTATCCGGCGGACGATTCACTTAAGTCAGCGGAAGACACCAAGAAGGTACTGCAGCAGACGATTAAGCCGGGTGCCGACGGGATTAAAATACAAAGTGTCCGGATGGTTGGCAACTCAGGGGTGGTAGTGCGTACCGCCGATGCAGAGGCCGCAAAGAAACTGAAGGCCGCCGCCCCTCCGACGCTGAAGGTTGCCGACCCCAAGGCTAGGTTGCCACGTGTCGCCCTCCGGTATTTTAGGACCGATATAGCCGAGGACGAGTTCATCGAAGACCTGCACAAGGTGAACCTGGCGGACGACTGCGACTGGCCGCTTTCCAAGCTCAAGGAGTCCTGCAAAGTTGCCCTGAAAAAACAGGTCGGGCAGAAGTTCATGGTTCTCTTGGAGTGCAGCATGACTTTGCGCGACAAACTGGTGCAGCTGGGCCGCATTTATATAGGGTGGGACGTCGCCGAGGTCAGCGACCACGTTCGTGCGACGTGTTGTCTGAAGTGCCAGCAGTACGGCCACCCCGAAAAGTATTGCCGATCGAAAGAGATGGTTTGCGGCAAGTGTGGCGACACCGGCCACAAGGCGAGTGAGTGCCAGTCGCCAACCCAGTGCTGCGCGACTTGCAAACGGTTCAAGCGAAAGGACGCCAACACGCACCTCACCGCTGCGGCCTCGTGCCCAGCCCGCCTCCACGCCGAACAGCAGGCCGTGAACATGCTGCACTATGGATAAGTGTCGATCCTTACTTCGCGTTGGTCAGCTGAACCTCAACGGCTCGGAATGCGCCACCAAGGAGCTACCCATCACAGCACGAGAGCTGGGGCTGGACGTAGTCTTGGTCCAGGAACAGTACGGAACGGTCTCAGGTATCATCCAGTGTGGCGACAATCCGATGGCAGGTCTTTTGGTCCCGAATAAGGACATCACGTGCACTGTGCTTCACCATCTTAGCACAGAGCACTGCGGCGTGTATCACCTCGTCTACGGCGACTTTAACCTGCACGTCATTTCGGCCTATTTCCAGTACTGCCATGACATCGGTGTCCACATACAACACCTGGAATATGTGCTGGACCAGCTACCCGGAAAACCCGTTCTTGTAGGTGTTGACAGCAATGCCCACTCACCCATGTGGTTCTGCAGAGAAGAGCAATATACCGGGCGCGGTCGAGATGTGGAGTACAGAAGGACCAATATGGAGGGACTCATACTCGGTCGGAACCTTTTGCTTCACAATGCACCAGACCAACCACCGACATTCAGTGGGCCGACCGGTGAGTCAAACGTGGATCTGACGTTGTCGACCAGGGGTATCGTCGTTAAAGATTGGACAGTCCATGTTGGTGCCAGCCCCAGCGATCACCAGCTCATAACCTTCGATATTGACTTCGGACCAACATCTTCGCGAAGATCGGAGAGTGCTCAGGGTTTACCTGCTCCGTTTCGAGTGAGAGGGGTGGATTGGGCCAGGTTCTGTTCTACGCTGCACGCTCGAGTAGGTAAACTGAACACCAGCCTTCCGGCCCCAGTATACTGTGAGAGATTTACGGAGATTCTACTACGTACTGCTCGGGAGGTAATAGGACGACAAGCCCGTAGAGATGACGGCAGATACGAGTGGTGGACGCCAGAGCTGGATCAACTACGTCGTAACACCAGTAGAGCACGTCGCCAATGGCAGCAGTCCCGTCGAATCGGGGGGGTCCAGGAAGAGCAGAATCATAATACCCTACGCTCCATCCGGCTAACTTACAAGGAGGCTATGATTAAAACAGAACTGGACTTCTACCGTGCGATTGCTGAATCGGGTAACGATGATCCGTGGGGAGCCGCTTACCGTGCTGCGAGTGGGCGCATCCGCCCGCCGCCTAACGTCATCAACGGTATGAAGCTCGTGGAAGGTTATACGACAGACTCTGGTGACTCCATGACAGCCTTACTCTCCTCACTGTACCCAGATGATCGACCGGAAGCCGATACTTCGTACCACCGGGATGTGCGTATTGCTGCTGCTTTTCCCCCCTCTGGAGACGATACGTCAGAATTGAGTAAGTCTGGGTTAGAGGGAATCATTCGCGCGCTTCCAAATACCGCCGCCGGTGCTGATGGGATTACGGCAAAAATCATCAAGTGGGCTTGGAAGGCTGCGTCCGATGAGATGTGGCATATGTTCCGATTGTGCATAGCACAGGGAGTCTTTCCGGACATCTGGAAAATAGGAAAGTTACTCGTCCTGCCAAAGGGTAACGGAAAACCGCTTTCAGATCCGAAGGCCTACAGGCCGATTACTTTGTTACCGATTCTTGGAAAGATCTTGGAACGTCTCATTATCTTTTGCTCTCCCTGCCTGTACCAAAACATCTCAGATGCGCAGCACGGTTTCACCCGTGGCCGCTCTACGGTCACGGCGCTTCAATGCTTAAATGTTATTACATCCAACAGTGCTGCGCAGTATGTACAGCTGATCCTTCTGGATATCTCGGGTGCGTTTGATAATGCGTGGTGGCCGATGATCCTTGTCAAGGCCAAGCAAGCTGGTATAGCGCCTAACATCTATAGGATCTTGGTCAGCTATTTCACGAACCGTCGGGTTGGTCTTTTTGTAGGTAACCAAACGACTTGGAAACACTGCACCATGGGATGTCCACAAGGGTCGGTGCTGGGCCCGACATTATGGAACCTCCTTCTCAATGATCTCCTGCTGCTGCCGCGACCCGAAGGTGTTCACGCCGTGGCGTATGCCGATGACGTGACTATTGCAGTTGAGGCCTCCTCGCGTGCCGATATCGAGAGAAAATCCGCGATCATGTTAGGGCTAATATCCGAATGGGGAAGGCGGAATCGCCTCGGTTTCTCCCCGGGAAAAAGCCAAACCATCACTTACAAGGGAAAATTCAAACGATCCCCGGTCCTTAAATTGAATGGAGCCTCGATTGCAAGTGTCACACAGGTTAGAGTTTTGGGCGTGACCCTAGATGATGCAAAGTCCTACGCGCCGCATGCGCGAATTATCGGCGAAAGTGCCTCGAACTGTTTCGGCAAGGTTTCGCGAGTTTCCGCGTCGAAATGGGGAGTTCGATTCCGAGCGCTGAAACTTTTATATCAAGGCACCTATGTTGCGGTCCTATGCTACGCTGCAGCCGTATGGTACCGACGCTCATCAGTTTTTGTGGTGAAGAGAGCTTTGCTCAGTACCCAGCGGCCGGCGCTCATTTTACTAACGAAAGCCTATAGGACGTGCAGTTCCGCAGCGTTACCTGTGCTTGCTGGAGTTTACCCTGCCGACCTAGAAGTTGTTCGTGCGGGACGATTTGCGGAGGAGGGGAGCCAGCTGGCCCCCAGGGAGCGCCGAGGACTCAGACGTACCATTCGGGAGGAAATCGTCACCGTTTGGCAGGATCGATGGGACCAGAGCGAAGACGGACGCGAACTGCATAGATTTATCCCCGACATCGCTGTGAGGCTCTCGAGAGACTGGATACAACCAGATTACATCGTCTCCCAACTTCTGACCGGGCATGGGTGCTTCAGGCAGCGACTACATCGATTATCGCTGTGCGAGTCTGCACTCTGCCCGTGTGACACTGGAATGGAGGAGAGCCGAGATCACGCATTATGGGAGTGTTCGCTGTACGATGACGCCAGACGTGTTATGCTTGATAAGATCGTCTACACAGAGCCTGGACCCGTGTATCATCAGAACCTCATTTGCTGCCGCGAGAACTGGGAAGCACTGCGCGAGTTCGCGCACACCTGGCACACTAAAAGAAGGTTATACGAATAGGACAGCTTGATTATCGAGAGTAGCCCGACGCGAAGTGCTGTATTGTGGTGCCTAGCCCCAGAAGGGGGAGAGTAGGCAACAAAAAAGGGACGGAAACAGAATTTGTAGGGAGTCAAGAAAAGCGCAGATGGGGAAAGAGCTCTAGCAAGTACCCCTGCGCTCTCCCGTGATTCGGTCCGTATACCGAGAAGGTAGGAAGGACCATGGGTTGGTGGAGGGTTTGTCCCTATCTACACTCACAGCTACACATCACACTTCGCGCTCGGCCGTGCTTCGGTGCAGACGTGTGCGTGGTGTGCTCCGTGCAATTATTTTTGCTCCTCAGTTTTATTCAATATTTGAGTTTTAATATTGTTTGGATGTATTTATATTGTGTTTTATTTAATTGGTGTTCTGTTTTGTGAATTATATTTGTGAAAAAAAGCGGTGTTTTGTAAGTGCATAACCACGTGTTCCCAGTGTGCACCCCTCTGGGTCGGTTAGAGGGTGGTTTCCACCCCTATTCCCGCCTCCAGGTGAGGTCCCTGGGACAGGTAAATTGTGCCTGAAAAACTGTAAGTAGTTTTATATTAAAAAGTGCCATAAACATTTGAAATTTCGCCACACTCATTAAAACCACGTGTTGGTTTTGAGGTTAGTTTTTACGATATAGACGTTGGTGGCTAATAACTTTTCAGTGTTAGCTTATTAAAATATTGTCTGTTGTGTTAAAGTAATTTTAGAATAATATTATCGGTGCTACGTGCAATATTTTATGTAATCTTTTAGGTTAGGTACGGGCGCACGTGGGTCGGGTGGCCTCGTGGGGCTCGCTGACAGACGTACGTCACCTTCAGTTGACACTGACAGCCGTCACTGTTCTAGTGACATTGACTGCTGTCATTGTCAACTTTTATTGCGTTCCGTTTTGCGACACGAACGTTCTTTATCTTGTTTCTTGTTAATATCGGTGTTGCCACTATTTTCTGTTTTTAAGAAATAGTGGTATTTTTATTTGCGTGTTATTCTTGGGTCGGCTGCTCTTGTGCAACTGTACGCGCAACACTTAGGGCTTGCTGCGGCGCGCGTGGGCCGCGTGGCCCGACCGACGGACGTTGATATTTTATGTACACTCACGACACGAACGTTTTCTTTTCTTTGTGAACGAAATACTTGAGTAGGTAACTATTCGGTCAGAACATGGATGAGGACGAGTCTGCCGCAGAGCGCGACTTATTTGAAGAGGTCATGGCCGAAAAGGAGGAGGAACTCCGTACGCTGCAGGAGTTGGCGCAGGCGAGGGGCTTTAGCCCACGTCACTCGCTCGCTCGGTCACCGCGTAAGGAAGGTGGTTTAGTGGCCCCTCTGATTCCTGTCCCAGTGACCCCCACTGTACCCCCCCGGTCCCAACCCCCATCCGGCTCCAGTACGGGGAAGCGCGGACTTAACTCCCCAGAGGAGGTTCAGGAAGCGGTCCGTCGGCGTATGACCGAGAAGAAGCGTTTCCCAGTCCCCCCCGTGAGTGGTATTCTTACCACAGATCCCACACCTCGGGCCCCTTCCCCTTCCGTGCAGCCACCACCCCCCCAGGCGTCCCAAGCTTCCGATGCGCCGAGCGGGTTGGCCAACATGAGCAAGCTCCAGTTACTGGACATGGTCCACACGGCGATAAAGGGCATTGGAGTCGTCACCAACGCCACCAACAAGCTTAACATTGGGGATAAAACGACAGTGGCCAGCCATAGCCAGGACATCCTAGCCGCCGTAGCAGCATTAGAGCTCCAATTGGCCGACATGGAGCACCAAGTTGCGGCCACCAAGCTCCAGGCCGCCACGTCAGAGTTACAGTGGTCCCAAAAAGCAATTGCAGCGAGCTCCGGTGTCGCTCCGGCCCCCTCGGGTCCCTCGGGACCCAGCTATGCCAGTGCCCTTAAGATGCCACGTGGCCGACCACCACTGGAGGTACAGCAGCATGGGCCGTCTGTGATCTTTTATCCGGCGGACGATTCACTTAAGTCAGCGGAAGACACCAAGAAGGTACTGCAGCAGACGATTAAGCCGGGTGCCGACGGGATTAAAATACAAAGTGTCCGGATGGTTGGCAACTCAGGGGTGGTAGTGCGTACCGCCGATGCAGAGGCCGCAAAGAAACTGAAGGCCGCCGCCCCTCCGACGCTGAAGGTTGCCGACCCCAAGGCTAGGTTGCCACGTGTCGCCCTCCGGTATTTTAGGACCGATATAGCCGAGGACGAGTTCATCGAAGACCTGCACAAGGTGAACCTGGCGGACGACTGCGACTGGCCGCTTTCCAAGCTCAAGGAGTCCTGCAAAGTTGCCCTGAAAAAACAGGTCGGGCAGAAGTTCATGGTTCTCTTGGAGTGCAGCATGACTTTGCGCGACAAACTGGTGCAGCTGGGCCGCATTTATATAGGGTGGGACGTCGCCGAGGTCAGCGACCACGTTCGTGCGACGTGTTGTCTGAAGTGCCAGCAGTACGGCCACCCCGAAAAGTATTGCCGATCGAAAGAGATGGTTTGCGGCAAGTGTGGCGACACCGGCCACAAGGCGAGTGAGTGCCAGTCGCCAACCCAGTGCTGCGCGACTTGCAAACGGTTCAAGCGAAAGGACGCCAACACGCACCTCACCGCTGCGGCCTCGTGCCCAGCCCGCCTCCACGCCGAACAGCAGGCCGTGAACATGCTGCACTATGGATAAGTGTCGATCCTTACTTCGCGTTGGTCAGCTGAACCTCAACGGCTCGGAATGCGCCACCAAGGAGCTACCCATCACAGCACGAGAGCTGGGGCTGGACGTAGTCTTGGTCCAGGAACAGTACGGAACGGTCTCAGGTATCATCCAGTGTGGCGACAATCCGATGGCAGGTCTTTTGGTCCCGAATAAGGACATCACGTGCACTGTGCTTCACCATCTTAGCACAGAGCACTGCGGCGTGTATCACCTCGTCTACGGCGACTTTAACCTGCACGTCATTTCGGCCTATTTCCAGTACTGCCATGACATCGGTGTCCACATACAACACCTGGAATATGTGCTGGACCAGCTACCCGGAAAACCCGTTCTTGTAGGTGTTGACAGCAATGCCCACTCACCCATGTGGTTCTGCAGAGAAGAGCAATATACCGGGCGCGGTCGAGATGTGGAGTACAGAAGGACCAATATGGAGGGACTCATACTCGGTCGGAACCTTTTGCTTCACAATGCACCAGACCAACCACCGACATTCAGTGGGCCGACCGGTGAGTCAAACGTGGATCTGACGTTGTCGACCAGGGGTATCGTCGTTAAAGATTGGACAGTCCATGTTGGTGCCAGCCCCAGCGATCACCAGCTCATAACCTTCGATATTGACTTCGGACCAACATCTTCGCGAAGATCGGAGAGTGCTCAGGGTTTACCTGCTCCGTTTCGAGTGAGAGGGGTGGATTGGGCCAGGTTCTGTTCTACGCTGCACGCTCGAGTAGGTAAACTGAACACCAGCCTTCCGGCCCCAGTATACTGTGAGAGATTTACGGAGATTCTACTACGTACTGCTCGGGAGGTAATAGGACGACAAGCCCGTAGAGATGACGGCAGATACGAGTGGTGGACGCCAGAGCTGGATCAACTACGTCGTAACACCAGTAGAGCACGTCGCCAATGGCAGCAGTCCCGTCGAATCGGGGGGGTCCAGGAAGAGCAGAATCATAATACCCTACGCTCCATCCGGCTAACTTACAAGGAGGCTATGATTAAAACAGAACTGGACTTCTACCGTGCGATTGCTGAATCGGGTAACGATGATCCGTGGGGAGCCGCTTACCGTGCTGCGAGTGGGCGCATCCGCCCGCCGCCTAACGTCATCAACGGTATGAAGCTCGTGGAAGGTTATACGACAGACTCTGGTGACTCCATGACAGCCTTACTCTCCTCACTGTACCCAGATGATCGACCGGAAGCCGATACTTCGTACCACCGGGATGTGCGTATTGCTGCTGCTTTTCCCCCCTCTGGAGACGATACGTCAGAATTGAGTAAGTCTGGGTTAGAGGGAATCATTCGCGCGCTTCCAAATACCGCCGCCGGTGCTGATGGGATTACGGCAAAAATCATCAAGTGGGCTTGGAAGGCTGCGTCCGATGAGATGTGGCATATGTTCCGATTGTGCATAGCACAGGGAGTCTTTCCGGACATCTGGAAAATAGGAAAGTTACTCGTCCTGCCAAAGGGTAACGGAAAACCGCTTTCAGATCCGAAGGCCTACAGGCCGATTACTTTGTTACCGATTCTTGGAAAGATCTTGGAACGTCTCATTATCTTTTGCTCTCCCTGCCTGTACCAAAACATCTCAGATGCGCAGCACGGTTTCACCCGTGGCCGCTCTACGGTCACGGCGCTTCAATGCTTAAATGTTATTACATCCAACAGTGCTGCGCAGTATGTACAGCTGATCCTTCTGGATATCTCGGGTGCGTTTGATAATGCGTGGTGGCCGATGATCCTTGTCAAGGCCAAGCAAGCTGGTATAGCGCCTAACATCTATAGGATCTTGGTCAGCTATTTCACGAACCGTCGGGTTGGTCTTTTTGTAGGTAACCAAACGACTTGGAAACACTGCACCATGGGATGTCCACAAGGGTCGGTGCTGGGCCCGACATTATGGAACCTCCTTCTCAATGATCTCCTGCTGCTGCCGCGACCCGAAGGTGTTCACGCCGTGGCGTATGCCGATGACGTGACTATTGCAGTTGAGGCCTCCTCGCGTGCCGATATCGAGAGAAAATCCGCGATCATGTTAGGGCTAATATCCGAATGGGGAAGGCGGAATCGCCTCGGTTTCTCCCCGGGAAAAAGCCAAACCATCACTTACAAGGGAAAATTCAAACGATCCCCGGTCCTTAAATTGAATGGAGCCTCGATTGCAAGTGTCACACAGGTTAGAGTTTTGGGCGTGACCCTAGATGATGCAAAGTCCTACGCGCCGCATGCGCGAATTATCGGCGAAAGTGCCTCGAACTGTTTCGGCAAGGTTTCGCGAGTTTCCGCGTCGAAATGGGGAGTTCGATTCCGAGCGCTGAAACTTTTATATCAAGGCACCTATGTTGCGGTCCTATGCTACGCTGCAGCCGTATGGTACCGACGCTCATCAGTTTTTGTGGTGAAGAGAGCTTTGCTCAGTACCCAGCGGCCGGCGCTCATTTTACTAACGAAAGCCTATAGGACGTGCAGTTCCGCAGCGTTACCTGTGCTTGCTGGAGTTTACCCTGCCGACCTAGAAGTTGTTCGTGCGGGACGATTTGCGGAGGAGGGGAGCCAGCTGGCCCCCAGGGAGCGCCGAGGACTCAGACGTACCATTCGGGAGGAAATCGTCACCGTTTGGCAGGATCGATGGGACCAGAGCGAAGACGGACGCGAACTGCATAGATTTATCCCCGACATCGCTGTGAGGCTCTCGAGAGACTGGATACAACCAGATTACATCGTCTCCCAACTTCTGACCGGGCATGGGTGCTTCAGGCAGCGACTACATCGATTATCGCTGTGCGAGTCTGCACTCTGCCCGTGTGACACTGGAATGGAGGAGAGCCGAGATCACGCATTATGGGAGTGTTCGCTGTACGATGACGCCAGACGTGTTATGCTTGATAAGATCGTCTACACAGAGCCTGGACCCGTGTATCATCAGAACCTCATTTGCTGCCGCGAGAACTGGGAAGCACTGCGCGAGTTCGCGCACACCTGGCACACTAAAAGAAGGTTATACGAATAGGACAGCTTGATTATCGAGAGTAGCCCGACGCGAAGTGCTGTATTGTGGTGCCTAGCCCCAGAAGGGGGAGAGTAGGCAACAAAAAAGGGACGGAAACAGAATTTGTAGGGAGTCAAGAAAAGCGCAGATGGGGAAAGAGCTCTAGCAAGTACCCCTGCGCTCTCCCGTGATTCGGTCCGTATACCGAGAAGGTAGGAAGGACCATGGGTTGGTGGAGGGTTTGTCCCTATCTACTATCTAGCGAAACCACAGCCAAGGGAACGGGCTTGGGAGAATCAGCGGGGAAAGAAGACCCTGTTGAGCTTGACTCTAGTCTGGCATTGTAAGGAGACATGAGAGGTGTAGCATAAGTGGGAGATCGCTTGCGGTCGTCGCTGAAAAACCACTACTTTCATTGTTTCATTACTTACTCGGTTGGGCGGAAGCGGTGCGCGGTCGATTATATCGGCGGGCGCACGGTGTTTCGTTCCAAGCGTGTAGAGTGGTGACGTGGCGGCAACGCTCGTCACCGTTAAACTCCCGCGTGATCCGGTTCGAGGACACTGCCAGGCGGGGAGTTTGACTGGGGCGGTACATCTGTCAAAGAATAACGCAGGTGTCCTAAGGCCAGCTCAGCGAGGACAGAAACCTCGCGTGGAGCAAAAGGGCAAAAGCTGGCTTGATCCAGATGTTCAGTACGCATAGGGACTGCGAAAGCACGGCCTATCGATCCTTTAGTATAAAGAGTTTTTAGCAAGAGGTGCCAGAAAAGTTACCACAGGGATAACTGGCTTGTGGCAGCCAAGCGTTCATAGCGACGTTGCTTTTTGATCCTTCGATGTCGGCTCTTCCTATCATTGCGAAGCAAAATTCGCCAAGCGTTGGATTGTTCACCCATCAAAAGGGAATGTGAGCTGGGTTTAGACCGTCGTGAGACAGGTTAGTTTTACCCTACTGATGGCGCGTCGTTGCGATAGTAATACTGCTCAGTACGAGAGGAACCGCAGTTTCGGACATTTGGTTCATGCACTCGGCCGAGCGGCCGGTGGTGCGAAGCTACCATCCGCGGGATTATGCCTGAACGCCTCTAAGGCCGAAGCCAGCCTAGCCGAATCCGGCAAGGATATGCTCACTGTGGAGCCCCGAGAGTCGGGAGGCTCTAAACAATGTGACTTTACTAGTCGCGCTTTACATCACGTAAGGTGCGACGTCGAAGCCCATTTGAATCGCAGAGATCGGTGCGGTCGGTTTAACACGTGCACCACGGCTCTGAAGGTTCGAATTTACCTCAGTTCGATGTCGGGGCTCGGAATAGTCTGTAGACGACTTCCGTTCCTGGCGGGGTGTTGTGCTCGGTAGAGCAGCGTCGTGCTGCGATCTGTTGAGACTCAGCCCTACGCCAGGTGATTCGTCCGAGGACGATTCGTTTTTTTTTGCAATTATCTAAGACACGAACGTTCTTCCTTGTCATGCCTAAAGTTTTCTTTTTTTTAATCCATGAACCAGTACACGAACGTTCTTTTCGCCGGTACTTGTTGATTTGAATACCTACTACCTTAAGTCTATAAACCACCAGGGGCCCAACCGGCTAACTTTTCGAACTTCGACAGGTCTGCCGAGCTTCACTTAAAAACAGAGGGTTTAGTCTAGGAATGACTGATTCGCAAAATGACTACGTAGTCTATTTATTGATCGATTCGTGCAATGTACAATTCTATAAACGACTGATTCTAGTAATTACCGATTCTACAAATGACTGATTCTAGTAATGACCGATTCTACAATTGACTGATTTTAGAGTTTATGAACAATAGAGATTTGATAAAAAATTTGGTAAATAAATAAAATGCAATGCAAATAACGAATCATTTATTTCAAACATTTTTCACCATAATCAATGACGCTAACCTGCTAACAATTTTTATAAAGTAAAAACAATATCGCATACAACATTAATGTAATTATTATAAAATTAGCTTCATTCTTTTTCTGTTGTGTTTTTGCAGTACTTTTATATTTTTGACACTAAGTGATTGATTCATACAAGGAATAGTGTGCAATAGTTGCTTGGCTTGGTGCTAAATGGCAAATGAATCAATCACTTAGTGTCGCTTAATGCTAAGAGATGTTGCGCTGTTATTGCACTAAAATATAAACGTACTGCAAAAACACAACAGGAAAAAGAATGAAGCTAATTTTATAATAATTACATTAATGTTGTATGAGATATTGTAATACAAGAACTATTATTTTTTTCTTTATAAAAATTTTTGTAGCAGGTTAGCGTCATTGATTATGGTAAAAAAATGTTTGAAATAAATGATTCGTTATTTGCATTTGCATTTTATTTACCAAATTCTTTATCAAATCTCTATTGTTCATAAACTCTAAAATCAGTCAATTGTAGAATCGGTCATTACTAGACTCAGTCATTTGTAGAATCGGTAAAATTACTAGAATCAGTCGTTTATAGAATTGTACATTCCACGAATCGGTCAATAATAGACTACGTAGCCATTTTGCAAATCAGTCATTCCTAGACTAAACCAATCAAAGTATAGAATTTCGTACTGTACTATTTGTCAAAGTTATTTTTGAAAGATATCTATGTTCTTATGTCATCATAAAGTGGTGTTCGCTATTTTAGACCAAACATGCGATCTCGTGATACTTTTTGCATTCCTGCGAGCCGGACAAATTATGCTAGAAACCGTTTTATAGTTAGAGCGATGAAATTATATAAGTTAACGTTAAATTTAGTCACATTGATTTGTTTAGTCTTAAGCCCGCTAAATTCAAATTTGCACTTAATAGTACCGATTATTTCATATCAATAACCTCTCATTTTTAGAAGTAATAGTTATTTGTTATACAAGTGACCAAAATCAAATTGTGCTGCGAGTGGCGACTTTAAATCACGAACTAGCGAAGTATTTTAATATAGACTACTGAGCACAGTGAGTGATTTAAAGACACGAGGCAGAACAACATTTTGGTCTCGTGTAAAACATACAACTTTTCACTTGACTTTCCTGGTAAAAAAAGCTTAATTCAGCATTAGAAACTTGTTCACTTAACTCTTTTGGAGTTAGGAAACTATCTTGATCGTTGGACACATTCATTTTTGTAATTTATCACAAAAATAATTCAATCAAACCTATGCTGAAAAATTTTATTCATAGAGTCAGTATTAATTCCTGTCGTTTTGATTAAATTACGTTGTGTTTTTCTCTTATTCATTAATATTCCGTCTTATATCCTTGTAATTTGAACGTTTTGCAATTCTTTTGTTTTAATCTATTTTTTTTTTTTTTGTTTTTCAGATACATGAGAGACGTGTTGTTGTTTACTGTGCGTTTGATGTGGAACTGCGGCCAAGACTGTCCTCCAGTCCAAGAGGAGATTTTTTTTTCCATAACCTACCTACCTACCTACCTACCAAACTAACTAACAAACTACTTTGTTCCATTTCATTCATATATCTCTATCATAAAAATTAATGTTTTTATTATTTAGGATAAATTGTTTACTTAAATCATATCAGCCGTTTCATTGCAATAATAATTATAATAAAATATAAACACACCCTATCTATTTGCTTAAATAAGTAGGCATTTAGATAATAATTTATCATAGATTCAGTGACTCTCCATAACTGTTTACTTACACTAATATTTAGTAAGTGATGAAGTAGGTACCTATCATTATTATTTTCTTTTTCACTACCTAAAAGATTACAGTTTCATTTTATACAAAAAAGAATTATGTCATAGCATTGAATACAAACTAAACTGTAGCGTCTAACACATTTTATGATGTTGGTTTATTAATTAATTAATTATACCTAGGTACATATTAAGCTATAGTAGGTAGGTAGGTAGGTAGATAGATAGGTACTAAGAACTTATTGAAGAGGTACAGGAACCAACCGTATGTGTATCACACACGCCATCAACCTTAGATCTATCTAGACACTTAGGCTCTTATTAATTAACTATTAAAAAAAACCTACCTCTAAAAAGCAAGAAATAATATTCGTAATAATAAAAACACGTCTATTGAAGTCGGGTGGGGCTGGAGTACAGATTCCTTTTTTTTATTCCAAAAGCCCCACCTTCTTACTTCAATAGACGTGTTTTTATTATTACGAATATTATTTCTTGCTTTTTAGAGGTAGGTTTTTTGAAGTCGGTTTTTTGTTTTATTTTAAACAATTTTTATTTTTTTATTTTTAGTGTAGGTACCTTGTAGGTATTTAGATAGTAAAATCGGCTCAGCCAAACATACATACGGGTCAAACTGAGAACCTCCTTTTATTAAGTCGGTTAAAGAACTAAAAAAAAAAAATATATTATTCAGTTCATAAACAAAGAAGTAATACTAACATTATCATCGAGGTAATTCACACAAAATCATACTATTTTCGTGCTTTTTTCAAGATTACTTGAAAAGTACTGAACCGATTTCCAAATTTTATAAAAATGGGACCCACTTGGGAGTTTACCTAATGTAATAACGTTTGAATTATTTCAATCGGTCCAGCCGTTTTCGAGTAATCGGTGTACATACACAAAAAAAACAAATATACAGACGAACAGAGAACCTCCTCCTTTTTGGAAGTCGGTTAAAAATGGATTAAAAACATTTTTTTAAACAGAGGTACATCTTAAGATTAAAGATATTGTATTATTATTATTATTATTATAATTAGCATTAATAAAATGTATGTAAATCCTGAAACTGAGAACTCTGACCCTTATATATTTTTTTAGAATGCTGTTCAGATCAGTTGGGTGTGTATTTGAATATCCTCCATTCACGCCCTGGATGGCCGTCATCAGATCACAGCACGGCACCCAAATCCCTTGCATGAAACCAAGGCTTCAAAGTTACCTCGTTTTTACCGACTTCAAAAGGAGGGAGGTACTCAATTCGACTAGTTTTTTTTTTGTTTTTTGTATGTACACCGATTACTCGAAGACGGCTGAACCGATTGAAATGATTCAAACGGTATTAGATCAGGTTCGTTTCCAAATTGGTCCCATTTTTATAAATTTTGAAATCGGTTCAGTACTTTTCAGGAAAACCTGAAAATACTGTCGTTTTCGTTACCTACCATTTTGTGAACTTATACAGATGATCGACCATATCTTCTTTTTTTATGTACCGATTTAGATGATTCTTTTTTTGTTTTAAAGAGAATAGAGATGATACCATTTTTATTCATTGTTATTGGACCTTGGATTTCAAAGATGTACACAAGGAAACTCCTCAAAATCAAATAGGAACCGTATAGTGATTACACTAAAAAGAATGAAATAAAAAATTGTTTAAAAACAAAAAACCGACTTCAAAAAACTTGAAAATAAAAACAAAAACGGCTTCAAAATTAAATACCTCTAAAAAGCAAGAAATAATTTTCAAATCACTAGATACCTATCTAGTGTATTTAATTTTGAAGCTGTTTTTGTTTTTATTTTCAAGTTTTTTGAAGTCGGTTTTTTGTTTTTTGTATGAAAAAAACACCTTGATCCCTAGACAAACAAAGACGACAAAGTTAACGAATTGAGTACAGCTACCTATAATTATTTTGAATTTTTTGCTGCTGTCACCTGCCTATCAGTCAGTCAGTCATCCATCCATCCAGGGGCTCAAGTCTGCTAATTTACAAATGCATCAATGGAATCTCAATTGGGTCTCAAACGCCAATTTTGACACATTTGGTATTCCGCTCCTTAAATAAGTTCAATAGTTTTTTCATGACAGGCTTTCGAACTATCATTCAATCATCATTCATGGTACTTCTTGGCATTCTGCTAATAACAACTGCGCTATAATCGCGTCTCAATTTTTCAATTAATTGGTATTCTGCTCTTATTTGACGTTTATATCAATGGTTTTTCCATGACGATGAGCAACGACACCTATTTCTTAGAATTTGTTTGTAACGATTGAAGAATGAGACCATCAGTACCAAGTCAACGCTGGCATATTTTGGCTAGTGATCATAGATATTGTGGAAAAACAATGTGTACCTACTTACCTACCCCACAGAGGAATTTTAAGGATTGATTTTCCTATCAATTTTATTTATGTACGAATTTATTAGGTGCTAGGTGCCTGTATCTACCAACTTTAGTTGTTCATTAAGCATTGGGTACCTGTGTATGCTAATTCACTTATTATTCAATAGGTAAGTAGTACCTACTGATAAATAAATAAATAAATAGGACAAACCATCGTCAAAGATTACCCACTGAACCAAAATAAGTAGGTAAACACTTGATTATTTTTGTCTAGATGTGGAAATTTTTATCCACTTACTTACCTACTCAGAATTCTAATTTTTAATCGCTGTAGAGATATTTCGATTCTTTGCTTTTCGGGACGAAGCCGGCGTTGCTGTAGTACTACCAGCCTACTGTTTTTTTTGGCCACGGCACGGACCTAGATTTATTTGAGTTTTGGTAGACTGATGTAGGTAATAATAGTCTTAGAATAATAACACCTAGAAACCGTGTCCTTGTATGCAAAGTGAGGCAACTAATACTCAGCCAGAATTGCTTAGTATTCAAATTTATATATATATATATATCCTTCATACGTTACCTAATCATAATTAAAGTCCAATAATATAGTAACTAATCTAATAAATGTAGGAAAATTGAAACTGTTTTCGGTATGATTATGTAGTAATGGAGAATAAAAATCAGAAAACTGGGCCATTTTGGCTGTTTTAGTTGCCTCGCTTTTGATAGTGCGCTTTGTAGAGAACTATCGCTCTAGGTGTTATTATTCTAAGTTAATAGTAGACAAAATGAAGACGGGTTAGCGAGTCAATATTTTATTTATTATAATAATAATTATCATAAACCAATACAATAAATATATGATTTTAAAGCACAAACTTCAAAGTACAGCCAGCAGTCACTTTACCAGCGTGCTCCTTTATATTTATTATTACAGTACCTACCTAATGGTTCATAGTTTTGCTTAGTCGCTTGGAGCAAATATACATCTAGTTTTGTTTGGCAATAACTTTTCCAAAAGCCACTTGCTTATTATATTCTGCAATGTCATGTCATTACACACATATTGTATCTGAAATCAAAAATATTAAGTACCTAATTATTAAAAAAAAAAATGAGATTAGGTTAAGCGTGCCCGCAGACTACAGAGTAAAGACCAAACTGTCGGCCGATAGTTGGTTAATCAGTAAGTGCCTCAATGTTTAAAGACGACTATGTGTATAAGAAGGTGTAATATCTTAGATTATAATAATCTAAGGGTAATATTTACTAGGTAATTTACTTACTCGTAAAGGTACTACGTCTTTGTACGATTTGTTGTCATCGAAATTTACGTAGTAGCAACAAAGATATTAGATTGCGTAGTAAAGAAGGGGCCACTTTAATAGGTCACATTTGACAGTTCGTGAAAACTCAACAACGTAACCTTTTAACAGTGGGAACACAATATTTATTTATTCAAAGGCATAGGTAATTGCTTAACTTTTTTCAGTTCATAATACATATTTATTGTATATTGATAGATATGAATAACTTACAAGATTAAAATTTGATCACCGAATGTACAATACTTAACCTGACGGTTAAAGAATGATTTTATGTGATACTTAAATACCTACATAATAATATGTTACCTATTAGATAAACTCGCTGAACGACAGACCACACACACAACAGGGGCTCGCTTACATTTTAGAATAACGCAGACTGTCGAAAAAAGTAGCGCCATCTCTGTAACTTAACCATCAAATTTCATAGCAAAATCTTTAAGTTTGCTAAAATATGTCTCTGCAGTCTTACCGGACTAGGGTTGCCACCTTTTTTTGGACTAATAAAGTATATCGGTTGCTAAAGGTAGAAAAAAAGTACCTTGTATGGAAATAAAGTATTATTTATTTTTACCTTTTAAAAACATACTTAGGTACCTTTTATTACTTTTGGCAATATTTAAACGAACCATGTGAAATAAAGTATAAAGTACAATTACCCCGAAATAAAGTATATACCCTATTATAAAGTACGGGTGGCAGGCAAACATCGCGGACTTATAAAAATCATAATAAACTAATAATTAAGAAGACAGTACAATAAAAATCGCGTTCTTAATTGGCTTTAATAGTAATTTATGCAACTATATTATAATGAGGGCTATTAAAACATGTGGGCTTATCACCCGAGTGTTTTAATACGTAATTGTGTAGAGTTGCATTAAGACTTTATCTTTTTCTTTACCCTTATCAAGTATCCTCTATAAAGGGTTTTGAAACGGTGGCTTAATATCCGAGCGAGAGCTGCTCGCTCGCGCCCGTCGCGCGTGCGTCCGTTATGAAATCATCCGAATCATAACGAGTGTTTTAATGTTATACTGAATTTCATAAAGTATCGTTCGGGCGTGGGCGCGGGGAGCGCCCATTGTCGACCTCGCTTGGATATTGTGGTTTTATGAAACTGATTGTTTTAATGTTGGCTATAATGTAACTGTTTCAGAACCTTTTTTTAAGGATTTATAACATGGGTGTCGATAAAGTAATTTAAAACAACATTATTTTATAATGATGCAAACGAAAATCTTTTTGAGTAAGGTCTTGGCGCGAATTACAATAATATAATGACAAAATTCGATGACCTAGTAGCGTAGCGGATTACCACACACCACCACTCTATATATGACACTCATTACTATCGTTGGACGAATACCGACTACCGAGTTCAATCAAACCTAGCCAAATAAGCATATTTGTTTTGTTTTGATTTATTCTTTTTCATTAACATTTTGTTTTAAATAAAGAATATCACAAAAAAGTCAAAAAATAATTACAATAAAGAAACAAAACAATACATTTTCAGCGATTATAATTTCATGTTAGTAGTTCCGCATCGATTTCCAGAGGCACTAGTGGACTCTCCCTTATACGATTCTACTCTTTGGACCACAAACAAATATGGGTCGTCACATCACATGACAACCACTTAAGCCTCGATTACATACGCCGATTTAAGGAACCAATTTAGAGTTGCCACTCGTATAAATAAGTTAAATTTTAACAGCGAATTTGCACAAATGACGGAAAGGTCAACATTTTTTATGATTTTTTATTTTCAATTCTCATCTCTAATCTTAAACAATGTTTACTTTTCCGTTATAGTGTAGATTCGATTTTAAAATCGAACTTATTCTACAATATTTTATTGCGGCAACCCGAAATTGGTTCCTAGCTAGGAAGCTTAATAAAGCCTCGATTACATACGCCGATTTAGCTTCCTTACTGGGGATTCAATTTCAGATTGGAAACGATGCCCCGAATTGGATCCTAGTTAGGGAATTTAAAGGTTGCCTCCCTAGCCAAGGCTATATAGGTAAGGCAAATGAAACTTTGATCATGCAGCCAAGTCTTCAGTCATATTTTTTTCTTTAGTTTGCATTTCTGTGGGTCTATTACTACGGGCACGTAATTTGGCAAGACAAAGATGAGACACAAGATGCGTAGCAGCTACAAACACTAAACTTGGTGCATCTTTTGTCTCATCTTTGTTTTGCCAAGTTATATGCCGGTACCTATATCACATTATAAGTAGCCCCTAGCTAGATGATCAAGCATGGCTTGTCAATAATTTACATTGCATTACCACCACCACAACCATTTGAGTGCGTACCAAAAATTCAAGATGGGGGCCAACTTTTTGTTTTTGGCTTGATTTCGATGAAACTCGGTTTTTGGTACTATTTTGGCAAGAAAATAACAAATAAATTTTTCAAATAATAAAAATCCAAGATGGCTGCCATCTTTTCTGTTTGTGGGCTGATTTCAATGAAACTCAGTTTTTGCTACTATTTTGACAAGAAAATTACAACACAATTTTTCAAATACTAAAAATCCAAGATGGCGACCATCTTTTTTGTTTGTGGGCCGATTTCGATGAAACTCAGTTTTCGCTACTATGTTGACAAGAAAATAACAACACAATTTTTCAAATACAAAATATCCAAGATGGCGGCCAACTTTTTTGTTTATGGGCCGATTTCAAAGAAACTCGGTTTTGTAACTACTTTGACGAAAAAATAACAACGAAATGTTGAAAATAATAATAAATTCAATATACCAGCCAACTCTTTTATTTATGGTCCGATTTCTCAATTTTTCGATTTCGAGGATGATGATTATTGTTACTATTTAAGTAGTTAGTAGGTACCAAAATCCAAGTTTTATATTCAGACCACGAACAAAAAAATAGGCCACCATCTTGGATTTTTAATATTTTTAACATTGCCTTGTTATTTTCTTGTCAAAATAGGACCAAAAACCGAGTTTTATCAAAATCGGCCAAAAAACAAAAAAAATTGACCACCATCTTGGATTTTTTGTATTTAAAAAATTGTGTTGTTATTTTCATATTAAAATAGTACCAAAAACAGAGTTTCATCGAAATCGGCCCACAAAAAAAATGTTGGCCGCCATCTTGGATTTCTTAATATTTTCAATATTGCGCTGTTATTTTCCTGACAAAATAGGACCAAAAACCGAGTTTTATCGAAATCGGCCCAAAAACAAAAAAGTTGACCGCCATCTTAGATTTTTAGTATTTGAAAAATTGTGTTGTTATTTTCTCGTTAAAATAGTAGGTATACAAAAACCGAATTTCATCGAAATCGGCCCACAAACAAAAATGTTGGCCGCCATCTTGGATTTTTAATATTTTCAACTTTTCGTTGTTATTTTTTGTCAAAATAGTAACAAAACCGAGTTTCATTGAAATCGGCCCACAAACAATAAAGTTGACCGCCATCTTTTTTATTACAGAGTTCTAGTGGCTTTTTTCCGTCCGGCTTCATCATCAAACCATTTCCTATCAGAGTACTCATCAAAACCTACCTTTACATTTCCGTTAATAGTGAAAACTCATTGTTTAATCTATGTACAATAATGTTATTGTCAAGTACTGGTGACAACCCTAATCAGTGAAATCATGTCCTAATTGGGGCATAGTGTGATCGCTACATCCAATTTGGGTTCCTAGATTGGATCCCCAGTAAGGAAGCTAAATCGGCGTATGTAATCGAGGCTTAAATTGGCGTATGTACAGCTTGACCATAAAGAGTTGACAAAAATTGAGGGCGCCACTTTCTATGTAAACACGTCAAAATCACGAATAAATTGGCAACACTTACTAAATTTTGTACTGAAAAATTTTAGTTCCATTTTATTTAATTTCAACTCTTTATGGTCAAACTGTAATCGAGGCATTAACATAAAGAATGTTCCGTTCTACAAAGTTCTTATTAGATAGGTACTACTGATAAAATTTAAATATTTGAGTGCAATATTTACTGATTCGAAATACAGTACGTCACGTTTTGTTGTATCTAATGATTATATGCAACTTTAAATACATTTGACCATTAATTATCTAAATAAATCGTAAAAACGATTGAATAGGTACCGGTTTTTTTTTTTACTTGAAATGGAATTTACATGCGAGTGCTATTATTTTACACTGTGACATCTATCCTGTGGTGTAGGTAGGTAATGTACAGTGTTTACAAATACGGATTAAGTCGTACGTTTGGCAACACTGCGCGCATACGTGTACATAAATCACAGTGTTGCCAACTAGGTGTCAGGTGATGATCATGTTTTCAAAGAGTTAGATTTGACAAAAAAAAATGCTATTGTAATTACTAATTATAAAAATAAATAAAATACGTAAGTAGGTACCTAAGTAAGTAATATTTGTTTTTGTGTTAACATTACTTTGTTTACATACAAATTATACGTAAGTAAGTACACAATTATGGAAAACAATAACACAAGGCAAGATCTAGCGACGAAAGTACCAAATTGGCAACACTACATTTTGCATTAACAAATGACATGATTTAAAGGACATCAGACCCAAAAGTGTATAAGAATAATTCTGTTACCTCTAAAGCCTCGATTACATACGCCGATTTTAGGAACCAATTTCGGGTTGCCACCCGTACTTGACAATAAAATATTGTAGAATAAGTTCGATTTTAAAATTGAATTTACACTATTACGGAGAAGTAAACATTGTTTAAGATTGGAGATGAGAATTGAAAATAAAAAATGTTGACCTTTCTGTTATTTGTGCAAATTCACTGTTAAAATTTAACTTATTTATACGGGTGGCAACTCTAAATTGGTATGCTAAATCGGCACACTGATTATCTAAAACGAAACTATTTAGCGACCGGTTGCATTTGACATACATTGCTACTTTTCTTTGGTATGTTTTTTTTTACCCCAAGAAAAGTAGCAATGTATTACGTTCATCTGTGAACTGCGACCGGTCGCTAGGCGGTTTCTAATTAGATAATCAGCCCGCGGGATATGTAATCGAGGCATAAGCAATATGTAGGTATTATAAGAATCATAAAACAGTAGCAACTTTTTTATAAATTCCTTCATTTCGCTTAAGCCTCGATTACATACGCCGATTTAAGGAACAAATTTAGAGTTGCCACTCGTATAAATAAGTTAAATTTTAACAGTGAATTTGCACAAATGACGGAAAGGTCAACATTTTTTATGATATTTTATATATTTAATTCTTATCTCCAATCTTAAACAATGTTTACTTTTCCGTTATAGTGTAGATTCGATTTTAAAATCGAACTTATTCTACAATATTTTATTGTCAAGTACGGGTGGCAGCCCGAAATTGGTTCCTAGCTAGGAAGCTAAATTGGCGTATGTAATCGAGGCATTAAATTAATTACTGAAAAATCGGAAGTACCTATTTCGATTAAAACGACATCTTTGTAATTGATACTCTGTGGCTTCGGAACATACGCGTGTCATCAATGTCATCTTGAATGACTGACATTGACAGTCAATTGACAGCACACGAAGAAAACGCGAAAGCCGATTGGTCGGCCTGTGGCGGTCTGTCACTTTTAATGTCAGTGTCAGTCTGTCACTGTCAGTCAACTGTCACTGTCAAACAGCGTTTTGTTACGACGTATGCACAGGGTTGCGTTCAGAACCTACGCTCCGAGTGCAACCTATCCACAACCAAACGCTCTAACGGCGTTCCAAACATTAGAGCGTGACGTTCGGTTGACACAACCATCCCGTTCCAAACGTCAGAGCGTTGCAACCAAACAACCGTCAAAATTGATGGTTGTAAAACGCTCTGACGTTTGTCTATAGAAAAAATGTCAATGTCATTTGACATTATTTTGTATTTTGATGTTTTTGTGTCTAATTTTTAAAATAATCATGGTAGATCCTCAAAAAACGGATTTTATTTGATTTAGTATAAAGAAAAGTTTAAATTATTCGTATTCCAAATGGAAAATGAAGACTTTGTATTGACATTGACATTTAAAGTTCTTGGTCGTTCCTAACCTTAGAGTGAGTTATAAAACAACCAAACAACCGCGCACTAAGGCTCTGAACGCAACCCAGCACACTTGTTCCGTTTTGGTTCTTAAAGCAAAAAAAAAAAGTGACTCTGTGTGTTGATTGATAGATTTTGTTGAATGTTTTAAAAAAAAAAACTGTCGCTGGAGACTCGACTTTATGCTTTTTAGTACATTTCTGTAGAACGGCGATTAATGGCCGGTATACATTTTGATTAGTGTTTAGTGCGAGTGGCTCGTTTAGTGTTTAGCAAAAAACACGTTCGGACAGTCTCTGTTTAGTGTTTAGTGCGAGCGAAGTACAGTGTTTAGAAGCGCGTTCTATTTTTTCTGCGAGTAGCTCCTCCCGCGCGTCCCGCACGTCCCGCCTCCACCCCTCACTTGCAGCTAAACACGCACTAAGCACGACTGGACAGGACTGTTAAGTGTTTAGTTTATATCAACAAAGCCTGTACTAAACAGCGTATGCTAAACACTATGGGACATCACCTACTAAACACTAAACAGTGCACTAAACACTAAACACTAAGCACTTTACTAATCAAAATGTATACCGGCCATAATCACTAGCGCAGTTATCATAACGTTTTAGTCGTGTAACTGGTGTTGCTGTAATAGTAAAATCAGTATATTTTCTATGACATACTAATTACAAGTCTTAATGTTTTTTATCAAAGGTATGTCTGCCTGATGTCCTTTGTAAAGTGACCACAGAGATGAGATGACAGATATAGATATGATTTATTATCCTATCATTAGCGAGGCAATATAATCCATATCCATATTGCCATGGTAGGTACCTATAATGTAAGAGTTAATTCATAATTATTATACTTACTTAATTACGGTTACAATAATAGGTTGTAAATGTTTTAAGGTAGCCGGTTGCGCATTTGTGCTTTGGGTATTTTTTGTGTGTGTCTATCGTGCGATTGAAATGAATAAAGTAAAAAAAAAAAGAAAAATTGGCTTGTTACCGCGCGTGGTGGGTGGCGCGTGGCGTCACAAGTCACAACACAACACAAGATACGTAGGTAGGTAGGTAGGTAGGTAGGTATAGTGTTCTTGCAACTCACGAATGCGCGTAGGCAACGTCTGCACGTTTTCCTATTACGCACACTAAAACAATGTGTGTATGTGCACGGCTAACAACATTCATAGCCTACGCGCATCGTGATCGTGAGTTGCAAGAACTATACCTACGTAGGGCCAATAATAAAAAATATTTTTTTAAATGTTTATTTTGCGCAGTTACCTAGCGCCAATAAACGCCTCACTAGATGGCGGGCTTAGAATACCTAATAATGATAACACCTAGAACGATAGTTCTCTACAAAGCGCACTGTCAAAAGTGAGGCGACTGAAAAAAGTCTCCATTATTAGGTAGGTAGGTATAAGTATAGGTTAATATTCGGCCGAATCATTCGGTTTCATTCTGCGCAGTAAACCGGTTTGTACACGTGTTTTTTCGGGTGGAACCCTTTCGGGCGTTTCCCACCCGCGGCCCCTCGCGCTCTTTCGGTTATAAATTGCTTACGAATGTTTTGGAAACGTCTAAAAACGTGACTATATGTTTTGATTTTTTAAATATTTAATATTTTAATATTTTTTAATATTATTCGGCAAATCAACCGAATATTCGGCCGAATACGAACATGAAAAAATATGCCGAATGAGCCGAATACGAATATTCGGCAGAACATTCGGTGCATCTCTACTTTTTAGTTTGTTTTTACTACCTAGTCCGTTTTAAAACGTACCTACCTAAATTATTATTTTATGCTTTTTAGTTAACGAGCTAAGACTAAAAAAAGTACATAGGTAGTAGGTACACCTATATAAATAAGCAATAATTACAACTAGGCAGAAAATTAAATGTCGGTCGATTTACCAATAAATCTTTATCGAAATGTAGGTACCTACCTACTAGGAAGGTACTACGTCGTAGGTATAGATAGAATCGACAAATACCTATACATACACGGTATAAAATTGTTTTAAATGTTTTCTTATAGGTATAGAGAGAGATATATTTTTTTTTCTATTTCCTCGATAAAATTTAAGACGTTTGTCCTACAATACAATTAGCGATGCCATTATTAATAAACCCTCGACTGTCCGGCGCCAAAACACGGAGCGAAATGAACTATCGGCCGAGCCGGCCGACTAAACGATCGTCGTGTGTGCGCGCGTGGATATGAGCCAATACTGATTAACCAGTCGGCCGATAGTTGGCCGACAGTTTAGTCGGGAAGCCCATCCAACTTATCTATCGGCCGATACCGAATCGTTCTAGTGTGCGCACTTGCATACACCTTCATACTGATTGAGAGCCCGACTGAACTGTCGGCCGATAGAAAGTCTGTAGTCTGCGGGCACGCTTAGTTCACCTATCCTAGTTTAGTACCTACCTACGTATACAATCTGTATGGTTCACTTTTCATAATCTATGATTTTCATACAAGGTACAGTAGGAATAATAATAGTAGAAAAATAAATAGCCTAGTGTCTCGACAAAATTTTTCATTTCTAACGATATATTTATTGAAACCATCTTTCGTTTTCTGAGAATAAAGTTAGTTTTATTGAGTAGGTAGTTAGTAGGGATCCGCAAATTTTCAAAAGTATCGATACCTACTCGATACCAAGTATCGTATCAAAAGTATCGATACCGATAAAAGTATCGGATCAAAAGTATCGATACTACTCGGTATCGAGTACTTTTCCTTTGCCTCGGGAAACGTTAAAAAAATCCCAAAAAAGTGCAGTAAATGGCACGCTGGGCTTCCACAAACTAAAAAAAAATTCTCAATCCATTTTAAACTTAAAAACAAGCAGTTTTAAGCAAAAATAAAAAAACTACATTCTGTCTGCATTAAGAATACAAGCACAATACTTAACAAGTAAATACTGAATACTAACCCCGGTCACTCACATGCGCGCAAAGGTTCGTACATTGTACGAATGTTTTCAATTTTGTATGGAAAATCATTCGCGAAGTCATTCGCGAAGGTCGTCCTTCACATTTGGGTTTTACGTTTTCGCGAACCTTTGCGCACATGTGAGTGACCGGCATAATGCGAACCCTAGTCTTTTTCGTTACAATCAGATATCCTTATTTCCTTACTAATAATTATTATAAATGCGAAAGTTGTTTGTTACGTTTTCACGTCTTAATTACTGAACCAATCATCATGAAATTTTGCATCCAGGTTGTCAGGGGTACAGAGAAGGACATAGTTTACCTTACATCCCGAAAAAAGTATCGAGGGAGTAAATAATAATTTATTGACGCGTGAACTAGTGAGACGGTTTCTACGGTGGACGGACCAAATACCTAACAAGACCTGCCTTTATAAAAAGGCAGGTCTTGTTAGGTATTTGGTGTCGATGGCATACATGGTACATAATTTAGGGTACACCGTTTTCATCTCGCTCACTGTCCTCCATTAAAATAGATTTCAGTGATCGCGTTCCATTGTTTGAATGGATCTGGGGCCCTATTTTTGAATCGCTCGTCTGGCGTCGAGCGCTCGCTTCTACTGATTTTCGTTCGACAAATCAACTCAAATGTATGAGATGTCGAACGAAAATCAGTAGAAGCGAGCGCTCGACGCCAGACGAGCGATTCAAAAATAGGGCCCCTGACATTAAAAAAGACACTGGAATTGCAAGGTATAGACTAGTTTCATCTTTATCAATGGCGCGGTGCCTATTTGGTCGACTTTGAGCTAATTTTTTATGAAGATTAGATAGTCAAGCGTAAAAAGTATCGAGTACATCAGAAAGTATCGATACCTAGTAAAGTATCGAAACAAAAGTATCGAGTACAACAATACTAGGTATCGCAACGAAAGTATCGATACTACTCAAGTATCGATACTTTTTGCGGATCCCTACTAGTTAGTTCATCGGTCATTATTATTACCTCTGGCGTTATGTTGGTATCCCGTAAATTTACTCAACTTTGAACTTTATTCCATCGCAATGAGATTACAATGACGGTACTGCCAACATAACGCCATAGGAAGTATCCGATGAACCAAAAGTACTTTTCTTTTATTAAATGCGTTTTGAGGCATTGTTTTATCATAAGCCCTAAAATGTAATAATATTGTATTATTTTTCGTATTATTGAAACTATATTCGTTTCCTAAAATTGAAAACAGTTATATTGAGAAGATAATTGACCTGGCTTATTATCTCAGTCAACATCCTGTCATATTGTCCACCGTACATAGTAGGTACCTACCTAGGTACTTTTTTTAATTAAGTATGCGTTTTTCTAAAGCCCTATAATCCAATAATAGTGTATTCTTTTCTTCAATTCCTTATGATATTATATTTGAATATATCTTTCGTTCCCATAAGATTGAAGATAGCTTTATTAAGTAGTTAATTGATTTGACTTATCCTAATCAACTTCCTCCATCCATAAGTAAACCCATAAAAAAACCAATAATAACATAACGTTCCCTGAGATTTTAGACACAATTTTATTGAGTAGGTAGCTAACTGATGGATGACTTATCTTAATCGACTACCTACCGCCATATTGCAAGAGTACCTACAATACAAGAATGATTAAAGCTAAAATATGGAATATTATTATGTTGGTACCTATAGCGATTTATTTTGGCCCAAAGAGTAATAGTAGATTAGTAGCTGAGGGCTGTCTGTAAGCACAGATCACTATTGTAAAGGTCGAAACAAATTATCGGACGCGGCTTACTGCCGCGGCTGATCTGAGGTGTGCAAGCAAACTATCGGCAGCCTGATTATCTAATTAAAAACCACCTAGCGACCAGTCATAATTACGAAATCGTCGCTGTCAAACTCGATTTCGTACCACTGATCGAGTTTCTACGAGTGCTGCCTCCAAGGGACAACTAAAGAACTAAAATATACGAGCACTTGCAAGGAAATGCTCCGAAATTCGTATTATCTAACTCAGAAACCGCGATGCGACCGCGACGATTTCGCGATTTCTTCTGTCAAACAGAAACCAGACAAAATGTAATTTCTGATTGGTTTTCGTTAAATTCTTAGCCTTACCTTTAACCAAAATTAAATAAAATTGCTATAATGTAAAACAAAAGGCCTGTCCTTTAATGCCTACACGGAATTTGCAATTTTGAAGACGAAAAAATGTAAACAAAATTCGAAGCGAAAACAAAAAGGTTATGTTCACAGAGCACATGGTCAGACACATACACAGTCACAGACTACTTTCGGTAAAAAGACTTTTCAGTCGCTCCCACCGGTTGCCAGTGGCGCTAGTTTCTATGGAGATCTTCACAAGCATAAACTAATCAGCGATCGCATACATAATACCAAATCAGTGACTCGGTCGCGCGACGATTTCGAAATAATTCAGGAATCGAGATCGGTCGCTCATTTTAGATAATCAGCCTGCGGATGTAGTAGGTCGCGGACGTAACCATAGACTAATATGACGTCATTGGACGTCCGACAGCTATCTGGCACGCAGGATATTATTAGAGTGTGCACACTTATCAGCCGCGGCAGTAAGCCGCGTCCATAAGCCGCGTCCGATAATTTGTTTCGACCTTTACAATAGTGATCTGTGCTTACAGACAGCTCGAACTATAGGCGCCCTCGCTGCGCTCGTGCGCCTAAATATCTCGGGCTGCAATTGATGCTTACACCCGAGCTAACTACTCTGTTTTACATCTCGATGGTGAGGTAAGTAGAAAAAAACCGGCATTACAAGAATAAAATTTATAGTGAAATGAGAACAGCAATATATATATATATATATCAATACCATTATCAATACCTTGTCTCCAGCGTCTTCTAGGTATTTCATCTTATTGACACTATTTTGACTCTGTATTTTACGATATTTCGATGCTGTTTCGACGCTATACTGACGCAGTATTGACGCTATATTGACGTACCTTAGTATAGTAGGCGACTACAGCATGCCTCCCTCGTGATACGCTATATTGACGCTGTATTGACTCTGCATTGACGCTATTTTGACGCTGTTTTGACGCTATATTGACGCAGTATTGACGCTATATTGACGTACCCTAGTATAGTAGGCGACTACAGCATGCCTCCTTCGTGATACGCTATAATGGCGCAGTATTGACGCTATATTGACGCTGTATTGACGCTATTTTTACGCTGTTTTGACGCTATATTGACAATATTTTTTTAGTTGCGGATCACGTCAACGTGGATGTTAATGTGACAAGGAGGCTTACGATCAGCTAATAAGAAACCGTTCAGTTCAAAAGCAGGCCTTAAACAGGACTGCTTAAGGCCTGCTTTAGAACTAACCTTTGAGGTGATAGTACGAAAAAAGTGTGAAAAAGTAAGGCAGTTCAATATAAATACTGCTATAAGAGCTCACGTTAAGGCCCAAGGTTCCAGCGCATTACCAATTAACGGGGATAATAATAGCGATAGGCTAACATAAAATACTAAATTTTCAACACTGAAGTTTTGTCTACACAAGCAACGCAATCGCTGTGGACGGCGTGTGTAGAGAAACATGTTTCAGAAACAATGTTTTGTGTAGATTTTTTTGTTGATTGTGTAGAGCAAAACATGCGCTATGGACCCGCCCTTACTCTTTTCGACCATTTGGGTTGTTCTAATTTTCACCAATTTACTTTCCGTGTGGTAGGTACCTACAAATGTGCACTGTGCCGTAGCGATCGATAAATCAGCGGTAAACCTGCTGGAATGCACCGTAGAGTAGACTAAGGCTCGTATTACAGAATCAAACTCAAACTCAAATCTCTGTTTGAGTACAGTTAGATAGGGATGGCGCTATATGCGATGAATAGCACCAACCCCTTTCTAACTGTACTCAAGCAGCAAGCAGTGCTTGAGTCTCGTCCTATAATACGGACCTAAAAAATATGAGGCGAACACTACACGCATGGTAAGGCGACGGCGTAAATCCATCGCCATAGATTACATTTTAACCATGGAAAGTAAAATTTTGAACATTCCATACAAATTACTTTCCATGGTAAAATTTACCCTATGGCGATCGCTGACTCAGAAATTTGTCTGTTGGAATCGTTGAATGCACCAGTAATATGTTCAATAAAATTATTATAGGTACTTTCCATGGTTAAAATATTATACTTTCTATCTATGGTGATCGATCACTCATCCATCTCAGTATTTTATCAGGGGCCTATTTCATAAAATAATGTATGAAATAATGTAAAACTACACTTATTAACCATATTAGTACTAATGTAAATTTACCATTCGTTTATGAAATAGGTAACTAGGCGCCTGATTAAATACTGATGGATCACAGTATTTACCATGCGTGTAATTGTAGTAAATAAATTGTATTCACTTTCGTTGAAAGACCGAAAGACGCAGAAATGTATGATACCTAGGTAATAATTCTGTTGAGCGACGAACCAAATTAAAAAAAAAGGCAGAACCAGTCGATTATTAACTATCAAACAATCGATTGTTACAATTGAACATTATTTTGTTAATATCTCTATGTTGGTATTAACGTTTGTTGATAACTTTCTCTATGTTTACTTATTTAGGTACCTAATCTGTGTTTTGTTTTGTTTGTGGTTCAGTGGTTTTCTATTTAATGTCTGTCATTGTCAATAAAGTTTTCTATAATTTTACACAGTTAGATTTGTGCTAATTAATAGTGATAATGATAAATCGTATGTATCGTTGCATGTAGAATCGGCAGGCGGCGGCGCATTAATAAAAAAAGATGGCCGGCGCGTCTTCTAATGTGAATGAAGAATTCCGTCGTCGCGCCCGCCAAGCCAAATACCTACGTATATGTAGGAAGCCAAAATACCTACGGTGAGTACCTACAAACTTACTTATTAACAACACCTACACACAGAACAGAGCATGCATATTATTACCGACCGATCCCATGCCGACAATAACTGCGCGCCTTCTAGGTATCCTATATAAGTGCACATCGGCAGCCGGCGCGATCGACACAGCTGTACCTACACTACACATATACGTACTATACAGGGTGGCCCAAACGGTGACGCTAAAAATTTTTTTTTTGTTTCCTCACATCTCGTTGTACCCGAAAATACCCTATGTATGTTCAGTGATTTTTTGTAGTTTTCGAGCTATGAATTATTTTTTAAAATTTTGAGAATTTTTGACTTGACAGACTAAAATATTTTTTTTTCGGAAATTATACATCTTTTTTTGAATTATTTTTTTGTTACATAGACCTCATGACTTGAACTTTAACACATAAAATACCCAGCTTCCTGTCATCAAAATAAGTTACAAAAATATTGACCGACAGTGAAAAATTGACGTAAAATCAAATCATAGTTAAATTTTCAACTTTGAATTAAAAATTAAAAAAATAGGTTCCATGACTTCTGAGTAATTTTAAAAACTTCACAAGACCCTAAGCTTTAATTCTAATTAAAAAAAAAATGTGCTTAATTAGCTTTTTTTAGCCGAAATCTGCCTTCAAATGCACAAAGGTGAAATTTTCTAAGATTTTTTATTGGCTATTTTGTCATTCACAAAATGATTCTTACCAAAATAAAGTTTAAAATGGTACTGTTTATTGAATAAAGAATTAAAAACAACCTTTAAAAGTATGTTATTACGAAGCGGTAACATCGATGTCATTTAGTTATAGTTATTTTGGTTATTTTAAGGATAAATCATATTAAATAAAACAATTACTACAAATTCAACAATTAAATTTATTTCCGAATAAGTTTTCAAAATGTCTCCCTCCCGCTTCAATGCACAACCTACATCGCCTTAAAAAAATTTGTTTTAAATTTCGGAAAGCATTAGTATTTTCTTTGATTTTTATTTCTGCTTCTCTTAGTTTTTGACGCAGCTCTGCTTCAGTGTTTGTTTCGTTTGCGTAAACCATCTCTTTGTAATAGCCCCACAGAAAAAAATCTATGGGGTTTAAGTCTGGTGAACGCGCAGGCCAAGGAATCGGGCCGCCACGCCCAATCCACCGTCTCGGAAAAGTCTGGTTAAGGTGCTCTCGTACTTCTCTAGCATAGTGGCACGGAGCACCATCGTTTTGAAATATCATTCTTCTTCTTGTTAGTAGATTCACATCCTCTAATAAACCGTTCAAGCTATTTCGTAGAAAATCCAAATATTGCGCTCCGTTCAACCTAGCCGGCAATTCAAATGGTCCTATAAATTCCCCATTGACAATTCCTGACCACAAATTTACACTAAACCTTGTTTGAAAATTGGATGGTCTTGCCTTGTGTGGGTTTTCAATGGCCCAACTGTGATAATTATGAATATTGAAAACTCCGGTTCTTTCAAAGCGTGATTCGTCTGTCCACAAAATTTTGTCGAAGAAATCAGGATCGTCTTGAGTTTTTTGAAGCATTGTTTCACAGAAAGTCACTCGTCTTGGATAATCTGCAGGTTGCAATTGTTGCACGCGTTAGATATGAAAAGCGTGGTATCCCTCTGAAAAAAAAAACACCGAAATTGTAAATTCAAAGCATAGGTAAGATAGTCTTTTTTCAGTTTCACCAAATAGTAGGCTAGTGATAATCACTGGTATGTACCACGCTTTCTCGCCCACTAGCGAGTGATTATTTTGTTGCCAAATACACATTCAGTCAGAGTTCAATACTTAAAAAGACCACGTGCTACAAAAAGTCGCTCATAAAGCACGTGCGTGCTATTTTTTTTAAGTCACAATAATTACAGCTAAAAAAAATAGCACGTGGGCATAGTGGGCGAGCTAATGGGTGCGTAATTATGAGGTTTAAAGACAAGATGAAATTAACCCACCTGACTTCAGTATCCTCATAACTGAGGTTCGTGGTACACCAGTCCTTCTTGCGATTGCTCTGGTGCTAGTCGATGAATCCCTTTCCACTTGTTCCACGACTTGATCCATAATATCTGGATCCATTCTGGGTATTCCTTCCTGAGATGAACGTCCAGGAATTCGTCCCTCCATAAATGTATTGTGAGTATTTTGAAATACTCTGTAATTCGGGTAATGCTCCCGTTGTTCTCCTCGCCGTTCCAATTGCTCTCGATAAAGCCTTGCTGCCAAACTAGCATTTCCTTGGGCAACACCGTAAAAATAGTGCATCTCTGCGTATTCACGCAAAGAATAGCTCATGTTGCAGCACAAAGGTCCAAATCACAAGGTAGGTAATCAAAGTCCGAAACACAAGCACAGGTAAATCAGTCACAGGAAGAATCAGAGTCCAGTTAGCAAGCGAGAGTAGTTGTATCAGAATTGAAAACAAAACCAGGAGTAGTAGTAACACGAGCGAAAGCTGTGAACAACTGAGGTGAAGGAGGGAGGAATGCGACCGACATGAGATGAATAGAGCAAGATAGCAAGATAGATAGAGCAAGACAGCAAGATAGATAGAGCAAGACGGCCTAGATGAGAAAGAGAGGACGTGCTTATAGACGACGCTGTGTTGGTCCCCCTTCTTTTGTTCGGCGCGCGGGAAGTCTATTGTTTGTGATTCTAGTGTCTGCCAGAACTATTGTTATTTATGATGTCGCTAAAGATAAACCGGTTGGAGGTAAAGACCATTTTCTTTGTACAAAGACCAACTTGTGCTGTTGAAGTGACAACATACTAACTACCACTAAACTAATTTAGAACTCTAAATTTATAAACTATACTAAATGTCAATTATTATGTTATATCAAACCTAATTAACCTTAGATAATAACAATGAGTGCTTTTAAAATAAATTACCTTTGTACATTTGAAGGCAGATTTCGGCTAAAAAAAGCCTATTAAGCACCACTTTTTTTTAATTAGAATTAAAGCTTAGGGTCTTGTTAAGTTTTTAAAATTACTAAAAAGTCATGGAACCTTTTTTTTTAATTTTTAATTCAAAGTTGAAATTTTAACTATGACTTGCTTTTACCTCAATTTTTTACTGTCGGTCAATATTTTTGGAACTTATTTTGATGACAGGAAGCTGGGTATTTTATGTGTTAAAGAACAAGTCATGAGGTCTATGTAACAAAAAAAAAATTCAAAAAAAGATGTATAATTTCCGGTAAAAAAAAAATTTTAGTCTGTCAAGTAAAAAAATCTCAAAATTAAAAAAAAAAATCATAGCTCGAAAACTACAAAAAATCGCTGAACATACATAGGGTATTTCCGGGTACAACTAGATGTGAGGAATCAAAAAAAAAATTTTTAGTGTCACCGTTTGGGCCACCCTGTATATCAGATCTCTATGTAACATTACGATACGAACGAAGCTTTAAATAAAAAAAAATGGATGCCGTCACGCCAAACGGCGGCGGGGCAGGGGGCGAGGGCCCGGCCCGGCCCGCCACGCCGTCAGGTACCTATATAAAAGTAGGTAGCTACCTACGTGTATGGGTAGGTATATTTTTTTGTACATTAGTTACCGAGTCACTTATTTCAGATTTTAGTATTTGCATTTCCATAAGCATAACCTTAAATGAAAATTTTACATTTAAATAAAAAAGTAGGTACATACCTATCATTGTGGATAAGTATTTATTTAAACATCATGTGTCACGAATAATTTCTACCTACGAAGTGCATTAAAAATTGTAACACAATCATTAGTCCCAATTTACCTGTATTATGTACCTGTGTACGTACAGGTGATGTTAAGCAATTGATACCTACCTATAGATCTATAAGTTTCCATATAAGTAAGTGTTAATTTATTACAACTACACTTGACTGAATACCTATAAGTTAGAAGAAGAAGAAAAACTAGGTACAATAAAATACCAACCAATAGGTATACTACCAACCATAATAATTATAATAAATTATGTGCAAACAGTATGCAGTAGGAAATTAAATTATCATAACTCCAATATTAAAGTAGGTAATAACTAAAGAAAATTGTTAAGCCAAAAAAAATAACTATCTATAATAAAATAATGTAAATAGGTTATATTTCCTAATACTTCAATCCGATATAACCACAAATTTTATAAATAAGCCATTTGACCGGATCGATGATGGTGTGATTTCTACTTTATGTATGTACTTATAGAAAATTAATGTACCTACCTATGTAATAAGTATAGAATTGTAATAATTATAACATTTTCGTATTTTTGTAGGTGATCATATTAAACAAAGGGAACATCACGTGGTCACCCATCCAACTACTGTACTGACCGTGTTTGCTTGCGGACGAGAACCGATGCAGGTTTACAACGTGGTATCTACCATACATCGAGGGGGTCAAATAACTACCTATCACAAGTGAGTACTTTGGCATTTTGCTTATAGTCAGACAAGTTTATAAAGGATAAACCTTTACAAACTTGTCCTATTTATTTGGTAAACAATTTTCACTCAACACACTTAAATAAAATATAACAAATTAATTGGTCGGTTGGTTTTCCACACATAGATGAACGAATGAACGAAAGAAAACAATTCGATTTAATAAGAGTAAATATTTTGTAAATAACGATTTAGGTAAATTGACAAAACCATCAAAAACTGTTTATCAACTGAATACAAGTAGGTAAGGATAAACAAGATTCTCAGAGATACCTACTATAACAAACAACACTGACAAAGTACAGAACTGCTTTAATTAATTCAATGTTTAAACTGCCAACGTCCATACCACGTTGAATACACCGGTTCTCGTCCGATCACCGAAGTTAAGCAACGTCGGGCGCGGTCAGTACTTGGATGGGTGACCGCCTGGGAACACCGCGTGATGTTGGCTTTTTTGTTATTAAATATTCGCTTCTTACTACGTAGGTAGGTAGGTACATAAAAAAATACATGAAAGATGATATTTAAAAAAAAAAAAAACCTCCTTTTGCTAAACGACAAACTTTCGAGTTAGTTATATTATGCAGATTTGAATGTTTTATTTATTGTTTTTTAGAGCCATTCATTTTTAAAGCTGTTTTTTAAGTGAACTACAAATGTTTGTGAAAATAACATGTAAATTTATTGTTCATTATAGAATTTACATTGAAGAGCATCCTTTATTTGTGTCCCGACGGTCATGTAACGACGCCGCACGCGCCGCCGCCATCGCCGCGAGGGGGTCCACACCTGCCGTCCTGCCGAAGGAATCCTGCAACAATGTTGTGTGTACGAAGGTTGGCAGAGAAGAAAGAGGTCGTCCTACCGAACCAGGAATAGGGAAGTACCAGTTCTCTCAGTCACCTCAGTCAAGCTCAGTCCCATTGTAGGCGTTCCCTCCCGGCAATATGAGCGTCGCGTCGTTCTCTGTAAATAATTATCAGTTATTTCTTTTTAATTTTCCATTTTAATGTTTGGTTTGTGTTGCCTATTAGGTACCTACTTATCGCTCGTTGTGGTGTGAAGTAGGTAATAACCATTTTTTTTACAGCATAGCGTACGTTAGTTTATGATCTTTAATAATAAAAATCTTTATTAATAACATTAACACAAATAAAGCAAAAAAGGGGTTAGGTACAAAAGTTTCATACATTATTATCAGATGTTAACATTGTATCGTAAAACGCATCGTAGCTAGAAATCGGATGATTTATACACTAGCTTGTATTGTAGATAATAACCTAGTGTAGAAATCATTTAATTTCTATTTTGTGTTATAAACTATGGCATTTCATTTCGCTCGGTGTGTTGTGGAACGTTTATTAATTGCGATATGCCGCAGTTGTTCACAGCATACGCTTAAATGCGTTGTTCGCGAGTCGCAGAGTGCCTGAGCTACCACCTACCTACGTGCTGGCTGGCTGGCTGGCTGGCTGGCTGCTCGCGGTGCTGGTGTCGTCTCTTGCTATCGTGGCGATGGCGATGGCGACGGCGGGCGGCATCCGAGCAGTCTATTCGTGCTTCGCTCCGGCCTGAGCGACCGCCTAACCGCGTGCACGCATCTCACCGTCACTGGTATGATCTTGTCACATTATTTTTTAGGGTTCCGTAGCCTAAATGGCAAAAAACGGAACCCTATATTGATTCGTCATGTCTGTCTGTCTGTCTCTCTGTCTGACTGACTGACTGACTGTCCGTCCGTCCGTCCGTCCCTATGTCACAGCCACTTTATTAGGATTACACAGTTGAAACTTGGTAGGTAGGTAGGTAGGTAGGTAGATGTATTCTGTTAACCGCTTAACGAATTTAACACAAAAATAAATAAAGATTAAGGGGGGGCTCCTTATACATGGAACTGAAACTGAAAAAAAAATTTTTGTTCAAACCAATACGTGCGGGGTATATATATATAGGTCTTTAAAAATGACATTAAGGTTCCTAAGACGAATTTTATTCAAAGTCAACCGTTTGGACCGCCCACAGTAAACCCTCAGTAGATAAAACTTTACAGCATGATAAAGTATCATAAATGAAACACATTTTTAGGGTTCCGTAGCCTAAATGGCAAAAAAAGGGAACCCTTATAGATTCGTCATGTCTGTCTGTCTGTCTGTCTGTCTGTCCGTCCGTCCGTCCGTATGTCACAGTCACTTTATTCCGAAAGAATTAGGAATACACAGTTGAAACTTGGTAGGTAGATGTATTCTGTTAACCGCTTAACGAATTTAACACAAAAATAAAAAAAATACGTAGGTAATACATCATCTGTGAAAATTTCAACTGTCTAGCTATCACGATTCATGAGATACAGCCTGGTGACAGACAGACAGACAGACAGACAGACAGACGGACAGCGGAGTCTTACACTGCTCACGAGGTATTCAAAGCACATAGTAGGTACATGCTGTTTGGTATTATTTGGTAGGTATATTCGCAGCTAGATGGCGCTTCTAATTTTAAACTGATACCAGGCGTGTAACAATATTATTATTACCTACAGCTATGTAAATAGTGTATATGTTACGGCTAATACCCGAAGTGCGGCTAAACCTAGTTTTAGCCGGCTAAAACTAGGTGTAGCCGCTAGCTGTTGGCTAAAACTAGCTGTAGCCGATTTGCTCGCGGCTAATACTAGGTGTAGCCGGCTAAAACTAGGTGCAGCATGGGATATAAATAAAGTTTTTTCTGTTGTCTGTTAAAAAAAAATAACCTCGAAATTTAAGGCTCACGCTTCGCGCTCGCCTTAAATTTCTAACCTAACCCGGGACCTACAGGAGTAAAGCAGATCGGTTACACCTAGTTTTAGCCAACAGCTATCGGATACACCTAGTTTTAGCCGGCTAGAACTAGGTTTAGCCGCACTTCGGGTATTAGCCGTAACATGTACAAATAAATGTTTAAATCTAGCAGACTTTTGTTGTTGCGTTGAGTTAACTTATAAGTTTTTTTTCAACACACTTGCTCGTAAAGTGAGCCCTAATACATCGCTTTTAGGGTCATAAACCAAGCTATATCAAACGGGTGCAATAATATATAAAACACTAGTTGGTTACAGAATTATCCCTACAAAGTTAAATAGGTACCTTACTGCAAGTTATATGCGAGTAAACAGAGCATTCCCAATTTAACCGGGTAATACAGAGTAACAACAAAGAGGTTTTATGCCTCTGTTTGCTGTATTGCGGAGTAATAATAATAATTATGCCGCATTTGTTTACAGCATAGCGTACTTGAAAAAGTTGTCTGTTTATTATCTTTAATAATAATCTTTACTCACTTATGCTCTGAAATGTTATCATTCCATTTGAAAAAAGAATGCGGGGCGTTCAACATTTCCGTGGGGGTCTGGTTCATCACATTCTAAATTTGAAATTCAGTGCGGAAATGAAATTCAATACTTATTTCCCGCACTGAGTGCGGGAAGTAAGTGTTCCAAATTCAAATCGGTAGAACTTATCAGCTAGCATTCTTTTTATGAAACTTTATGGTTGCATGACCGGTCAGTAAACATGGCCACGCGAACCAATTTAAATATCACATTTTTACAAAGAAAATTGTATTTCCTCGCATTTCGTGAGTAAAGTATTATACAAACCTTGTACTGGAAGCTACTTGCATTGCCTCGAATGATTAAAGCCCTCGCCTGCGGCTCGGGCTTCAAACCATCCTCGACAATGCAATCGCTAGCTTCCCGTTCTCGGATGTAATGTACTATTATTAACAACATTAACATAAATAAAGCGAAAAATGTGTTACAAAAGTTTCATTGTTAACATTGTACTATCGTGAAACGAATTTGGATGATTTCTACACTAGCTAGGCTAGGCTTGTATTGTAGATAATAATAACCTAGTGTAGAAATCATTTATATAACCTATTGCATTTCATTTTGCTCGGTATGATGTGGAACGTTTATTAATTGCGATATGCCGCAGTTGTTCACAGCATACGCTTAAATGCGTTGTTCGCGAGTAGCGAGCTGCCTGAGATACCTGCTGGCTGCTCGCGGTGCTGGTGTCGTCTGTTGCTATCGTGGTGATGGCGATGGCGATGGCGATGGCGATGGCGATGGCGATGGCGGCATCCGAGCAGTCTATTCGTGCTTCGCTTCAGCCTGAGCGACCGCCTAACAGCGTGCGCGCATCTCACCGTCACCGGTTTGATCATTAATTTACATTACATTATTATAAACACTCATTATGAGCAACTGATATTGTCCGTTGCACTCACATTGATTACACCCTTTTGATTACAAATCGCTCCACCGACCATGAGAGCTGTTTGTTAATCTGTCAATCCTTCCGGTGTCCCGCAGGCTTATTATTAGCGATCTTAAAATGACAGTCGCATTAGCTTAATTGTACAATTATTGCTATCAAAACGCAAATTAGTATTACGGAACGGAAAGTTAGCGACCACTCCACACTAGCGCTACCAGCGAGCAATCGACGAACTAAAAATGCATAACAACGCCTAGAACACAAAGACCGATTGTTTATTATTTTTTTGGTATTACGTAACGATATTTGACAGCGACGCGAGAGCGATGGCGTCTGCGATTTAACGACTAGTATAATTGTGATTACTATATTTAATCAGTGGTTTGTGTTTGAATAGTGCTATTTATTAAATGTGTGGTGTTATTTTAAATGAAGGTCAGCAATAATTCATCATAATTATAACTTACTAGCGGCCGCCCGCGGTTTCACCCGCTTGGTTCCCGTTTCTGTGGGAATATCGGGATAAAAAGTGTCTTATGTTTTAATCTAGGCTATCTACTATCAGTGTGCCGAATTTCATCCAAATCCGTTCAGTAGTTTTTGCGTGATTGAGGAACAAACATCCAAACATCTAAACATTCAAACCTTCACATTTATAATATTAGTAGGATAAACTATGGCACGAGCTTTGATTCTAATGGACTATTTTTATCAAGAAAACAGTGAAAAAAGTGCTAACGCTGTTAGACTGCGAAAAAGAGTTCGTACAAATACTGTAAACTCTCTTCTTCAGATTTCAGAGGTCGAGTTGAGCTCACTACAGATTATACAAATATATTTTTAAAAGTTTATGTTCTTTTGTTGCCCAGTAGACGGCGAAGGAGGAATAAAATCTCTGGAGTATAAGGTAAACGTAGAACAAAAGGTTAATTAATAGTAATAATACAATCTAAATATGTACCTACATAAACTTACATAAGTATTGTTTTTTGCAGGTTATGCTACTGGGTCTTATCAAAAGCCAGTGAGCATAAGTTATTTACATGGAATTAGTCAGCCTAGTGTAGGTATCCAATGTCATAAGAGAGGTGATGGATGCATTAAAAAATACATAATTTTCCCACAAAATACATAAAGAATGGAAATAAGTAATCAATAAGTAAGTAAAAATAAATCGACCAAGACTGTAAAAAGTAAGTATTTATTTAAATTATTGTATTGTCTGATTTCAGATTTTCAAATCTTCTAATTTTCTCATTTGGAGCTAAATGCTGCTCGAAGTCAAAGGGCATGGAGAACTAGGTGAAATAAATAAAGGGAGAAAAAACTAGCTCTTGCCAAATTTATTGCTGCTTCTTCTTGGTACAAGGTCTCCCAACGTAGGATTTACGAAGCAATGGCATAGCTGCACAGAAAATAAATGATTGTAATCATTCATATTGAATTAAATGAGTTATATTTTACAAAAAATATCTATTCTATTCTTTTTTCCCATGTTTCTCAACTAAACACAAAATCCTTGATCACTTGAATTCGTAGAATCTTCAAAACCCATAGATAGGTTAAAGTAATAATAAATTATTCCTTTAACTTACCTAACAATAAGTGTAGTAAACAAAATAGGCAGGTTAACTACACGTTGCGCTCTATCAGCTTTCGACTAAACAAAATAAAAAAAAACCGGGCAAGTGCGTGTCGGGCCACGCGCCGTAGGGTTCCGTAGTTACCTTATAACATACGATTACATAGTATAATGTTCGGCATACTCTGCCCTCGTCGGCGTGGAAAATATTATAAGTCAGTATCATGTTTTTATATATCTAACCAAATACTCATTATCATGTGATGCTAATTAGTAATTAAAACAATGAAAAAAATAACACAAAACACAATGATAAAATTAACACAAATGTCAAGATCTTACAAATCTTGCAATCTTATGTCAAATAATAAAATGTCAAACAAACAATAATAATAAAAATCAGATAATACAAATAACTAGAATTTATGTCATTATTTAAATCATTAATTGAGTAATAGCATTCATTTAACAAAATATTAAATAATTTATGTTTGAATTTATTAAGTGGTAATTCCTTTAATTCAACAGGAAATTTATTATAGATCTTAATAGCATAGCAAAATGCACTGTTTCTGTATATTTTCAGTTTTTGAGCAGGAATATGAAGATTATGCTTATATCTATTTCTAGAATTAGATTTCATATGTACCGTGTCGTGTAAGGGAAATAGATGCAAATGGTTCTTTACAAATATGCAAATATCTAATATGTAAAGACAAGGTAAGGGTAGGATCCCTAGTTCTTTAAATAGCGGTTTACAGTGATCTAGATAATCAGCTCCGCAAATAGCCCTAATGCATTTTTTCTGCGTTTTAAAAGCCGCCAAAGCAGTTTTTCGGTTTGTTACTACTCTCAAGCGTCGCAAAGCAAACACGAATTTGTCTAGTTTATTACAAACTTTACTGACGTGTTCTTTCCAGTTCAGATTCTTATCGACAGAAAGTAATCCCTAAAAATGTACTGAAGTCTACTTAAGACACAGGATGAGTCATGCTTTTGTTGCACTATTATAAGAATGACTATTACCACTTTGGCAGTGTTTATCTTTCAAACTGTTGACTTCGAATAAAATTCGTCTTAGGAACCTCAATGTCATTTTTAAAGACCTATCTATAGATAACCCGCACGTATAGGTTTGAACAAAAAATTTTTTTTCAGTTTCAGTTCCATGTATGGGGAGAGCTTTTTTTAAAAACCTTTTTTATTTTTAAACTTTTTTGTGGTAGCTATGTCAGCGATGATTTTATAAAATAAAACGTTATAATGTTTCACATTTTTCAACGGTACCTACCTATACCCCGAGTAACTCAATTTCGACGAGAGTTCCGTTGGGCCTTCGCAGTTCAACCCTAGTCCAGAACGTCCTTGACAATAAATAAGTACCTACCTACTTAACTTGTTTTTGATTGTCATAAACCTACCAATATTTCAATCGCTGTACAGTTCCTATTTGATTTTGAGGAGTTCCCTCGTGTATCTTCAAAATCCAATGTACAGTACCAATGAAATTAATATGGTATCATCCATAAGGTGTTTTCTTTCAAACAAAAAAAGAATCATCTAAATCGGTTCGTAAACAAAAAAGTAATGGTTGAAAATCCGCCTGAATTCACATAAAATGGTAACGAAAACGACAGTTTTTTTATGATATGAAATAGAAGTACCTATTCAATTAAATATTAGTTTAATTTGTTCCACTATGAACACTGTTTTACTCAAAACAGCGCCATCTAGCCAAATCGTGACAGTCGTTTGACTGGCTTTTACATCCAATACATTTTTATTTGTGCGCATATGCGCAGCAGCAATAGTCTGTTGCGTATTTGGACAGAGGGCGCTGTCAAATCTATTATATTATTAAGTAAGACATCATACACTATAAAAAACACTTTTATTATAATATAAAAAGTATGAAATAATTTTTGTCTTAGGCTGTTCAAATTTGTATATTATATATTATAACCCTAGTAGGATACTCGGGACCCAAGCAAAATATTATATGATGGAGAGTTCCTGTTGGTTTCTTCCGGCTCCATCATCAGAGCCTGGACACCGTTTCCCATCAGTCAGAGTAATGTTGTTAAGACGAATCAAATGAGCCCAAACTCGATGGGGTTACTTGTACGGTTTCATTACAGAGTTCCTGTGGGTTTCTTCCGGCTCCATCATCAGATCAGCTCAATCAAGCTCAATGACATGGTGTCATTGAAACCATAATATTGCATTGTCATTCAGTTCTGCGCTATGTTCATCGAAAAAGTAATTGCTGAGAAATAACTGACAGGCGCAATCATGTTTTTGATTTGTGATTGTGATGCACTAAAATCTGCATTTCCTTAGTGAAAAGTGCAAGTTAGATGTTATTATTGTGATAAACAATTTACGTAAGTACATTCTTTTGACGTCATAATATCTTTGAAAAGTGGTAAAACAAAATGGGTCCTGCTGGAGAGTAGGTATGCTACCTGGCAGGACCCAATAAAATGATTAATTATAATCAAACTACGATATAAACAAATTTTATTACTACCTATATTTTACAAATACAAACACATTATAAAACATTTTATTCCCTAAATGGGTCTGGTTCCTGGGTCCTGCCAGGAAGTATCACACCATCAAACGTATGTACAAATCTGGGGGGGCACGGCAGTGCCCTTTATTCGCAAAATATTATACTTTGTGCAATCACAGTCAAAGTAGTATCTGCTTCTGTAGTAGATATGGAGAAATATTATTAACAATCGCTTTTTGGTTTTTTTTTAACACGTTTTTATTAGGTTGCCTTCTCGTTTGTGTGTTTGTTTGTTTCTACACAAAGTTTGCGAACGATTTTATACTAGCTTCCCGATGAGCTAGAGACTTGAAACTTTGAACGTAGATCAGAACTAGAAGGCAATGCAATATTATGGTGTCATTGAGCTGATCTGATGATGGAGCCGGAAGAAGGCCACAGGAACTCTATGATGAAACCATACAACCCCATCGTGTTTGGACTCGTTACAATCGTCTTGACGAGTACTCTAATGGGAGACGAGGTCCAGGGTCTGATGATGAAGCTGAAAGGCCATGCAATAGGAACTCGATATTGAAACCGTGCAACCCCATCAAATTTGGGCTCGTTTGAATCGTCTTGACGAGTTCTTTGTTGGGAAATAGTTTCCAGGGTCTGATGATGGAGCCGGAAGAAGGACACAGGAACTCTATAATAAAACCATGCAACTCCATCGAGTTTGGGCTCGTTCGAATCGTCTTGGCGAGTGCTCCGGTAGGAGATGGTATATTTTTTTTTAGTGTTAGCTCGTTAACTAAAAAGCAGAAAATAATAATTTACTGAAAAAAAAAACTTTATTAAAAACACGTTTTTAAAACGGACTAAATTATTACAAAAAAAAATCGGGCTAAAAACATTAAAACGGACTAAAAATAAAAAAAAAAATAAAAAAAAAACTTCTGTAAATATTTATAACCAACCCTTTTAAACTTAAAAACGTGGGGCGCATTTTGTAAAATTTATCATCCATATTGTCTTTAGCATGCGCCCCACGTTTTTAGGTTTAAAATTTCTGTAGGTAGGGTTGGTTATTAATATTTACAGAAGAATTTATTTTTTACTTTTTAGTCCGTTTTAATGTTTTAAAAAAAGTTCCTTCGTTGTACGAGTATGTCGCCAAAGTACATAAATATGGAGAAGGTTTATTTCTACAATCTTCAATCACTTTTCTTTTATTTATTTTTATTTTTTTCGTAATGCGTCATCTTCTATCATTTTCAATTACTTTTTTCTTTCCTTTGTCGTGGTACGTCACCAAAGTACCAGGACCACATAAATATGGAAAAGGTTAAAATCTTTTATTTTTAGCCGACTTCAAAAAAAGGAGGAGGTTCTCAGTTCGTCATCGGAATCTTTGTTTTTATGTATGTTACTCGATTACTCGAAGACGCCTGTTTGTAATTATATACTTTCGAGTTGGTCCCATGGTTATGAGAGGTCAGGGGATCCTGGAGAAATCAAGGGAACTCTTCAAATATAATAGGCACACCTATAGCGATTATGATATTTTCTTATATAACTTGTGCATTTACTTTCGAAAAGTACCATTTAGGTGAAGTGGAACTGATTATGAAGACCAGCATGGATGATCATCGGAACTATTCAATACTTAGCATTTCACTGGTACGATACGATTTTACTTTAATATGGTTGCTAGGCTATTTATGCTCATCATAATACATATTATGGTGAAGTGAAGCTGATAGTGAAGTACCAGGAGAACTCCTCAACAATTAACGACCCTGCGTGGGGAAAAACACAGTATTTTGTAAAAGATGATGAGCCGTAGACATAAGGCTATTGTAACTTAGATAATATCGTCACTAAATATACCTACCACAAAAAAGTTTAAAATAAAAAAAGTTTTTTTAAAAACAAAACCTTCAAAAAAAAACTTAAAAATAACCTAACAAAAACAGCTTCAAAAAAATAAATGGCTCTAAAAAGCAAGAAATAAAATATTCAAATCTAATATTAAACAACGTCTTATGAAGTCGGGTGGGGTTTGAACCCATGATCGTCGTCATCCTTCGTTCATATTTTGCGAACAAAGGTCTTTGAACCCTCATATCGTGGGTTTGGAGTATACCAGATAAACAAAATTCTCGGGATATGATGTCAGTAGTAAACTTATTAAACATACAAAGTTTCAATTGCATAGCTCTTATAATATAGATTTCATTGATATCTAAAAAAAAAACGATTACGTCACTGACTCACTCATGATCATCAAATCTCAAAGGGTACTTTCTGAAGACCTAGAAAGCTGAAATTTGGTATTTAAGCTAGTAGTTTGGCAACAATTATACATGAAAATGTTTTTGGTGGGATTTTCTTGTCAGAAGCATCAGACAGTGTGCATTTGGATCCTAAAGTAAGTTTTCGTATTGATAAGTACCTAGGTACTAATTTACCACTTTGTTTTAGTTAAACAGCTAACAGCACAACTTTACATTCTTCATTTTTGTTCTTTATTTTTGTTGCAGGTTTGATTTTTGGCATTTTCGGTGCATGAAGATGCAACGACATAATACAGTATTTATGTAAAAGACGTAGAAACTCAAGACTGTGCGATTTGTTACTTTCAATTATTGTAATTTTATATAAAAATAAAATGTTTGAAAAGTAACTACTACTTGGTTTGAATTTCCGCGCATTATTTGAGAAAAGTACTATACAAGCCTTGGCCGCAACTAGGCTTCTTCAATGCCTGTATTGCCTGCCGCTGCAGTAATGGACTATTGGCAAATTTAATGCTCTCGCTGATTTTTTTTTCACCTCTAACGTCGCAATACGAATGCCCCCAGTTATTAATTTGTAAAATTGTCGGCCCATCTATCTCGACATTCTATAGACTTGTCTATTTCACTCACAATGATTACTTTAATTAACACGTCAACGCCCGGAGAACGAGACACAATACATTGTCTATTGTCGTCCGGACGCCGGCGACCGCTCGGCGCTCGGGCGTTGATGAATGACAATGGTCGATTATTATAACAATGGGTACCCACACTTAACTAGTCAACGCCCGGAGAACGAGACACAATACACTGTCTATTGTCGTCCGGACGCCGGCGACCGCTCGGCGCTCGGGCGTTGATGAATGACAATGGACGATTAGCAACTAATTATTATTGCCAATGCTATTTATTGCAATGGTTACCCAAATTTTACTACTTTTTAGGTGCATGCATTACACCGTACTTATACTTACGCGGTGTTTGTTTGTTTTTTTTTTTTTTTTTTTTTTTTTTTTTGTTTTTTTTTTTATAGGTACATGCACAAGCGCACCAATACCTAAACAAGTAAAAATCCTTTATATTGCGAGTCACATTCTGGCACTCAATCGTGTTGTGTAGCGTGGTATCGAGCAAGTTGTGAAGGGGTCGACGTTACTATCGTTTCGCTGAGAGGCGGCGCTCTAATACAGTCAGTCGGCGGCGGACGGCAGTTGCGCGCGCACGCACGCGGCGTCTCTTTCAAACTTGTAGCTTGTTGAAAAATTGTACGTGTGCTGTCTGTGTCTCTAACTAAGCGGGGCGGCGGCGCGGCGTATGAAACTTTAACAACTTCGATGCGAGCGGCGCGATCACGGTTAGTGAATGAACTTTATTGTGTGCAGAACATTGTAAAGGATCGACGGATATATGTCTTTTTGTACGTGTTCGTAGAAACGGTCTTTAAATCGGGCAGAGACGAGATCGTGCGACTACTTGTCGCCGGCTCGTGCCCGCTTTGAACGTTTTCGTTCAAAGAATTTTATAAAAATTAAACGGTGGAGCCTCTCTAGTACCGGGCTCGATATCGTTTATGTTTTACGTTCATTGTTAGAATAACTATATATAATAATGTGAATAGTGTTTCTATGCGAACGTTCAGTGTGGGCGCTCAGGCGCTTGTGGTACGGACGAAATGACGTCGTGTTTTCAATAATAAAAAAAAACATTTTCGTTCATTGTCCTGTCCCGCCACCGACACCACCACACACATGTATTCATATCACCGAGGAGAGTGTTTAATTTCATCTCTCGCACTGGTGGTGTGTCTCGTGTTGTTTGTTGCAGCCACGGAAGTCACTCCTCGTCCCGGACGGTCGAACGTCCGGCGGGGACGCTGATTTGCGTGCTCTCTCTCTCGCGGGCGCGCTCTAGTCGAAAGACGAATGAAAGCTCCCTGGTTGATCCTGCCAGTAGTTATATGCTTGTCTCAAAGATTAAGCCATGCATGTCTCAGTGCAAGCCGTATTAAGGCGATACCGCGAATGGCTCAATATATCAGTTTTGGTTCCTTAGATCTTACTCAGTTACTTGGATAACTGTGGTAATTCTAGAGCTAATACATGCAATCAGAACTCTGACCAGTGATGGGATGAGTGCTTTTATTAGATCAAAACCAATCGACGGAGGGCCTCGCGTCCGAAGTCGTTAATTTTGATGAATCTGGATAACTTTTGCCGATCGCACGGTCCAGTACCGGCGACGTATCTTTCAAATGTCTGCCTTATCAACTTTCGATGGTAGTTTCTGCGACTACCATGGTTGTCACGGGTAACGGGGAATCAGGGTTCGATTCCGGAGAGGGAGCCTGAGAAACGGCTACCACATCCAAGGAAGGCAGCAGGCGCGCAAATTACCCACTCCCGGCACGGGGAGGTAGTGACGAAAAATAACGATACGGGACTCTTACGAGGCCTCGTAATCGGAATGAGTACACTTTAAATATTTTAACGAGGAACAATTGGAGGGCAAGTCTGGTGCCAGCAGCCGCGGTAATTCCAGCTCCAATAGCGTATACTAAAATTGTTGCGGTTAAAAAGCTCGTAGTTGCATTTGTGCGCCGCGCTGTCGGTGCACCGCATCCGCGGTGATACTGACACGTTTGCGGAGCATATCGTCGGTGAGCCGACGGTAACACGTCGGTTCAATATCAAAATCCTATCGCGGTGCTCTTCAGTGAGTGTCGAGATGGGCCGACAATTTTACTTTGAACAAATTAGAGTGCTCAAAGCGGGCTAAAAATGCTGCTTGAATATTTCGTGCATGGAATAATAGAATATGATCTCGGTTCTATTTTGTTGGTTTTCAGAACTCCGAGGTAATGATTAATAGGGATAACTGGGGGCATTCGTATTGCGACGTTAGAGGTGAAATTCTTGGATCGTCGCAAGACGAACATCAGCGAAAGCATTTGCCAAAGGTGTTTTCATCAATCAAGAACGAAAGTTAGAGGTTCGAAGGCGATTAGATACCGCCCTAGTTCTAACCGTAAATATGTCATCTAGCGATCCGCCGACGTTACTACAATGGCTCGGCGGGCAGCTTCCGGGAAACCAAAGATTTTGGACTCCGGGGGGAGTATGGTTGCAAAGCTGAAACTTAAAGGAATTGACGGAAGGGCACCACCAGGAGTGGAGCCTGCGGCTTAATTTGACTCAACACGGGAAATCTCACCAGGCCCGGACACCGGAAGGATTGACAGATTAACAGCTCTTTCTTGATTCGGTGGGTGGTGGTGCATGGCCGTTCTTAGTTGGTGGAGCGATTTGTCTGGTTAATTCCGGTAACGAACGAGACTCTAGCCTGCTAAATAGGCGTCGTCATTTAGGTGTGCGTGGCTCTGTCACGCAACTCACTGGCGACGTATTAAAATTCTTCTTAGAGGGACCGGCGGCTTCGAGCCGCACGAGATTGAGCAATAACAGGTCTGTGATGCCCTTAGATGTCCTGGGCCGCACGCGCGCTACACTGAAGGAATCAGCATGTTCTCCCTGGCCTAGAGGCCCGGGCAACCCGTTGAAACTCCTTCGTGCTGGGGATTGGGGTTTGCAATTATCCCCCATAAACGAGGAATTCCTAGTAAGCGCGAGTCATAAGCTCGCGTTGATTACGTCCCTGCCCTTTGTACACACCGCCCGTCGCTACTACCGATTGAATGATTTAGTGAGGTCTTCGGACCGACACGCGGTGGCTTCACGGCCGTCGGCGTTGTTGGGAAGTTGACCAAACTTGATCATTTAGAGGAAGTAAAAGTCGTAACAAGGTTTCCGTAGGGGAACCTGCGGAAGGATCATTAACGTGTGTGTGTTGTTAAACGTGCTTCAAACGTTTATATACTACTACGATAAATAATCCAGATATTGTTAATTATACACGTTCGAGACGTGCACGGCGCAAGCGCTTGCCTCTCGCGTCGTTCAAAATTCAACAATGACCGGTCGAAATCCGCGCGCGCGACCCTAGTAGAGTTTTGAACGTTCGTAAATCACACTGCGGTTTGGAAGTACGGACGTGTATATGCACGTTCGTTTTCTGAGTTATATATATATATAATATATATTTATTTTATTTCAATAAACTTTATATGTTATACAAAAAAAAAACCACTACCCTGGACGGTGGATCACTTGGCTCGCGGGTCGATGAAGAACGCAGTTAACTGCGCGTCATAGTGTGAACTGCAGGACACATTTGAACATCGACATTTCGAACGCACATTGCGGTCCATGGAGACACATCCAGGACCACTCCTGTCTGAGGGCCGGCTGCATAAAAACAATAACCACACTGCGCACTTCACGCACGTCGAAATCTATGCCGCGACGCACAGCAATGTGCGGCCGGAGGTGGAGGCGTTTTCAAGCCGTGTAGTCTTGCGCTATTGGCGGCTCCCCGCTCTGTCGTCGTACCAATTCACCGGTAACGGTAATTGTACGACACCGGGCGGGGTCCGTTTAAAAATTGGACGATCAAGTCTTTCGCTTCGCGCGCAACACCGATCGTTTCGTGTGTGTCGCTCTCGAAATTAAAGTGACTCTTTGTGGGGGAACAATTAGTGATGCAAATCGCTAACTCTGCTGTGGAGAGCGCAAATTTCGATCAAAGAGTCGTCTACACGCGATACGAGTATGGTTGCGCGCTTACACGTGTATGCGTGTAATTCCTATGTGCATATGTGTGTGGCGAAACGTAGGCGGACTCGACGTCCGAAGAGGCGCGTCGACGTCGTCGCCTCCGCCGAGTGCGGTGGTTGCGTCGTCGTAGCGCTGACGGATATCGTGTCTGCCTCAAATTTTATCGTTGGCCTCAGATCAGGGAGGATCACCCGCCGAATTTAAGCATATTAGTAAGCGGAGGAAAAGAAACTAACTAGGATTTCCTTAGTAGCGGCGAGCGAACAGGAAGATAGCCCAGCACTGAATCCCGCGGTTGTCACGGCCGCGGGAGATGTGGTGTTCGGGAGGTTCCGCTTTCTCGTCGTCGCGTCTCCCGTCCAAGTTCGTCTTGAACGGGGCCGTTTTCCCGTAGAGGGTGCCAGGCCCGTAGCGACGGAGGGCGGCGGCGAGAGGGACTCTCCTCAGAGTCGGGTTGCTTGAGAGTGCAGCCCTAAGTGGGTGGTAAACTCCATCTAAGGCTAAATATTACCGCGAGACCGATAGCGAACAAGTACCGTGAGGGAAAGTTGAAAAGAACTTTG
>CAKMRQ010000036.1:15000-177500 GCA_928269145.1 Agriphila tristella | reverse complement strand
AGGCCCTTCGTATAGTCCTGGATTGGAGCGTCCAGAACCGACTGGAATTTTCCTCTGCCAAGTCATCTACGATGACGATCAAAGGCAAATTCCAGAGACCTCCAACCATCAAACTTGGCTGCAACTCGATCCGGAGTGTTGACTCGGCAACTGTGCTGGGCGTGGTGGTTGACTCGGGCCTCCTATTTAGCAAGCATGCACAATCGATAGTAGACCGCGCGGCCAAATGCTTCGGGAAGATGTCGCGTGTATCCGCGTCTTCCTGGGGCATTCGTTTTCCAGGCTTACGCATCTTGTACCAGGGCACCTTTGTCGCCACTATTGTGTATGCCGCTGCATGCTGGTACGAGCGCCTCAAGGTCCAGTCCATCAGCGGGACCCTGCTCAGGGGTCAGCGGCAGGCCCTAGTTTTATTAACGAAGGCCTACCGATCCACCAGTACTGCTGCACTACCAGTTCTCGCTGGAGTGCTGCCCGCAGACCTTGAGGTGATCCGAGCTGGCAGGATGGAGGTCGCGCGCCAGAACGCGGATAGAGAAGTGTGGGGGGTGCGGAGGCGCGAAATAATGGGGGAGGTAACTGCCGAATGGCAAACGCGGTGGGCAGCAGAGTCTAAGGGTAGGGAGCTCTACCAGTTCTTCCCGGATGTGTCGGCACGTCTGGGAATGGGGTGGATCGCTCCGGACTACGCTACTTCACAGATACTTACAGGTCACGGGTGTTTCAGAAAGCGACTATCTGATATGAAACTATGTAGGGTTAGCGTCTGTGAGTGTGGCGACGAGGATGAAGACAGGGACCACGCGCTGTGGCGTTGCCCGCTATACAACACCATTAGGAGCAAAATGCTAGCTGGAATCCAGATGACGACCTATGGCCCGGCTTGGCACAGCGATCTTGTTTCTTCTGAGGCGAACTATCGACGGCTGCGAGAATTTGCGCATGCGTGGCACAGTCTACGGGAACGCTGGAGCGAGGAGTAGTTATACCATGCCCCAGAATGGGGAGAAATGGTAGAGGGACGTAAGGAGCGGAATAAAAAAGAATTTGTAGAGAGTCAAGCATTGCGCGCAGAGAAATCTCGCGCGCATCTCTCGTGATTCGGCCATTATAACCACACGGTTGGTATGGCCATGGGTGGTGGTGGGTTATGTCCCTATCTACTATCTAGCGAAACCACAGCCAAGGGAACGGGCTTGGGAGAATCAGCGGGGAAAGAAGACCCTGTTGAGCTTGACTCTAGTCTGGCATTGTAAGGAGACATGAGAGGTGTAGCATAAGTGGGAGATCGCTTGCGGTCGTCGCTGAAAAACCACTACTTTCATTGTTTCATTACTTACTCGGTTGGGCGGAAGCGGTGCGCGGTCGATTATATCGGCGGGCGCACGGTGTTTCGTTCCAAGCGTGTAGAGTGGTGACGTGGCGGCAACGCTCGTCACCGTTAAACTCCCGCGTGATCCGGTTCGAGGACACTGCCAGGCGGGGAGTTTGACTGGGGCGGTACATCTGTCAAAGAATAACGCAGGTGTCCTAAGGCCAGCTCAGCGAGGACAGAAACCTCGCGTGGAGCAAAAGGGCAAAAGCTGGCTTGATCCAGATGTTCAGTACGCATAGGGACTGCGAAAGCACGGCCTATCGATCCTTTAGTATAAAGAGTTTTTAGCAAGAGGTGCCAGAAAAGTTACCACAGGGATAACTGGCTTGTGGCAGCCAAGCGTTCATAGCGACGTTGCTTTTTGATCCTTCGATGTCGGCTCTTCCTATCATTGCGAAGCAAAATTCGCCAAGCGTTGGATTGTTCACCCATCAAAAGGGAACGTGAGCTGGGTTTAGACCGTCGTGAGACAGGTTAGTTTTACCCTACTGATGGCGCGTCGTTGCGATAGTAATACTGCTCAGTACGAGAGGAACCGCAGTTTCGGACATTTGGTTCATGCACTCGGCCGAGCGGCCGGTGGTGCGAAGCTACCATCCGCGGGATTATGCCTGAACGCCTCTAAGGCCGAAGCCAGCCTAGCCGAATCCGGCAAGGATATGCTCACTGTGGAGCCCCGAGAGTCGGGAGGCTCTAAACAATGTGACTTTACTAGTCGCGCTTTACATCACGTAAGGTGCGACGTCGAAGCCCATTTGAATCGCAGAGATCGGTGCGGTCGGTTTAACACGTGCACCACGGCTCTGAAGGTTCGAATTTACCTCAGTTCGATGTCGGGGCTCGGAATAGTCTGTAGACGACTTCCGTTCCTGGCGGGGTGTTGTGCTCGGTAGAGCAGCGTCGTGCTGCGATCTGTTGAGACTCAGCCCTACGCCAGGTGATTCGTCCGAGGACGATTCGTTTTTTTTTGCAATTATCTAAGACACGAACGTTCTTCCTTGTCATGCCTAAAGTTTTCTTTTTTTTAAATCCATGAACCAGTACACGAACGTTCTTTTCGCCGGTACTTGTTGATTTGAATACCTACTACCTTAAGTCTATAAACCACCAGGGGCCCAACCGGCTAACTTTTCGAACTTCGACAGGTCTGCCGAGCTTCACTTAAAAACAGAGGGTTTAGTCTAGGAATGACTGATTCGCAAAATGACTACGTAGTCTATTTATTGATCGATTCGTGCAATGTACAATTCTATAAACGACTGATTCTAGTAATTACCGATTCTACAAATGACTGATTCTAGTAATGACCGATTCTACAATTGACTGATTTTAGAGTTTATGAACAATAGAGATTTGATAAAAAATTTGGTAAATAAATAAAATGCAATGCAAATAACGAATCATTTATTTCAAACATTTTTCACCATAATCAATGACGCTAACCTGCTAACAATTTTTATAAAGTAAAAACAATATCGCATACAACATTAATGTAATTATTATAAAATTAGCTTCATTCTTTTTCTGTTGTGTTTTTGCAGTACTTTTATATTTTTGACACTAAGTGATTGATTCATACAAGGAATAGTGTGCAATAGTTGCTTGGCTTGGTGCTAAATGGCAAATGAATCAATCACTTAGTGTCGCTTAATGCTAAGAGATGTTGCGCTGTTATTGCACTAAAATATAAACGTACTGCAAAAACACAACAGGAAAAAGAATGAAGCTAATTTTATAATAATTACATTAATGTTGTATGAGATATTGTAATACAAGAACTATTATTTTTTTCTTTATAAAAATTTTTGTAGCAGGTTAGCGTCATTGATTATGGTAAAAAAATGTTTGAAATAAATGATTCGTTATTTGCATTTGCATTTTATTTACCAAATTCTTTATCAAATCTCTATTGTTCATAAACTCTAAAATCAGTCAATTGTAGAATCGGTCATTACTAGACTCAGTCATTTGTAGAATCGGTAAAATTACTAGAATCAGTCGTTTATAGAATTGTACATTCCACGAATCGGTCAATAATAGACTACGTAGCCATTTTGCAAATCAGTCATTCCTAGACTAAACCAATCAAAGTATAGAATTTCGTACTGTACTATTTGTCAAAGTTATTTTTGAAAGATATCTATGTTCTTATGTCATCATAAAGTGGTGTTCGCTATTTTAGACCAAACATGCGATCTCGTGATACTTTTTGCATTCCTGCGAGCCGGACAAATTATGCTAGAAACCGTTTTATAGTTAGAGCGATGAAATTATATAAGTTAACGTTAAATTTAGTCACATTGATTTGTTTAGTCTTAAGCCCGCTAAATTCAAATTTGCACTTAATAGTACCGATTATTTCATATCAATAACCTCTCATTTTTAGAAGTAATAGTTATTTGTTATACAAGTGACCAAAATCAAATTGTGCTGCGAGTGGCGACTTTAAATCACGAACTAGCGAAGTATTTTAATATAGACTACTGAGCACAGTGAGTGATTTAAAGACACGAGGCAGAACAACATTTTGGTCTCGTGTAAAACATACAACTTTTCACTTGACTTTCCTGGTAAAAAAAGCTTAATTCAGCATTAGAAACTTGTTCACTTAACTCTTTTGGAGTTAGGAAACTATCTTGATCGTTGGACACATTCATTTTTGTAATTTATCACAAAAATAATTCAATCAAACCTATGCTGAAAAATTTTATTCATAGAGTCAGTATTAATTCCTGTCGTTTTGATTAAATTACGTTGTGTTTTTCTCTTATTCATTAATATTCCGTCTTATATCCTTGTAATTTGAACGTTTTGCAATTCTTTTGTTTTAATCTATTTTTTTTTTTTTGTTTTTCAGATACATGAGAGACGTGTTGTTGTTTACTGTGCGTTTGATGTGGAACTGCGGCCAAGACTGTCCTCCAGTCCAAGAGGAGATTTTTTTTTCCATAACCTACCTACCTACCTACCTACCAAACTAACTAACAAACTACTTTGTTCCATTTCATTCATATATCTCTATCATAAAAATTAATGTTTTTATTATTTAGGATAAATTGTTTACTTAAATCATATCAGCCGTTTCATTGCAATAATAATTATAATAAAATATAAACACACCCTATCTATTTGCTTAAATAAGTAGGCATTTAGATAATAATTTATCATAGATTCAGTGACTCTCCATAACTGTTTACTTACACTAATATTTAGTAAGTGATGAAGTAGGTACCTATCATTATTATTTTCTTTTTCACTACCTAAAAGATTACAGTTTCATTTTATACAAAAAAGAATTATGTCATAGCATTGAATACAAACTAAACTGTAGCGTCTAACACATTTTATGATGTTGGTTTATTAATTAATTAATTATACCTAGGTACATATTAAGCTATAGTAGGTAGGTAGGTAGGTAGATAGATAGGTACTAAGAACTTATTGAAGAGGTACAGGAACCAACCGTATGTGTATCACACACGCCATCAACCTTAGATCTATCTAGACACTTAGGCTCTTATTAATTAACTATTAAAAAAAACCTACCTCTAAAAAGCAAGAAATAATATTCGTAATAATAAAAACACGTCTATTGAAGTCGGGTGGGGCTGGAGTACAGATTCCTTTTTTTTATTCCAAAAGCCCCACCTTCTTACTTCAATAGACGTGTTTTTATTATTACGAATATTATTTCTTGCTTTTTAGAGGTAGGTTTTTTGAAGTCGGTTTTTTGTTTTATTTTAAACAATTTTTATTTTTTTATTTTTAGTGTAGGTACCTTGTAGGTATTTAGATAGTAAAATCGGCTCAGCCAAACATACATACGGGTCAAACTGAGAACCTCCTTTTATTAAGTCGGTTAAAGAACTAAAAAAAAAAAATATATTATTCAGTTCATAAACAAAGAAGTAATACTAACATTATCATCGAGGTAATTCACACAAAATCATACTATTTTCGTGCTTTTTTCAAGATTACTTGAAAAGTACTGAACCGATTTCCAAATTTTATAAAAATGGGACCCACTTGGGAGTTTACCTAATGTAATAACGTTTGAATTATTTCAATCGGTCCAGCCGTTTTCGAGTAATCGGTGTACATACACAAAAAAAACAAATATACAGACGAACAGAGAACCTCCTCCTTTTTGGAAGTCGGTTAAAAATGGATTAAAAACATTTTTTTAAACAGAGGTACATCTTAAGATTAAAGATATTGTATTATTATTATTATTATTATAATTAGCATTAATAAAATGTATGTAAATCCTGAAACTGAGAACTCTGACCCTTATATATTTTTTTAGAATGCTGTTCAGATCAGTTGGGTGTGTATTTGAATATCCTCCATTCACGCCCTGGATGGCCGTCATCAGATCACAGCACGGCACCCAAATCCCTTGCATGAAACCAAGGCTTCAAAGTTACCTCGTTTTTACCGACTTCAAAAGGAGGGAGGTACTCAATTCGACTAGTTTTTTTTTTGTTTTTTGTATGTACACCGATTACTCGAAGACGGCTGAACCGATTGAAATGATTCAAACGGTATTAGATCAGGTTCGTTTCCAAATTGGTCCCATTTTTATAAATTTTGAAATCGGTTCAGTACTTTTCAGGAAAACCTGAAAATACTGTCGTTTTCGTTACCTACCATTTTGTGAACTTATACAGATGATCGACCATATCTTCTTTTTTTATGTACCGATTTAGATGATTCTTTTTTTGTTTTAAAGAGAATAGAGATGATACCATTTTTATTCATTGTTATTGGACCTTGGATTTCAAAGATGTACACAAGGAAACTCCTCAAAATCAAATAGGAACCGTATAGTGATTACACTAAAAAGAATGAAATAAAAAATTGTTTAAAAACAAAAAACCGACTTCAAAAAACTTGAAAATAAAAACAAAAACGGCTTCAAAATTAAATACCTCTAAAAAGCAAGAAATAATTTTCAAATCACTAGATACCTATCTAGTGTATTTAATTTTGAAGCTGTTTTTGTTTTTATTTTCAAGTTTTTTGAAGTCGGTTTTTTGTTTTTTGTATGAAAAAAACACCTTGATCCCTAGACAAACAAAGACGACAAAGTTAACGAATTGAGTACAGCTACCTATAATTATTTTGAATTTTTTGCTGCTGTCACCTGCCTATCAGTCAGTCAGTCATCCATCCATCCAGGGGCTCAAGTCTGCTAATTTACAAATGCATCAATGGAATCTCAATTGGGTCTCAAACGCCAATTTTGACACATTTGGTATTCCGCTCCTTAAATAAGTTCAATAGTTTTTTCATGACAGGCTTTCGAACTATCATTCAATCATCATTCATGGTACTTCTTGGCATTCTGCTAATAACAACTGCGCTATAATCGCGTCTCAATTTTTCAATTAATTGGTATTCTGCTCTTATTTGACGTTTATATCAATGGTTTTTCCATGACGATGAGCAACGACACCTATTTCTTAGAATTTGTTTGTAACGATTGAAGAATGAGACCATCAGTACCAAGTCAACGCTGGCATATTTTGGCTAGTGATCATAGATATTGTGGAAAAACAATGTGTACCTACTTACCTACCCCACAGAGGAATTTTAAGGATTGATTTTCCTATCAATTTTATTTATGTACGAATTTATTAGGTGCTAGGTGCCTGTATCTACCAACTTTAGTTGTTCATTAAGCATTGGGTACCTGTGTATGCTAATTCACTTATTATTCAATAGGTAAGTAGTACCTACTGATAAATAAATAAATAAATAGGACAAACCATCGTCAAAGATTACCCACTGAACCAAAATAAGTAGGTAAACACTTGATTATTTTTGTCTAGATGTGGAAATTTTTATCCACTTACTTACCTACTCAGAATTCTAATTTTTAATCGCTGTAGAGATATTTCGATTCTTTGCTTTTCGGGACGAAGCCGGCGTTGCTGTAGTACTACCAGCCTACTGTTTTTTTTGGCCACGGCACGGACCTAGATTTATTTGAGTTTTGGTAGACTGATGTAGGTAATAATAGTCTTAGAATAATAACACCTAGAAACCGTGTCCTTGTATGCAAAGTGAGGCAACTAATACTCAGCCAGAATTGCTTAGTATTCAAATTTATATATATATATATATCCTTCATACGTTACCTAATCATAATTAAAGTCCAATAATATAGTAACTAATCTAATAAATGTAGGAAAATTGAAACTGTTTTCGGTATGATTATGTAGTAATGGAGAATAAAAATCAGAAAACTGGGCCATTTTGGCTGTTTTAGTTGCCTCGCTTTTGATAGTGCGCTTTGTAGAGAACTATCGCTCTAGGTGTTATTATTCTAAGTTAATAGTAGACAAAATGAAGACGGGTTAGCGAGTCAATATTTTATTTATTATAATAATAATTATCATAAACCAATACAATAAATATATGATTTTAAAGCACAAACTTCAAAGTACAGCCAGCAGTCACTTTACCAGCGTGCTCCTTTATATTTATTATTACAGTACCTACCTAATGGTTCATAGTTTTGCTTAGTCGCTTGGAGCAAATATACATCTAGTTTTGTTTGGCAATAACTTTTCCAAAAGCCACTTGCTTATTATATTCTGCAATGTCATGTCATTACACACATATTGTATCTGAAATCAAAAATATTAAGTACCTAATTATTAAAAAAAAAAAATGAGATTAGGTTAAGCGTGCCCGCAGACTACAGAGTAAAGACCAAACTGTCGGCCGATAGTTGGTTAATCAGTAAGTGCCTCAATGTTTAAAGACGACTATGTGTATAAGAAGGTGTAATATCTTAGATTATAATAATCTAAGGGTAATATTTACTAGGTAATTTACTTACTCGTAAAGGTACTACGTCTTTGTACGATTTGTTGTCATCGAAATTTACGTAGTAGCAACAAAGATATTAGATTGCGTAGTAAAGAAGGGGCCACTTTAATAGGTCACATTTGACAGTTCGTGAAAACTCAACAACGTAACCTTTTAACAGTGGGAACACAATATTTATTTATTCAAAGGCATAGGTAATTGCTTAACTTTTTTCAGTTCATAATACATATTTATTGTATATTGATAGATATGAATAACTTACAAGATTAAAATTTGATCACCGAATGTACAATACTTAACCTGACGGTTAAAGAATGATTTTATGTGATACTTAAATACCTACATAATAATATGTTACCTATTAGATAAACTCGCTGAACGACAGACCACACACACAACAGGGGCTCGCTTACATTTTAGAATAACGCAGACTGTCGAAAAAAGTAGCGCCATCTCTGTAACTTAACCATCAAATTTCATAGCAAAATCTTTAAGTTTGCTAAAATATGTCTCTGCAGTCTTACCGGACTAGGGTTGCCACCTTTTTTTGGACTAATAAAGTATATCGGTTGCTAAAGGTAGAAAAAAAGTACCTTGTATGGAAATAAAGTATTATTTATTTTTACCTTTTAAAAACATACTTAGGTACCTTTTATTACTTTTGGCAATATTTAAACGAACCATGTGAAATAAAGTATAAAGTACAATTACCCCGAAATAAAGTATATACCCTATTATAAAGTACGGGTGGCAGGCAAACATCGCGGACTTATAAAAATCATAATAAACTAATAATTAAGAAGACAGTACAATAAAAATCGCGTTCTTAATTGGCTTTAATAGTAATTTATGCAACTATATTATAATGAGGGCTATTAAAACATGTGGGCTTATCACCCGAGTGTTTTAATACGTAATTGTGTAGAGTTGCATTAAGACTTTATCTTTTTCTTTACCCTTATCAAGTATCCTCTATAAAGGGTTTTGAAACGGTGGCTTAATATCCGAGCGAGAGCTGCTCGCTCGCGCCCGTCGCGCGTGCGTCCGTTATGAAATCATCCGAATCATAACGAGTGTTTTAATGTTATACTGAATTTCATAAAGTATCGTTCGGGCGTGGGCGCGGGGAGCGCCCATTGTCGACCTCGCTTGGATATTGTGGTTTTATGAAACTGATTGTTTTAATGTTGGCTATAATGTAACTGTTTCAGAACCTTTTTTTAAGGATTTATAACATGGGTGTCGATAAAGTAATTTAAAACAACATTATTTTATAATGATGCAAACGAAAATCTTTTTGAGTAAGGTCTTGGCGCGAATTACAATAATATAATGACAAAATTCGATGACCTAGTAGCGTAGCGGATTACCACACACCACCACTCTATATATGACACTCATTACTATCGTTGGACGAATACCGACTACCGAGTTCAATCAAACCTAGCCAAATAAGCATATTTGTTTTGTTTTGATTTATTCTTTTTCATTAACATTTTGTTTTAAATAAAGAATATCACAAAAAAGTCAAAAAATAATTACAATAAAGAAACAAAACAATACATTTTCAGCGATTATAATTTCATGTTAGTAGTTCCGCATCGATTTCCAGAGGCACTAGTGGACTCTCCCTTATACGATTCTACTCTTTGGACCACAAACAAATATGGGTCGTCACATCACATGACAACCACTTAAGCCTCGATTACATACGCCGATTTAAGGAACCAATTTAGAGTTGCCACTCGTATAAATAAGTTAAATTTTAACAGCGAATTTGCACAAATGACGGAAAGGTCAACATTTTTTATGATTTTTTATTTTCAATTCTCATCTCTAATCTTAAACAATGTTTACTTTTCCGTTATAGTGTAGATTCGATTTTAAAATCGAACTTATTCTACAATATTTTATTGCGGCAACCCGAAATTGGTTCCTAGCTAGGAAGCTTAATAAAGCCTCGATTACATACGCCGATTTAGCTTCCTTACTGGGGATTCAATTTCAGATTGGAAACGATGCCCCGAATTGGATCCTAGTTAGGGAATTTAAAGGTTGCCTCCCTAGCCAAGGCTATATAGGTAAGGCAAATGAAACTTTGATCATGCAGCCAAGTCTTCAGTCATATTTTTTTCTTTAGTTTGCATTTCTGTGGGTCTATTACTACGGGCACGTAATTTGGCAAGACAAAGATGAGACACAAGATGCGTAGCAGCTACAAACACTAAACTTGGTGCATCTTTTGTCTCATCTTTGTTTTGCCAAGTTATATGCCGGTACCTATATCACATTATAAGTAGCCCCTAGCTAGATGATCAAGCATGGCTTGTCAATAATTTACATTGCATTACCACCACCACAACCATTTGAGTGCGTACCAAAAATTCAAGATGGGGGCCAACTTTTTGTTTTTGGCTTGATTTCGATGAAACTCGGTTTTTGGTACTATTTTGGCAAGAAAATAACAAATAAATTTTTCAAATAATAAAAATCCAAGATGGCTGCCATCTTTTCTGTTTGTGGGCTGATTTCAATGAAACTCAGTTTTTGCTACTATTTTGACAAGAAAATTACAACACAATTTTTCAAATACTAAAAATCCAAGATGGCGACCATCTTTTTTGTTTGTGGGCCGATTTCGATGAAACTCAGTTTTCGCTACTATGTTGACAAGAAAATAACAACACAATTTTTCAAATACAAAATATCCAAGATGGCGGCCAACTTTTTTGTTTATGGGCCGATTTCAAAGAAACTCGGTTTTGTAACTACTTTGACGAAAAAATAACAACGAAATGTTGAAAATAATAATAAATTCAATATACCAGCCAACTCTTTTATTTATGGTCCGATTTCTCAATTTTTCGATTTCGAGGATGATGATTATTGTTACTATTTAAGTAGTTAGTAGGTACCAAAATCCAAGTTTTATATTCAGACCACGAACAAAAAAATAGGCCACCATCTTGGATTTTTAATATTTTTAACATTGCCTTGTTATTTTCTTGTCAAAATAGGACCAAAAACCGAGTTTTATCAAAATCGGCCAAAAAACAAAAAAAATTGACCACCATCTTGGATTTTTTGTATTTAAAAAATTGTGTTGTTATTTTCATATTAAAATAGTACCAAAAACAGAGTTTCATCGAAATCGGCCCACAAAAAAAATGTTGGCCGCCATCTTGGATTTCTTAATATTTTCAATATTGCGCTGTTATTTTCCTGACAAAATAGGACCAAAAACCGAGTTTTATCGAAATCGGCCCAAAAACAAAAAAGTTGACCGCCATCTTAGATTTTTAGTATTTGAAAAATTGTGTTGTTATTTTCTCGTTAAAATAGTAGGTATACAAAAACCGAATTTCATCGAAATCGGCCCACAAACAAAAATGTTGGCCGCCATCTTGGATTTTTAATATTTTCAACTTTTCGTTGTTATTTTTTGTCAAAATAGTAACAAAACCGAGTTTCATTGAAATCGGCCCACAAACAATAAAGTTGACCGCCATCTTTTTTATTACAGAGTTCTAGTGGCTTTTTTCCGTCCGGCTTCATCATCAAACCATTTCCTATCAGAGTACTCATCAAAACCTACCTTTACATTTCCGTTAATAGTGAAAACTCATTGTTTAATCTATGTACAATAATGTTATTGTCAAGTACTGGTGACAACCCTAATCAGTGAAATCATGTCCTAATTGGGGCATAGTGTGATCGCTACATCCAATTTGGGTTCCTAGATTGGATCCCCAGTAAGGAAGCTAAATCGGCGTATGTAATCGAGGCTTAAATTGGCGTATGTACAGCTTGACCATAAAGAGTTGACAAAAATTGAGGGCGCCACTTTCTATGTAAACACGTCAAAATCACGAATAAATTGGCAACACTTACTAAATTTTGTACTGAAAAATTTTAGTTCCATTTTATTTAATTTCAACTCTTTATGGTCAAACTGTAATCGAGGCATTAACATAAAGAATGTACCGTTCTACAAAGTTCTTATTAGATAGGTACTACTGATAAAATTTAAATATTTGAGTGCAATATTTACTGATTCGAAATACAGTACGTCACGTTTTGTTGTATCTAATGATTATATGTAACTTTAAATACATTTGACCATTAATTATCTAAATAAATCGTAAAAACGATTGAATAGGTACCGGTTTTTTTTTTTACTTGAAATGGAATTTACATGCGAGTGCTATTATTTTACACTGTGACATCTATCCTGTGGTGTAGGTAGGTAATGTACAGTGTTTACAAATACGGATTAAGTCGTACGTTTGGCAACACTGCGCGCATACGTGTACATAAATCACAGTGTTGCCAACTAGGTGTCAGGTGATGATCATGTTTTCAAAGAGTTAGATTTGACAAAAAAAAATGCTATTGTAATTACTAATTATAAAAATAAATAAAATACGTAAGTAGGTACCTAAGTAAGTAATATTTGTTTTTGTGTTAACATTACTTTGTTTACATACAAATTATACGTAAGTAAGTACACAATTATGGAAAACAATAACACAAGGCAAGATCTAGCGACGAAAGTACCAAATTGGCAACACTACATTTTGCATTAACAAATGACATGATTTAAAGGACATCAGACCCAAAAGTGTATAAGAATAATTCTGTTACCACTAAAGCCTCGATTACATACGCCGATTTTAGGAACCAATTTCGGGTTGCCACCCGTACTTGACAATAAAATATTGTAGAATAAGTTCGATTTTAAAATTGAATTTACACTATTACGGAGAAGTAAACATTGTTTAAGATTGGAGATGAGAATTGAAAATAAAAAATGTTGACCTTTCTGTTATTTGTGCAAATTCACTGTTAAAATTTAACTTATTTATACGGGTGGCAACTCTAAATTGGTATGCTAAATCGGCACACTGATTATCTAAAACGAAACTATTTAGCGACCGGTTGCATTTGACATACATTGCTACTTTTCTTTGGTATGTTTTTTTTTACCCCAAGAAAAGTAGCAATGTATTACGTTCATCTGTGAACTGCGACCGGTCGCTAGGCGGTTTCTAATTAGATAATCAGCCCGCGGGATATGTAATCGAGGCATAAGCAATATGTAGGTATTATAAGAATCATAAAACAGTAGCAACTTTTTTATAAATTCCTTCATTTCGCTTAAGCCTCGATTACATACGCCGATTTAAGGAACAAATTTAGAGTTGCCACTCGTATAAATAAGTTAAATTTTAACAGTGAATTTGCACAAATGACGGAAAGGTCAACATTTTTTATGATATTTTATATATTTAATTCTTATCTCCAATCTTAAACAATGTTTACTTTTCCGTTATAGTGTAGATTCGATTTTAAAATCGAACTTATTCTACAATATTTTATTGTCAAGTACGGGTGGCAGCCCGAAATTGGTTCCTAGCTAGGAAGCTAAATTGGCGTATGTAATCGAGGCATTAAATTAATTACTGAAAAATCGGAAGTACCTATTTCGATTAAAACGACATCTTTGTAATTGATACTCTGTGGCTTCGGAACATACGCGTGTCATCAATGTCATCTTGAATGACTGACATTGACAGTCAATTGACAGCACACGAAGAAAACGCGAAAGCCGATTGGTCGGCCTGTGGCGGTCTGTCACTTTTAATGTCAGTGTCAGTCTGTCACTGTCAGTCAACTGTCACTGTCAAACAGCGTTTTGTTACGACGTATGCACAGGGTTGCGTTCAGAACCTACGCTCCGAGTGCAACCTATCCACAACCAAACGCTCTAACGGCGTTCCAAACATTAGAGCGTGACGTTCGGTTGACACAACCATCCCGTTCCAAACGTCAGAGCGTTGCAACCAAACAACCGTCAAAATTGATGGTTGTAAAACGCTCTGACGTTTGTCTATAGAAAAAATGTCAATGTCATTTGACATTATTTTGTATTTTGATGTTTTTGTGTCTAATTTTTAAAATAATCATGGTAGATCCTCAAAAAACGGATTTTATTTGATTTAGTATAAAGAAAAGTTTAAATTATTCGTATTCCAAATGGAAAATGAAGACTTTGTATTGACATTGACATTTAAAGTTCTTGGTCGTTCCTAACCTTAGAGTGAGTTATAAAACAACCAAACAACCGCGCACTAAGGCTCTGAACGCAACCCAGCACACTTGTTCCGTTTTGGTTCTTAAAGCAAAAAAAAAAAGTGACTCTGTGTGTTGATTGATAGATTTTGTTGAATGTTTTAAAAAAAAAAACTGTCGCTGGAGACTCGACTTTATGCTTTTTAGTACATTTCTGTAGAACGGCGATTAATGGCCGGTATACATTTTGATTAGTGTTTAGTGCGAGTGGCTCGTTTAGTGTTTAGCAAAAAACACGTTCGGACAGTCTCTGTTTAGTGTTTAGTGCGAGCGAAGTACAGTGTTTAGAAGCGCGTTCTATTTTTTCTGCGAGTAGCTCCTCCCGCGCGTCCCGCACGTCCCGCCTCCACCCCTCACTTGCAGCTAAACACGCACTAAGCACGACTGGACAGGACTGTTAAGTGTTTAGTTTATATCAACAAAGCCTGTACTAAACAGCGTATGCTAAACACTATGGGACATCACCTACTAAACACTAAACAGTGCACTAAACACTAAACACTAAGCACTTTACTAATCAAAATGTATACCGGCCATAATCACTAGCGCAGTTATCATAACGTTTTAGTCGTGTAACTGGTGTTGCTGTAATAGTAAAATCAGTATATTTTCTATGACATACTAATTACAAGTCTTAATGTTTTTTATCAAAGGTATGTCTGCCTGATGTCCTTTGTAAAGTGACCACAGAGATGAGATGACAGATATAGATATGATTTATTATCCTATCATTAGCGAGGCAATATAATCCATATCCATATTGCCATGGTAGGTACCTATAATGTAAGAGTTAATTCATAATTATTATACTTACTTAATTACGGTTACAATAATAGGTTGTAAATGTTTTAAGGTAGCCGGTTGCGCATTTGTGCTTTGGGTATTTTTTGTGTGTGTCTATCGTGCGATTGAAATGAATAAAGTAAAAAAAAAAAGAAAAATTGGCTTGTTACCGCGCGTGGTGGGTGGCGCGTGGCGTCACAAGTCACAACACAACACAAGATACGTAGGTAGGTAGGTAGGTAGGTAGGTATAGTGTTCTTGCAACTCACGAATGCGCGTAGGCAACGTCTGCACGTTTTCCTATTACGCACACTAAAACAATGTGTGTATGTGCACGGCTAACAACATTCATAGCCTACGCGCATCGTGATCGTGAGTTGCAAGAACTATACCTACGTAGGGCCAATAATAAAAAATATTTTTTTAAATGTTTATTTTGCGCAGTTACCTAGCGCCAATAAACGCCTCACTAGATGGCGGGCTTAGAATACCTAATAATGATAACACCTAGAACGATAGTTCTCTACAAAGCGCACTGTCAAAAGTGAGGCGACTGAAAAAAGTCTCCATTATTAGGTAGGTAGGTATAAGTATAGGTTAATATTCGGCCGAATCATTCGGTTTCATTCTGCGCAGTAAACCGGTTTGTACACGTGTTTTTTCGGGTGGAACCCTTTCGGGCGTTTCCCACCCGCGGCCCCTCGCGCTCTTTCGGTTATAAATTGCTTACGAATGTTTTGGAAACGTCTAAAAACGTGACTATATGTTTTGATTTTTTAAATATTTAATATTTTAATATTTTTTAATATTATTCGGCAAATCAACCGAATATTCGGCCGAATACGAACATGAAAAAATATGCCGAATGAGCCGAATACGAATATTCGGCAGAACATTCGGTGCATCTCTACTTTTTAGTTTGTTTTTACTACCTAGTCCGTTTTAAAACGTACCTACCTAAATTATTATTTTATGCTTTTTAGTTAACGAGCTAAGACTAAAAAAAGTACATAGGTAGTAGGTACACCTATATAAATAAGCAATAATTACAACTAGGCAGAAAATTAAATGTCGGTCGATTTACCAATAAATCTTTATCGAAATGTAGGTACCTACCTACTAGGAAGGTACTACGTCGTAGGTATAGATAGAATCGACAAATACCTATACATACACGGTATAAAATTGTTTTAAATGTTTTCTTATAGGTATAGAGAGAGATATATTTTTTTTTCTATTTCCTCGATAAAATTTAAGACGTTTGTCCTACAATACAATTAGCGATGCCATTATTAATAAACCCTCGACTGTCCGGCGCCAAAACACGGAGCGAAATGAACTATCGGCCGAGCCGGCCGACTAAACGATCGTCGTGTGTGCGCGCGTGGATATGAGCCAATACTGATTAACCAGTCGGCCGATAGTTGGCCGACAGTTTAGTCGGGAAGCCCATCCAACTTATCTATCGGCCGATACCGAATCGTTCTAGTGTGCGCACTTGCATACACCTTCATACTGATTGAGAGCCCGACTGAACTGTCGGCCGATAGAAAGTCTGTAGTCTGCGGGCACGCTTAGTTCACCTATCCTAGTTTAGTACCTACCTACGTATACAATCTGTATGGTTCACTTTTCATAATCTATGATTTTCATACAAGGTACAGTAGGAATAATAATAGTAGAAAAATAAATAGCCTAGTGTCTCGACAAAATTTTTCATTTCTAACGATATATTTATTGAAACCATCTTTCGTTTTCTGAGAATAAAGTTAGTTTTATTGAGTAGGTAGTTAGTTCATCGGTCATTATTATTACCTCTGGCGTTATGTTGGTATCCCGTAAATTTACTCAACTTTGAACTTTATTCCATCGCAATGAGATTACAATGACGGTACTGCCAACATAACGCCATAGGAAGTATCCGATGAACCAAAAGTACTTTTCTTTTATTAAATGCGTTTTGAGGCATTGTTTTATCATAAGCCCTAAAATGTAATAATATTGTATTATTTTTCGTATTATTGAAACTATATTCGTTTCCTAAAATTGAAAACAGTTATATTGAGAAGATAATTGACCTGGCTTATTATCTCAGTCAACATCCTGTCATATTGTCCACCGTACATAGTAGGTACCTACCTAGGTACTTTTTTTAATTAAGTATGCGTTTTTCTAAAGCCCTATAATCCAATAATAGTGTATTCTTTTCTTCAATTCCTTATGATATTATATTTGAATATATCTTTCGTTCCCATAAGATTGAAGATAGCTTTATTAAGTAGTTAATTGATTTGACTTATCCTAATCAACTTCCTCCATCCATAAGTAAACCCATAAAAAAACCAATAATAACATAACGTTCCCTGAGATTTTAGACACAATTTTATTGAGTAGGTAGCTAACTGATGGATGACTTATCTTAATCGACTACCTACCGCCATATTGCAAGAGTACCTACAATACAAGAATGATTAAAGCTAAAATATGGAATATTATTATGTTGGTACCTATAGCGATTTATTTTGGCCCAAAGAGTAATAGTAGATTAGTAGCTGAGGGCTGTCTGTAATACCAACTTACAATTCTCTCTAGGTTTAGATACTTGATAGTATTTGCTTTCTAACATTACAACATAACTTATAGTTTTACACATTTCTCTTTTTATCTTTTAACATTCTTTTATATCTTAATTCAAATATCTGCTTATTTTCTATTTACATTTTCTTTCTTTTCTTAAAAATATCTTATATTCTTATTTGCTATTTCCTACACCTTTTTATAATTACAAGTTCTAAGTTAATTTAATTTACTACATTTTCTTCTTATTTTTTAACAATTTAATACAATCTTGTAATTTACTTACATATTAAGGATCCAAAGTTTTCTTTGTCCTTTTTTATATTACATCTTATAACAATCGGTTACATTGGTTATAATTTAATAACTTTGTTATTTGTTTAGTGATGTCGACACTTATTTCAACTTCTTAACGTATACTACAATTTCCTTAATTCTATACATTTTATATATATACCTTATATTTCTAGGTAGTTTTATATATATACTTATGATATATATAACTATCCAATTTCTTTTCTTACTCTTATTTGCATACTGTTTTATATAATATTGGAATTACTCCACTATGGGGTAATAATAAACTAATTTAGAAATTTTGTATTATAATTTTAATTTAAATGACAATTTTATATATGCTTTATAAAGCTTACTTTTACGGTATTTTTATACTTTCCATTTTCTTACATATATTTATATGATTTATTTGTTATATTATTGTGTTTTTATCTGACTTTTACATTTATAAACTCTACTTTTTCAAGGTAGTTAATATATATTCTTATAATATATAGTACTATCCTATTTCATAGCTGATTTTTATAAAGAGACTATTTTGTTTCTGATTTTAAATGTTTAATTCATATTTATATGTTGTAAAATTTTCCCAATTTTTGAATAATATATTTAATAATTTACCTAATATTTTATTATACTTATCGTTTTTATCAAAATTCCATATATTCAATATATGGTATTTAATTTTTAGAGGTTGACGAATATTTGTTACTACATTTTAAAAACAATTTTAATTTGTAGTAGTGTTTTGAGGGTATAAGTGGAGTGGGATGGTAATAACATGGTAGTAACGTCAATCCGTATAATAAGATGTGGTGGACCTAGCAAGGTAGTCCCACTTTTGTCTGACAGGGCACTCTTCGCTATAAGCGCTGTGGTCAGTCTTTTTATTTCCTGCATGCACACAGTTGCAGCACTCCGGAGGGGACATAGCGAGCCAATCTTCACAATTGTTCCGCAAATGTGGACCTCCGCAGTGACTGCATCTGTCTGCATCATGCGTGCAGTATTTTCTTCCGTGCCCGTACGCCAGACAGCGTGAGCATTGTATAAGTGGAGACTGGTCCTCCACCCTGACCCGCTGGAGGTCAATGTGGAGTACACCAGTCTCCACCATTCTGTGCCACAAAGCGGGGCTGACCTGTAATATAACGTGCGTTGCGTGCGGGTTCCTCGTTCTCTTCTTATACTTTATTTTTATTCTAACCTGTTCTTCCTGTAGCTCTTCCCAGATGTTTGAATTTTGATTTTCTATCGCCGCAAGCAACGCATCGTCATTCAGGTCCGATGTTAATACCACATCCTTTAAGATCACTAGTGGATCCTTATTTTGTATGTGTGTGACTATAAGCTTTTGGTCTTGCTTTGCTATTCTGTCGGTCACTTGATCAAGATCCTGTTTATTGCGGCATCCCAAGATGACTTTTTGGCTTTTGGCCTTTCTAATTTTATCCACTCTTATGCCCGCTTTTGTAGCGTCTACCGCACGCCTCACTCTTTCGAGGACCTCCCCGCTGGATTCCTCAGCGTCGTCCGAGGTCACTACGACAGAGTGAAGCGCCGGGAGTGGCCGGTGTTTTGGGGCCGCAGTGACAGCTGCATATGAAAGTTTGCGAGTTGGGGTCGCTGCTGTCGGCTGATGGTCTGCCTGTTGCAAGAACGTATGCACGGCTTCCACTTTGTGCCCCACATCAGTAATATTTTTACTAGCCGCACCGATGGCGATATTAAAATCTGAAAGTCTGGCACCCACGGTCTCGCTCAGGTTTTTGTGAGCGTCACATACGTTTTTGTTCACTGTGGACAGTGTTGCGTCCACAGCCTCCAGCTTTTCAAGGTGCCTGATGTTGTGATAGGCGATATCGCCCAAGCTACCTTCTATCTCCTCCAATTTGCACAAAAGCTGTTTTCCCTCTTGGCTTGGTGTAGTCGCCTGGGGTGTTGTGGACCGTGGGGCATTTTCAAGTGCAAGCGATTGGTTTGCCAGCATTTTTCCCTGTTCCTGGAGTCTCTTCCTCAGGTCTATGTGAGACTCTGTAACGAGCAGCGAGATTTCTCTCAGCTCCTCCTTCAGAGATTCCATCCCCTCGCTCGTCACAGTGTTACCACTTCCGGCTGTGGCTGCTTTAGGTGTTGTTGCAGCCTGTAATGTAAGTTTGAGGATCTCCTTCTCCATGTCTGTAAACCGCTTGCTCAGATCAAAAAGGAGCAAAAGGCCGCGCTTCGAGTGCTGTTCTAAATGTTCTTTAATATCTCTCCTCATTTGCGGATACTCCTTGATTTTTATTGGAACGTTTTCCATTGAGACCATCAGTTCTTGGAGGACATCGCTAAAGGTGATCTTAGCAAACTCGTTCGGTAATTTTTCGTATGTCCTCTTCAGGTCAATAGACCTACGTGCTACATTACGTCGACTTAGAAAAGTCTCAGTTGGGTCCTGAGTCTCAGTCAATGGCCTTGACGAGCTAGATGGTGGGGTTCCCGGTTGTTTTATTGGACTCTGGACTTTCCCTGGTTTGTTCACAGGAGTATGCACGAACGCCATTTCGGAAAAGGGGTCAATATAATGGGAGAGGGAGCAGTATCGTCAGTATGTATATGTATAAATGTAAAGAAGTGTAAAAAGTGTAAATGTATATAATGTATATATAACGTATATTTGTCAATAACCTTAATTGCGTCCTGCGCAAGTTAAAAGTCAAAAATGTTTTGTCAAAAAGCAAAATTTTTAGAAGTTATTACCGAAATAAATTAAAAAGATATATTGCTATGTAGAGTCGTCAAAAATGACTCTACGTCTCTATTCTTTAGAAATGTTTAAAAGGGCGACTAAACACACCTTTAGGTGGAAAAAGAAAATTTTTAGGAATTTTTCCCTAAAAGTTATTAACAATTTTCATAAAAACAAAATGGCGTCCAAAATGGCGGCTCCGACAGAGTCGCGTCTTAGGAAGCGATTGTAGGCCTTGAAAAGACCTATCACGGGATACCAAGCTCGTCCCTCTGAGGCAGATAGTTCCCGAGTTAACCCAAGGGTAAAATTAGGGTAAATCGTGCCCTATTCGGGTAAAATGCCCGTAACTCGGAAACTATCAGCCTCCCAGAACTGGGACTTTGAATATTCCCATAGGGGGGCCCGAGACCTATCGAATGGTAGGGTCACTTCAAAATAAATTTTAAAGTGGCGATAGGGTAGATTTACCCTATCAGGCGGAAGGAGGTCCCTCCGGCAGCCCCTACGGAAAAATCCCCAGCCCTGTAGCCCAGATAGTTTAGGAGGTACGACCGTTCAAAGTTTTTCAAAATGGCGTCCAAGATGGCGGCCGCCAACTTTGAAGGGTCGTATCTCCGCCGCTATAAGGGCTAGGAAGCCCGGGTTTGGGGCAGCTGGAATGCCCTGGCGAGCTCTTGCTCGCGCGATCGCAAGGGGGGGGTGGAAAAATAAAAGTGGGAATTTAGGAATTCTGAGGATGGGAAGGGGTGGGGGAGAAAACAAAGAACACCCTAGCCTAAGACGGCAACTCTCTAACTATAATAATGCGGGAGCTAGAAGAATTTCAAAAAATTTTGAAAAATTTTCAAAAAATTTTCAAATAATTCTAGAGCCTAAAGTATTGGTCCTAGAGACCCGGGGTTTTCTCTGGGAGGGTTGGGGGATTGTAGGCTACCCCTTCCACGGCGTGGAATCCCGAAATTCCAATAATATGGAATTTCGTGGAAATTTGCCCGGGGCCCGAAAGATGGTTTAATTCCAACCCCTACTCTTGAAATCCCGGCTCTCTAAGTCCAAGGACTTGGGAAATATGGGCAATCTAAAAATTTACCCGATTAGGGTAAATAAAACCAAAATGGCCGCCAATCGGGTAAATCCTCAACTTTAGCCCTAGGCCCCTGGTGTTTGGGCTTTCCAGATGTCCGGGGAGGTGTCCTGAGCAAATATGGACCCTCCAGCCCCTTGTCAACTACCCTAAAAAAGCTAAGTCAAATTTAAACCTAAAATTTTAAATAACTCCCGCATTACCTACCCTAAAAATACAAACAAGGTGTCAAAAAATAGCTAATACACAGAGCAACAAAACACAAAAAACAAATTTAAAATAAGTCAAAACACAGAAGTACAAATCGAGGGGGAAGTTTCCACCCCTAACTTCGAAAAATTATATCTCCGGACTTTATGAACCGATTTCAAAAATTTAAATTTTGTATATAGGGGCCTAATGAGTACTAAATATATAAAATATAGGAAAAAATAATTATTGGGAAAAATTTTGAGATATAATTGTTCGAAATTTGAAATTTAAAAATCTTAACTTCTATTGGTCCCACGATGATGTTCGAAGTATCGGGTGACTCGCCGTGCTGCGCTCCTCCTACTGATATCCTTATCGCCACCCGGCCGCACCGGGAAGACTGACCTCGTGGCGAGAGGTTAGGTAGGTATTTGCTAATATTTTAGCAAATACTGATGGTAAAAATCAGCAGTTTGCACCGTCGTGTAGAGGGCGCTGCTGCGCACACGCCGATAACTTCAAATCCCACGCGTCTCTACAAATGAGGACGCAGTGGGCGAAAAACTGGTCAAATTTTGCACAAGTTTCACTAAACTTTCACTTTTCGGTGAATTCTACTTCGCACTGTGATCCGATTTTCTTGCACTAAACACCACCGGATGCGCCTCGTCAGCGCGCAACTTTTGACGTATCGCACGTCCCGATACGCTCAGAAAAACCCACAACTTTGAATTTTTTACTACGGAGCGCACGTGGTTTTGCTGCGTACTGGTCAACGGTCGGAGCCAGAATGGGGTTAGGTTAGGTTAGGTTAGGTTAGGTTAGGTTAGGTTAGGTTTTTTTTTTTTTTTTTTTTTTTTTTTTTTTTTTTTTTTTTTTTTTTTTATCTACTTCTCCCCGGACGAAGTCCAAGTCTTTATATATCTATTCTTCTCATTCAAGCCAGTTCTCTCGAGTATGCTTCTCGCACTTTTATGCTGCATTCTATATCTTTCTTTCATCAGTCCACATTCATACCATAACGGGTGGGATGCCCGCCTATTCTGACTACTTTCTACTACTATTTTTATTATATTCTTTATTTAAAAACAGGAAAATGAAGGTAAACATTTTTCGAAATTATTCTGGTTTACAATTTTCTTTCTTTTCTTATTTACTTATTATGCTAATTCCTTACTCTATTTGTTACATATCTGTGTTTTCTTAAGTCATAATTTATACCAGCTAGTTTTGTAACCTTTAAATTTTTACATATTAATCTTCACTGGTTTTATTTCATTTAACTTACTATTTCTAACAAAGTGGTTACAATTTCATACAGTCTATGATAAGTTTTTTATTTCTTAATTTACAACAGATGTTATGTTTTATTAGTTATAATTTTCGTGACATTTTTACTTAATTTTTAATGTCTATCTAAATCTATTTTAATTACAATATTACTTGTCGCTAAACTATAATTTTCCTAACTTACATTTCTATTATTACATCATCTTCTTAATCTTAAACAGTTACATTTTTTCCAACTCATACAGCACATATTAAACTTATTCTATACATTTTCTTTACATAGTTTACTATTTCTTACTCTAATTTTGGCTTATTATACATTTCATCTTAATTTCTATTATCTTCATTTATACTAGGGTAGTATTTAATATATTCAACAGATATATGGTACTTTCCCTTTTCTTATACACTTTATATATTTACATCTTGTTTTGGGTTTCACTCCTAATTTGTGAAAATTGTATTTAAATTCCAATTTTATTATTTACTATTGAACTAAGTTAAAAATGAGTGTTCAAATTTTATAGTTTCTTGTCTAGATATCTAAGGGGTTTCATATTATTTGTGACTTTTCAAGAGATTTAAACTTAATTTTAAAATTTTAATTTTGTTTCTTTAATTTGTAAAAGATTTATTATCAAAACTTATATATTTTCAAAATATAAAAGCTTAATTTATGTGCAGATTCCATGTCATGCCCGCATATTAAATCGCAGATTTAAATATTTGGGATTTGTGGAGTGATGTTTTAGTGAATTTTGAATTTCTAATGGAGTTAATTCCCTACTGTGTATAATATGCCGTGGTAGACCTGGCTAGGTAGTCCCACTTACTACGCACCGGGCATTCATCACTGAATGCGCTATGGTTTGAGACTTTTTGCCCAGAGTGTGCACAGTTGCAGCACTCCGGAGGGGATCCAGCGATCTTTAGTTCACACTCGACCTGCAAGTGTGGTCCTCCGCAGTGGCTGCACTTGTCCACAGTCTGTGAGCAAAATTTTCTCCCATGTCCATAGCCCAGACAGCGAGAACACTGGATAAGAGGAGACTGGTCCTCCACTCTGACCCTTTGAAGGTCGATGTGGAGTGCACCAGCCTCAATCATTCTGTGCCAAATCGCGGGACTCACCTGCATAATTATATGGGCTGCCATTGGGTTCCTTGTTCTCTTTTTATACTTAATTTTGATTCTTTTTTCCTCATTTGAGATATTTTCAAAAATACACTCGTTTTGGCGGAGCACTGCTGCGACGATAGTGTCGTCGTCATCCTGCAGTACATCCTTCACTATGACGAGTGGGTCTTTATTTGCTATTGGTGTTACCTTTAATTTCCCATCCTTAGTTTCAATTTTATTTATTACCTGGTCTAAATCTTGCTTAGTACGGCACCCTATTATGACCTTTTGATTCCGGGCCTTTCGGATTTTCTCCACCCTTATACCTTCTTTCTTTGCGTCGACAGCGCTCTTCACCCTGTCGAGGACCTCCGCGCTGGACTCTGTAGCGTCGTCCGATGTTACCACGACAGAGTGGAGCGCCGGTCGTATCTTTGGTGGGAAAGAAGCGGCGACACTGGCGTAGGTTGGCTTGGGGTCAGGGGTTGCAACTTTGGGCTGTTGTTCTGCCTTTTCCAGAAGTGTATGTATTCCACTTATTTTGTGGACTACTTCTTTAACTTGGTCTTCAGTCGCAACTTTGGGCTGTTGTTCTGCCTTTTCAAGAAGCGTCTGTATTCCACTCATCTTGTGGACTACTTCGTTAACTCGCTCTTCAGTCGCAACTTTTGGCTGTTGTTCTGCCTTTTCAAGAAGTGTTTGTATTCCACTTGTTTTGTGGACTACTTCTTTAAGTTGGCCTTCAAAAGCATCGTTTGCAACACTAAGGTCTGTTAAGCCTGATCCCAGCGTCTCGCTTAGATCTTTGTGTGCCTCACATATATTTTTATTAACTGTGTTGAGTATCTCATCCATGCCATTCAATTTTTTGAGTTGTTTGTTGTTGGCATATGTAATGTCGCCTAGACTGGTCTCTATCCCTTGCAATTTTTCCAGCAGCACCTTTCCTTCTTGGCTCGATGTTGTTGCCAATTTTTCTGCCACTTGTGATTGATTTTGGACTGCGGTTGTTAATTCTCGGTAAACGTCTTTGGTGAGCATACAATTTTGCGAAATAATTTTCATTCCGTCGAAATGGATCTTTGTAAGATTAATATAAAGATCGTTAACTACCGCCTTTAGAGATTCTATCGAATCACTCGTTGTCGCCTCCGGATTACCAGTGGGATTATGAGAAGGCAAGGTTGCTGGTACATCCTGTGTCGTTCCTTTCATTTGTCCGAAGCGTTTAGCCAGTTCGAATTGGGCAAGCATTTGGGCATCCGATAGTTCTTCAAGATATAACTTGATGTCCCGTCTCATGCCAACAAATTCACGGATTTTTTCCGGTATTCCTTGTATGGCAATCATATTTTGTGTGAGGATTTCCTCCACAGAACATTTGGTGAGTTCTGGTTTAATTGCGCCCTTTTCGTACTGGCTCCACAACTTAACGGATCTCCGCTTTGCGTCGCACCCTTGGATAAATGAAACGCCCACGTTAAGATCGCTTGTTGGGGTCGTTTTGGAGCCGGATGGACTGGCTCCTGGTGGCGTGCTAGTGCGCTGGCTGACTTTAGGTTTGTTAACCGGAGTGTGTACGAAAGCCATAATGTCCAACTGATGTCTACGTTATAATAATAAGAGTTTGGAACAACGGGAAGAAGTTTCGTCAGTTTGTAAATGTGAAGTGTAAAGTGTAATAAAACTAAAAAGTTAATATATATATAAATATAAGTCCCCTGAGTTATTGCGGCCTGCGCAGTCAAATATTTTGTCAAAAAGTGTTCGATTTTAGGCAAAATACCTAGAATTATAAAAAAAAATTTTGTTTTTCAATGTAGAGTCAATAAATGTTACTCTACGTCTCTATATTTTAAAGATGTCAAAGGGGATGTTAAAACACACCCACAAGTGAAGAAAGAATATTTTTAGGAATTTTTTCCTAAAAGTTATACTTAAAATACTAAAAAACAAAATGGCGGCCGCAACGGCGGCTCCGACCGAGCTGCGTCCTAGGGGGCGATTGTAGGCCTTGAAGAGACCTACAATTGGGTACCAAGCACGTCTCTCTGAGACAGATAGTTCCTGAGTTAACCCACGGGTAAATTTTGGGTAAATAGTACCCTATTCGGGTAAAATGCCCGTAACTCAGAAACTATCGGTCTCCTAGAACTGGGACTTTGGATATTCCCATAGGGGGGCCCGAGACCTATCGGATGGTGGGGTTACCCAAAAATAAATTTTTAGGTAGCGATAGGGTAAATTCACCCTATCAGGTGGATAAAGGTCCCTCCGGCAGCCCCTATGGAAAAATCCCCAGCCCTGTAGCCCAAATAGTTTGAGTGGTACGACCGTTCAAAGTTTTTCAAAATGGCGTCCAAGATGGCGGACGCCAACTTTGAAGGGTCGTATCTCCGCCGCTATTGGGGCTAGAAAACCCGAGTTTGGGGCAGTTGGTATGCCCTGGCGAGTTCTAGCTCGCAAGATCGCTAGGGGGGGGTAGAAGGATCAAAGTGGGAATTTGGGAATTTTGAGGATGGGAAGGGGTAGGGGGGGAAGAAACAAACACCCTAACCTAAGACGCTAACTCGCTAGGACCTATATTACGGGAGATATAGCAATTCCTAAATTTTTAGGAAATTTCCTAAAAAATTAGGAATAATTCCCACGCCTAAACTATTGGTCCTAGAGACCCGGGGTTTTTTCTGGGAGGGTTGGGGGATCGTGGGCTACCCCTTACACGGTTAGGTTAGGTTAGGTTAGGTTAGGTTAGGTTAGGTTAGGTTAGGTTAGGTTAGGTTAGGTTAGGTTAGGTTAGGTTAGGTTAGGTTAGGTTAGGTTAGGTTAGGTTAGGTTAGGTTAGGTTAGGTTAGGTTAGGTTAGGTTAGGTTAGGTTAGGTTAGGTTAGGTTAGGTTAGGTTAGGTTAGGTTAGGTTAGGTTAGGTTAGGTTAGGTTAGGTTAGGTTAGGTTAGGTTAGGTTAGGTTAGGTTAGGTTAGGTTAGGTTAGGTTAGCTTAGGTTAGGTTAGGTTAGGTTAGGTTAGGTTAGGTTAGGTTAGGTTAGGTTAGGTTAGGTTAGGTTAGGTTAGGTTAGGTTAGGTTAGGTTAGGTTAGGTTAGGTTAGGTTAGGTTAGGTTAGGTTAGGTTAGGTTAGGTTAGGTTAGGTTAGGTTAGGTTAGGTTAGGTTAGGTTAGGTTAGGTTAGGTTAGGTTAGGTTAGGTTAGGTTAGGTTAGGTTAGGTTAGGTTAGGTTAGGTTAGGTTAGGTTTTTTTTTTATTTAAACTTTGTTATTCGAAATTGTTAAAATTGTTTGTATGTATCAAAATGAATTTTTAGAATTATATTATTCGAATTTATAGTTAGTAATGGGACTGGACGTTGTCCCAGATTTTGTTTTAGGGTTTCCACCCCTCGGAACCGGAATTCCCTTTCCATGCATTCCGGCCGAACCTCAGGGTGAATGGTTGAAGAAGGGTAGAGGACGGATATTTTTAAAGAGAGGAAAGACAGAGAGATAGGAAAGACAGGAAAGGAAAGAAGTGATAGATAAAAATTATTATTGAGATGCCTTATGGCGATTGAGTTTAGTTGTTCGATAAATGTATGGTGTTATAGGAAATTATTATACACTGAAAACTAGTTAGGGAGTTTAATGAATAATTTGTTATTGAATGCTATTATTGTTAAAGGATTTTAGAGTGGAATAAATATTTTCGATGTAGTTTACGAAAAGTTTGACGATTTTGGGTTTCTCTATGATGTCAGTCAATGTGAATGGAGATCCCCCTAGACTGCGGCATTGGGAGGTGTAGTTGTGCCTAGACAAAATGAATTTGGGGCATACCTCGACCAAGTGTTTAGGGGTCTGTGGGGAAGTCCCGTCGCAGGGACATGTATCGTGATCTACGATCTTGAACCGATGTAAGTAAGATTTATTTGCGCCATGGCCAGTTAGATACTGCGTGAGGTAAAACGAGGGGGATGTTAATGAGAAAAGGGATTGGATATCCTTTATGGTAGGAAGGAGATCGCGGGTGTGGGAACCTTGGGGTGAGTCAGAGTATCTCTCCTCCCACGCCTCAAGGGACTGGGATTTGGAGAGGGCTTTTGGATAGGAGATGGGGAAGTGATGGTATGAGGGGCTGGTGCGCAGAGAAGTAGCTGCGACAGCGGCAGAGTCAGCAAGGCAGTTGCCCGCGATCCCCGCGTGCCCCTTTACCCAGCAGAATTTAAATTCGCCGGTGGGCAGATGCTGATGCACTATTTGGTGAATCTGAGACACGAGGGGGTCGGTGCTGCTGCGCTGGCCAAGTGCGTCAAGGGCGGATCTAGAGTCCGACAAGACTAATATGTGAGGGTATCTTTTTTCATGGGCGTGCATAGCTGCTCTCAGAATTGCATAAAGCTCCGCCTGGAACACAGTGCACGAGGTGTGCAGCTTGAATTTACGAACGGTAGTGCGACGGTTTTCGGGGCTGTCCGGATCTACGCAGACAAAGGCAGCGCCCACAGCGCCGCATTCCTGCTTGCTACCGTCTGTAAAGATTTGTACACTATTTGGTCCACAGGCGGAGTCTATGTGCTCTTGTGTAGGAGCGTGGACCGTGTTTATGGTAACTCTCTCTGCGGGATGGAGAAGCTGCGATAATGGTGTAGGCGACTCGTAAGGTATGTCACTTGGGAGGTATTTGCAGGCGTGTGTGAGCCTAGTCAGCTCCACCTCCCTCACTCGGGCAATCTCAAGGTCTAGGGGGAGGAACCGTGCTAATGCCAGAGCGGCAGTGGTTGAGACGGTTCTGTACCCCCGGATCGCACGGATAGCGAAACCCCTCTGCGCGGAGGCCAGTATGGTTTTAATGTACTGTTTGGATGCAACATGACCCCATATACCGGCCGCGTAGGTCACAATCGGAGCTATAACGTACCGGTATATGGAGTCGATGTTCTCTGGGTGGGCCCCCCAAGAAGGCCGTACGAACAGGCAGAGCCTGTGGAATAGTCTCAGGACTTTGGCGATTATGTACTTAACATGGTTGCCAAAATTGAGTCGGTGGTCAATAATGACTCCGAGAAGCTTGAACTCCTCGGAGTAGGGGATTGCCGATCCCGCCATATTAAGTGAGGCTGTGGCGGCCCTCTTAGAGAATGCCAGGGCTTTGGTTTTGGAGGGGCCGAAGGTGAGTCCCACCCCTTGCCCCCAAGTGGAGATGATCTCGAGTGCTTGGTTGGTGGCCCGCTGAAGAGATGCAGGGTCTTTGGCGGAGACAATAAGAAGTACGTCATCCGCGTACGCCTGCAGGTGGCAACCGTCTGGCAAGGACCGTTCCAGCAGGTCGTCTAGGAGTAAGTTCCAGAGGGCCGGCCCACACGCCGACCCCTGGATGCATCCTCTCTCCATCACCCGATGGGAGCTAGCCCCCGCATAATTCAGCACCACATCCCGATCGCTGTGGTACTGTGCCACCAGTTTAAAGATGTTAGCTGGGCAGTGGATGTAGCGTAGACGATTCAGTATTGCAGGCCACCAGGCCCGGTTGAACGCCGACTGAATATCCAGCGAAACGGCGACACACAGCAGCTTGTTTGAAGACGCAGCTTGTATGCGCTGCACTGCTTCGTGCAGGGCGTGTGACGTGGAGGTGTGCCGTCGAAAGCCGAACTGTAGCGGATTTAGGGACCCGGTGGTGGCCTGATGGTGAACGATGCGGCTGGTAAACAATTTCTCTAACAGTTTCCCAAAGACAGAGATGAGGCCGATAGGGCGGTGATTTTTGATGGAACTGCTGTCCTCGAGACCGGGTTTTGGGATGATTTTTACAACGGCCGTCTTCCAGCTCCTGGGGAAGTGGCCTAATCTGAGACAGCAGTTCATAAGGCCCGTGATTAATGCTGGGAAACTACGCACCACTTGTGAGCAGATGTCTGAGGTGAGGCCGTCAAGCCCCGGGGCCTTCTTTGGGCACATAGATTGAATTGCCTCTAAAATCTCCTCTTCCACAAAGAAGGCGTCGTCAGGTGAGTCGGGTGGATTGCGGCAGTACCGCCGTAAATTGGCCTGGGTCGGGGTGTCCTCCGAACTCGGGTCCGGGGGGAAAAAATGTGTCAATAGGGCATCTGCTGTTGCTCCGCTGTCAGATGTGAAGCCTCCGTCATCCAGTTGGACGGCGGACGGTGGACGGTTGGGGGCCCCAGACCGGAGAAGGCGGTTGGTCATGGTCCAAACGTTCTCCCCGGTCTGAAGCTCGCAGAACTCCCTAAAATTTTGGGACGACTCCTTACGAATTGCGTCGACGTATTTCCTCTTTATGATTTCGTGGGCCTCTCCGAGGCGTGTGCACTCGTTAGACGGGAGCCCGGTTCTTTTGGCATCAATAAATTGTCGGCGGGCGAAATTTACCTGCTGCTTTAGGTCGGTAAGGTTGTCGGTCCACCATGCGGGCTTAGATTTGGCCACTCCTCTATTGGTGCGGACAGGGAGGGCCTCCTCGGCAGCCTCGTTAATGAGTGACGTCAGTGTGAGAACGAATTGGTCTAAGTCCGTGGTATCAAAGTTGTCGAATGGTGTGTCGACTATGCCCGCGTCCATAAATCGCCGGGAAAGCGCCTCCCTTAGTCCCACCCAGTCGGTTTCCTTGTTGATGTTATAGCGGTAAGTAGATGTCTGAGGGGGACTCACCTCCTCAGCGTTGCCGCTGCCGATGAAAAACTGAATGAGCTTGTGCTCAACTGATCCCAGGGCGTCCGGGTCTACTTTCCAGTCAGCGACCAGTCCCGCCTGGTCTCCCGATACGAAGGTCAAGTCGATAAACGATGAGCGAGTAACTCCGTGGGTTGTGGTCTCGAAAGTGGGGATGTGTCCTGTGTTGCAGCACAGGAGGTCGTGTTCGTGCATGAATTCCGTTACCGCGACACCCCTGGGATTGATTCGACCTGTTGGGTCCCAGGTGGGGTGCCAGCCATTGAAATCCCCTCCGATGAGACAAGCCACACCCTCGTTGTTAAAATGGTTGACCGCGTCAGAAAGTCGATCTAGGGTTTGGTACTTGTCATCATTGGGCTCTAGGTACACGGAAAAGATGGCCCACTGCCGGTGATTGATGACTACCGTGGCGGCAGCCAAGTTGGGCGTTGAGAATTGAGGCAGGTATAGCGCGCGCAGCTTGTCTGCCGCCGCTCTTTTAAGGTATATGGCCGCTTTCACGGTCCTGTCTGGGATAATACTTTGCATGATGTGAACTCCTGCAATGTTTTTAACGAAGTTGTCGGATCCAGTGTACGGTTCAGTCACCAAACCGAACTGAACCAAATTACAGTCGAAGACTTTTTGATACTCCTTGGAGCCGTGCAAGGATCTATCTAAGTTAGCCTGAATGAATTTGATGCGAAGGGAAGATCTATTGTTGTGATGTTGTGCCATAATCTATTTTATTTAAAATTCGATTCTTAATGCTGAGGGCTCTGGGGCATATGGTGGAGAATATAGAATGGTCGGTTTTGCGGCTCAATTTAAATCTGGCGTTATAGCTGGTACAATTGGTGCAGGTCGGCTTTAGTGCTTTGGACTCGCAGTTGGTTTCGTCGTGTCCGGTCTTGCCACAGTGGGCACAGATTTGGGGGGCAGGGCACCTAGAGTGCGTGTGGCCGAACTGCGCGCACTTGCGGCACTGAACAAAAGGGGAAAACTCCTCCACGTGCACTCTCTGATAACCTGTGCGCAGGCGTGGAATGAGTTTAATCTTCTGCCAAATTTCCGGGGAGACGGACAGAACGGCGTTATATAAGTTTGGATTCCTGTTGTTTCTGATAAAAAGGAGTTTAAGGTCGTCGTCCTGACTCGCTTCCCGGAGTTCGTCGTTGTCCTCTATGAGAGTGTTAGTGAGGGATTCACGTGGGAGGTCCTTACTTATACCTTTGAGGATGACCCTCGGATAAATCCTCCTCTCAGGTTCAGCCTTGGCATTTGTGTCTTGGTTAATTCGGGCGACAGCTGTCTCCACCTCCTCTTTGCGGTCTAGCTCCACCCTGAACTTCCCCTTGGACAGTCTGCTGATGTTCGAGACTTGAATTCGGGGCGTAATATTTTTCAGGTATTTGTCGAGGATCCTGATTACGTCCTCTCGCTTCGGGTGAGCGATTCCGCAATAGATGATGACAGCATGCCGCATGGGTGATCGTTCTTGTTGATGTTGAGTTGGCCGGGCAGTACCGCCAGCAACCTGTCCTGAAAGGCTAGAAGGACCAGGGCCGGGGGCTTCCGAGGCCACTTGAGCATAGGATCTGGAGAACCTTGGGACGCCGGAGCGGTCAGGGGCAGGCCGTGAGTCGGAAGGCTGAGTGCGCTTGCTCTCTTGAGGGCGTGTGGTCTCCTGAGAGTGCCTGGTCTCCTGAGGGCGCTTGGCTTCCCGAGGGCCCTTGGTTTCCTGAGAGCACTTGGTCTCCTGAGAGCGTTTTGTCTCCTTGGTGAGGGCTTCCTTGAAATCAGCGCGAAGGTCCTTGCGAAGGTCAGTCCGGAACGCCTCTTTGACTGCCTCTACCACATCCTGGCGGGTGAGACCGACGGCTATTGCAGCTGCGGCTGGAATTGCAGGTTCGCGTACGGCTCTGGGTGTGGGTTTAGTTGGTGGGATGGGTATGGCCGTTAAGTCATGAAAACTGTCCATAAAATGTGCGTCAACTGGTCTGCTAGCAAGATTATCTGTCCCGCCACAATCCAGCCGGCATTCATCGAGCACATTTATGAGATTTTGTCCGATAATGTGGCATTCGGCGTCAATTTTTAATTTATTCTGCTTGGTAAGAGATTTATCCTGGTGAAGCCAGCCGAGAATGCGTTGAAGACTCCTGTATACGTCTTCTTTTAAGTTTGAGACCCGCTTCTCATACTTTCCACTAAGCTGAGAGATAGCAGTATGCTCGGGAGTTGCTTTTTCCTCTCTTGGTGCATTGTGAGGAGAATCTGGTCTTAGAGGGGTTGAGAAAGCTGTTGGAGTCAGAGTTTGATCCATGGTGCTTAGTCTGAGTGGAGGGGTTACAGAGCCGCTGTCAGGAACGTCCCCTGGTTGCGTCGCTGGAGGGGGTAACATTTTCTCATCAGCTGGGCTCCTTCCCATGTCTAATTGAGCTTTCTTTGCCCAGGATCTAGTTTTTCTAGGCGTAGAGCAGTTTGATGATGCCGGAGAGCTGTGCTCAGACATTTTGTTGGGGTTGAACGCAGTAAAGGTTCAAGTGAGGTATTTTTATTATGTTGAAATTGCCAAAATCTAAAATCTAAAAAATTTAAAGTGCAATAAAATACCCAAAACGCCCGCTACAATCGCGTTTAATACTTAGATTTAAACGCTGCGCTGAGCCTAATAAATATCTAAAAACTAAACGTAAATATACTAAAAAACAACGAAGTTATTAACTAAAAACAAAATTTTTTGATACGAATTTCGCCTGTTGCGTCGCACCGCCTCACGGTAAGTTTTAGACAATGGAGCTTTATTTTAGTGTGCAAACACGTAGGCGCAGAGGTTATCTACACTATGAAAAAGGAATGGCTTCAAAGTGACTTATAATTACAGAGGTAGAAATTATCCCGCTAAATCACTTTATGGAGTTAGAAAAAAAAATATTTTTTTACGATCGTCGAGATCTTGGGAACTGGTTTAGCTATTCAAAGTATTAAACATAAAACAGATGAAACTTACTAAATAGTGTGTTTTAAAGAAATAATTGTGTTTCTGTTGTGCAAATTAAATAAATTATTAAGGAAAATGTCAAAAAGTTAGGTTAATTTAGGTTTAATGTTAGGTTAGTAGATATTTTCTAAACTATTGAAGCTAATTATATAAATGAAAAAGAAATGTGTTATGCTTATTAAAGTCTACAATAATAATAAAGAAAAATACAGCTATGTACTGTATTAGTTATTTTATTAATAAATTAAAATTTTAAAAATTAATAGTTTAAAAAAGTAATAAAATATTCAATAGACCCGCTACAGACGTGTTTGTATACTCAAAACAAGCGCCGCGCAGAGTTCTAATTGAATTCTGTCACAAAATATCAGTTCTACAAAGATTATAAAAAAATATTTGCAAACAAGTGTTCTTAGTTAGGTTAAGTAAATAAAAAGTTAGGTTAAGTGATATTTTCTGAACTATTATAGCTAATTTATTGTTTTGAATAAAAATGAGTAGACTTTAATAGAATCTATTAGAAACAGAAAAAATAACTTAGCAAAGTGCTGTATTTATTTTTTTATTAATGAAATAAAAATATAAAAATTAAAAAATTAAAAGTGGAATAAAATATCCAAAAAACCCGCTACAGACACACAAGTACACTCAAAACAAGCGCCGCGCAGAGTTCTATTTAGATTTTAACAAAAAATAGCAATAGCACTAATATTAAAAAAGATATTTTAAAAAAAGTGGTCCAAGTTAGGTTAGGTAAAACTTAGAACTTTGAACCGCTGGCCAAAAATCCGGTTTTAAGGTTGCAGCTATAATTGTAATTTCAAAAGATAGGTAATAACAAGATAAATGTTTTATTTTAAACAGAATCTAAAAAGGACTGAAGAATAAAAAGATGTGACGTTTGCTAAAAATTGATTTTTATGAGTAAAATTAAGGAAAAAATCGTCAATTTAAAATTGAAATTGTGCGAAAACTATAGACATCTGAGCAAATGTTTGTATGTAGAAAAAACGTAAAACACCAAGGTTAATTTATTAAAATTTAAAAAATGAAATTTGGTTGAAATGGAAAAAAGTTACAAGCAGATTCCAGGCAAAAATAAAGATTTTTTGTAAAAAATATTGAAAAATTGGTATAATTAAGTGGTTTTAAAAGAAAATAGAATATTAGATATCTTAAAAAAAGCCTTAAAAGCAAACCAATTTAATTTTAAAAACAGAATTGCAAAAATATCAAAATTGAATTTATTATGAATTTTTCAAATATTTTGAGGGTGAAAAAGTTTACCTAAGGTCCGAATTTTTGACCTGTCCTAGTACAAAAGACATCAACGCGTGAACTCGAAAAATATATTTTGTACCAAGATGTATGGAAAAAAATGAAATAATTATTTATGAGAAAACTACTGTAGATAAACCCGTCGGGCAAAAACTTGGTGGTTGGGAAAAAATCGAAGGATATTGTAGATTTTTCCAGTAAGCATTGGAGCACTCTGGGTGTTTCAAAAAGGGCTTGGTTAGGTTAGGTTAGGTTAGGTTAGGTTAGGTTAGGTTAGGTTAGGTTAGGTTAGGTTAGGTTAGGTTAGGTTAGGTTAGGTTAGGTTAGGTTAGGTTAGGTTAGGTTTTTTTTTTTTTTTTTTATAAACTTTGTTGTTCGATATTGTTAAAATTGTTTGTATGTATCAAAATGAATTTTTAGAATTATATTATTCAAATTTATAGTTAGTAATGGGACTGGACGTTGTCCCAGATTTTGTTTTAGGGTTTACACCCCTCGGAACCGGAATTCCCTTTCCATGCATTCCGGCCGAACCTCAGGGTGAATGGTTGAAGAAGGGTAGAGGACGGATATTTTTAGAGAGAGGAAAGACAGAGAGATAGGAAAGGCAGGAAAGGAAAGAAGTGATAGATAAAAATAATTATCGAGATGCCTTATGGCGATTGAGTTTAGTTTTTCGATAAATGTATGGTGTTATAGGAAATTATTATACACTGAAAACTAGTTAGGGAGTCTAATGAATAATTTGTTATTGAATGCTATTATTGTTAAAGGATTTTAGAGTGGAATAAATATTTTCGATGTAGTTTACGAAAAGTTTGACGATTTTGGGTTTCTCAATTATGTCAGTCAGTGTGAATGGAGATCCGCCTAGAGTGCGGCATTGGGAGGTGTAGTTGTGCCTAGACAAAATGAATTTGGGGCATACCTCGACCAAGTGTTTAGGGGTCTGTGGGGAAGTCCCGTCGCAGGGACATGTATCGTGATCTACGATCTTGAACCGATGTAAGTAAGATTTATTTGCGCCATGGCCAGTTAGATACTGCGTGAGGTAAAACGAGGGGGATGTTAATGAGAAAAGGGATTGGATATCCTTTATGGTAGGAAGGAGATCGCGGGTGTGGGAACCTTGGGGTGAGTCAGAGTATCTCTCCTCCCACGCCTCAAGGGACTGGGATTTGGAGAGGGCTTTTGGATAGGAGATGGGGAAGTGATGGTATGAGGGGCTGGTGCGCAGAGAAGTAGCTGCGACAGCGGCAGAGTCAGCAAGGCAGTTGCCCGCGATCCCCGCGTGCCCCTTTACCCAGCAGAATTTAAATTTGCCGGTGGGCAGATGCTGATGCACTATTTGGTGAATCTGAGACACGAGGGGATCTGTGCTGCTGCGCTGGCCAAGTGCATCGAGGGCGGATCTAGAGTCCGATAAGATCAAGGTGTGTGGGTAGCCTTTTTCCTGAGCGTGCATTGTGGCCCTAAGAATTGCATAAAGCTCCGCCTGGAACACCGTGCATGAGCTGTGCAACTTAAATTTGCGAACGGTAGTGCGGTGGTTTTCGGGGCTATCTGGATCTACGCAGACAAAGGCAGCACCCACGGCACCGCATTCCTGTTTGCTACCGTCCGTAAAAATTTGCACGCTATTAGATTCGCAGGCAGAGTCGATGTGTTCTTGTGTAGGAGCGTGGACCGTGTTGATGGTAACTCTCTCTGCAGGATGAAGAAGCTGCGACAGTGGTGTTGGCGACTCGTAAGGGATGTCGCTTGGGAGGTATTTGCAGGCGTGTGTGAGCCTAGTCAGCTCCACCTCCCTAACTCGGGCGATCTCAAGGTCTAGGGGGAGGAACCGTGCTAATGCCAAAGCGGCAGTGGTCGAGACGGTTCTGTACCCCCGGATAGCTCGGATGGCGAATCCCCTCTGCGCGGAGGCCAGCATTGTTTTAATGTACTCCTTGGATGCGACATGACCCCATATACCGGCCGCGTAGGTCACAATGGGAGCTATGACGTACCGGTATATGGAGTCGATGTTCTCTGGGTGAGCTCCCCAGGAGGGCCGGACGAACAGGCAGAGCCGGTGGAATAGCCTCAGGACTTTGGCAATTATGTACCTTACATGGTTGCTGAAATTCAGTCGGTGGTCTATGATGACTCCGAGAAGCTTGAACTCCTCGGAGTAAGGAATCGTTGATCCCGCCATGCTTAATGATGCTGTGGCAGCCTTTTTGGAGAATGCTAGCGCCTTGGTTTTAGATGGGCCAAAGGTGAGTCCTACCCCCTGCCCCCAAGTGGAGATGACTTCCAAAGCTTGGTTGGTAGCCCGCTGGAGGGATGCAGGGTCTTTAGCGGAGACAATGAGGAGTACGTCATCCGCGTACGCCTGCAAGTGGCAACCGTCTGGCAGGGACCGCTCCAGCAGGTCGTCTAGGAGTAAGTTCCAGAGGGCCGGCCCGCACGCCGACCCCTGGACGCATCCTCTCTCCATCACCCGATGGGAGCTGGCCCCTGCGTAATTCAGCACCACATCGCGGTCGCTGTGGTACTGTGCCACGAGTTTAAAAATGTTGGCGGGGCAATGGATATGGCGCAAGCGGTTCAGAATTGCGGGCCACCAGGCCCGGTTGAACGCCGATTGTATGTCCAGCGAAACGGCGACGCACAGCAGCTTACTTGAAGACGCAGCTCGTATACGCTGCACTGCTTCGTGCAAAGCATGCGAAGTGGAGGTGTGCCGCCGAAAGCCGAACTGTAGTGGATTTAGGGACCCGGTGGTGGCTTGATGGTGAACGATACGGCTGGTAAATAATTTCTCCAACAGCTTCCCGAAGACGGAGATGAGGCCAATAGGGCGGTGGTTTTTGATAGAGCTGCTGTCCTCGAGACCGGGTTTTGGGATGATTTTTACCACGGCCGTCTTCCAACTCCTGGGGAAGTGGCCCAGTCTGAGGCAGCAATTCATGAGGCCCGTGATCAACGCTGGGAAACTCCGCACCACTTGTGAGCAGATGTCTGAGGTGAGGCCGTCAAGTCCCGGGGCCTTCTTGGGGCACATAGATTGAATGGCCTCTAAAATCTCTTCTTCCACAAAGAAGGCGTCGTCGGGTGAGTCAGGTGGATTGCGGCAAGACCGCCGTAAATCGGCCTGGGTCGGGGTGTCCTCCGACCTTGGGTCCGGGGGGAAAAAATGTGTCAATAGGGCATCTGCTGTTGCTCCGCTGTCAGATGTGAAGCCTCCGTCATCCAGTTGGACGGCGGACGGTGGACGGTTAGGAGCCCCAGACCGGAGAAGGCGGTTGGTCATGGTCCAAACGTTCTCCCCGGTCTGAAGCTCGCAGAATTCCCTAAAATTTTGGGACGACTCCTTACGGATTGCGTCGACGTATGTCCTCTTTATGTCTTCGTGGGCCTCCCCGAGGCGTGTGCACTCGTCCGACGGGAGCCCGGTTCTTTTGGCATCAATAAATTGTCGGCGGGCGAAATTTACCTGCTGCTTTAGGTCGGTAAGGTTGTCGGTCCACCATGCGGGCTTGGATTTGGCCACTCCTCTATTGGTGCGGACTGGGAGGGCCTCCTCGGCAGCCTCGTTGATGAGAGACGTCAGTGTGAGAACGAATTGGTCTAGGTCCGTGGCATCAAAGTTGTCGAAAGGTGTGTCTACTATGCCCGCGTCCATAATTCGCCGGGAAAGCGCCTCCCTTAGTCCCACCCAGTCGGTTTCCTTGTTGATGTTATAGCGGTAAGTAGATGTCTGAGGGGGACTCACCTCCTCAGCGTTGCCGCTGCCGATGAAAAACTGAATGAGCTTGTGCTCAACCGATCCCAGGGCGTCCGGGTCTACTTTCCAGTCAGCGACCAGTCCCGCCTGGTCTCCCGATACGAAGGTCAAGTCGATAAACGATGAGCGAGTAACTCCGTGGGTTGTGGTCTCGAAAGTGGGGATGTGTCCTGTGTTGCAGCACAGGAGGTCGTGTTCGTGCATGAATTCCGTTACCGCGACACCCCTGGGATTGATTCGACCTGTTGGGTCCCAGGTGGGGTGCCAGCCATTGAAATCCCCTCCGATGAGACAAGCCACACCCTCGTTGTTAAAGTGGTTGACCGCGTCAGAAAGTCGATCTAGGGTTTGGTACTTGTCATCATTGGGCTCTAGGTACACGGAAAAGATGGCCCACTGCCGGTGATTGATGACTACCGTGGCGGCAGCCAAGTTGGGCGTTGAGAATTGAGGCAGGTATAGCGCGCGCAGCTTGTCTGCCGCCGCTCTTTTAAGGTATATGGCCGCTTTCACGGTCCTGTCTGGGATAATACTTTGCATGATGTGAACTCCTGCAATGTTTTTAACGAAGTTGTCGGATCCAGTGTACGGTTCAGTCACCAAACCGAACTGAACCAAATTACAGTCGAAGACTTTTTGATACTCCTTGGAGCCGTGCAAGGATCTATCTAAGTTAGCCTGAATGAATTTGATGCGAAGGGAAGATCTATTGTTGTGATGTTGTGCCATAATCTATTTTATTTAAAATTCGATTCTTAATGCTGAGGGCTCTGGGGCATATGGTGGAGAATATAGAATGGTCGGTTTTGCGGCTCAATTTAAATCTGGCGTTATAGCTGGTACAATTGGTGCAGGTCGGCTTTAGTGCTTTGGACTCGCAGTTGGTTTCGTCGTGTCCGGTCTTGCCACAGTGGGCACAGATTTGGGGGGCAGGGCACCTAGAGTGCGTGTGGCCGAACTGCGCGCACTTGCGGCACTGAACAAAAGGGGAAAACTCCTCCACGTGCACTCTCTGATAACCTGTGCGCAGGCGTGGAATGAGTTTGATCTTCTGCCAAATTTCCGGGGAGACGGACAGAACGGCGTTATATAAGTTTGGATTCCTGTTGTTTCTGATAAAAAGGAGTTTAAGGTCGTCGTCCTGACTCGCTTCCCGGAGTTCGTCGTTGTCCTCTATGAGAGTGTTAGTGAGGGATTCACGTGGGAGGTCCTTACTTATACCTTTGAGGATGACCCTCGGATAAATCCTCCTCTCAGGTTCAGCCTTGGCATTTGTGTCTTGGTTAATTCGGGCGACAGCTGTCTCCACCTCCTCTTTGCGGTCTAGCTCCACCCTGAACTTCCCCTTGGACAGTCTGCTGATGTTCGAGACTTGAATTCGGGGCGTAATATTTTTCAGGTATTTGTCGAGGATCCTGATTACGTCCTCTCGCTTCGGGTGAGCGATTCCGCAATAGATGATGACAGCATGCCGCATGGGTGATCGTTCTTGTTGATGTTGAGTTGGCCGGGCAGTAACGCCAGCAACCTGTCCTGAAAGGCTAGAAGGACCAGAGCCGGGGGCTTCCGAGGCCACTTGAGCATAGGATCTGGAGAACCTTGGGACGCCGGAGCGGTCAGGGGCAGGCCGTGAGTCGGAAGGCTGAGTGCGCTTGCTCTCTTGAGGGCGCGTGGTCTCCTGAGAGTGCCTGGTCTCCTGAGGGCGCTTGGCTTCCCGAGGGCCCTTGGTTTCCTGAGAGCACTTGGTCTCCTGAGAGCGTTTTGTCTCCTTGGTGAGGGCTTCCTTGAAATCAGCGCGAAGGTCCTTGCGAAGGTCAGTCCGGAACGCCTCTTTGACTGCCTCTACCACATCCTGGCGGGTGAGACCGACGGCTATTGCAGCTGCGGCTGGAATTGCAGGTTCGCGTACGGCTCTGGGTGTGGGTTTAGTTGGTGGGATGGGTATGGCCGTTAAGTCATGAAAACTGTCCATAAAATGTGCGTCAACTGGTCTGCTAGCAAGATTATCTGTCCCGCCACAATCCAGCCGGCATTCATCGAGCACATTTATGAGATTTTGTCCGATAATGTGGCATTCGGCGTCAATTTTTAATTTATTCTGCTTGGTAAGAGATTTATCCTGGTGAAGCCAGCCGAGAATGCGTTGAAGACTCCTGTATACGTCTTCTTTTAAGTTTGAGACCCGCTTCTCATACTTTCCACTAAGCTGAGAGATAGCAGTATGCTCGGGAGTTGCTTTTTCCTCTCTTGGTGCATTGTGAGGAGAATCTGGTCTTAGAGGGGTTGAGAAAGCTGTTGGAGTCAGAGTTTGATCCATGGTGCTTAGTCTGAGTGGAGGGGTTACAGAGCCGCTGTCAGGAACGTCCCCTGGTTGCGTCGCTGGAGGGGGTAACATTTTCTCATCAGCTGGGCTCCTTCCCATGTCTAATTGAGCTTTCTTTGCCCAGGATCTAGTTTTTCTAGGCGTAGAGCAGTTTGATGATGCCGGAGAGCTGTGCTCAGACATTTTGTTGGGGTTGAACGCAGTAAAGGTTCAAGTGAGGTATTTTTATTATGTTGAAATTGCCAAAATCTAAAATCTAAAAAATTTAAAGTGCAATAAAATACCCAAAACGCCCGCTACAATCGCGTTTAATACTTAGATTTAAACGCTGCGCTGAGTCTAATAAATATCTAAAAACTAAACGTAAATATACTAAAAAACAACGAAGTTATTAATTAAAAACTAAATTTTTTGATACTAATTTCGCCTGTTGCGTCGCACCGCCTCACGGTAAGTTTTAGACAATGGAGCTTTATTTTAGTGTGCAAACACGTAGGCGCAGAGGTTATCTACACTATGAAAAAGGAATGGCTTCAAAGCGACTTATAATTACTGAGGTAGAAATTATCCCGCTAATTCACTTTATGGAGTTAGAAAAAAAAAATTTTTTTACGATCGTCGAGATCTTGGGAACTGGTTTAGCTATTCTAAGTATTAAACATAAAACAGATGAAACTTACTAAATAGTGTGTTTTAAAGAAATAATTGTGTTTCTGTTGTGCAAATTAAATAAATTATTAAGAAAAATGTCAAAAAGTTAGGTTAATTTATGTTTAATGTTAGGTTAGTAGATATTTTCTAAACTATTGAAGCTAATTATACAAATGAAAAAGAAATGTGTTATGCTTATTAAAGTCTACAATAATCATAAAGAAAAATACAGCTATGTACTGTATTAGTTATTTTATTAATAAATTAAAATTTTAAAAATTAATAGTTTAAAAAAGTAATAAAATATTCAATAGACCCGCTACAGACGTGTTTGTATACTCAAAACAAGCGCCGCGCAGAGTTCTAATTGAATTCTGTCGCAAAATATCAGTTCTACAAAGATTATAAAAAAATATTTGCAAACAAGTGTTCTTAGTTAGGTTAAGTAAATAAAAAGTTAGGTTAAGTGATATTTTCTGAACTATTATAGTTAATTTATTGTTTTGAATAAAAATGAGTAGACTTTAGTAGAATCTATTAGAAACAGAAAAAATAACTTAGCAAAGTGCTGTATTTATTTTTTTATTAATGAAATAAAAATATTAAAATTAAAAAATTCAAAGTGGAATAAAATATCCAAAAAACCCGCTACAGACACACAAGTACACTCAAAACAAGCGCCGCGCAGAGTTCTATTTAGGTTTTAACAAAAAATAGCAATAGCACTAATATTAAAAAAGATATTTTAAAAAAAGTGGTCCAAGTTAGGTAAGGTAAAACTTAGAACTTTGAACCGCTGGCCAAAAATCCGGTTTTAAGGTTGCAGCTGGTTAGGTTAGGTTAGGTTAGGTTAGGTTAGGTTAGGTTAGGTTAGGTTAGGTTTTTTTTTTTTTTTTTTTTTTTTTTTTTTTTTTTTTTTTTTTTTTTTTTTCCACTGCTCCCCGGACGCGAGTGAGTCCGAGTCTTTGTATATCTGTTTCCTCATTCATACTAGTTCTCGCGTTTCATGCCTCTCGCACTTTCATGCTTCATACTATTCTTTCTTACATTCCGTTCTCATTCATTCTATTAACTGGTGGGATGCCAGCCTATACCTATTTCTTATTTTATTCTTTATTTATTAAAACACCAGGGTAAATAAAGCCACACAATATTACCATTTTTACAATTCTCTTAAAGTTAAATACTTATAGTATTTTCTTTCTACTATTACAATATTTTATTTCACTTACATGTATAACATTTCTCTTATTCATCTATTTTACATTCTTTTATATCCTATTTTATATATTTTCTTATTTTCTAGTTACATTTTCTTTTCTTTTCTTATATATATCTTATGCACTTATTTGCTATTACCAACACTTTCTTAAACTTACAAGTTCTAGTATATTTTTATTTTCTACATTTTTATTCTTAATTTCTAACAATTTAATACAATTTTTAGTTTTTACAAATAAAGGACTATTTTTAATGTCTTTTATTCATTACACTTGGCTATCATTCTGTTACATTCAACTTTATTGTTTACTTATCTGCCTGCTCACTTGCAGTACACATGTGAAGGTCTTGATTATCACATCAACTTTGTATTCCTTATAATCTACATACTATTACATTCTAAATTTTTCAGGTAGTTTTTATATATATCAATTATATATAAGACTAACCTATTTCTTTTCTAACTTTTTTATATACTATTTACATATTTTAATAGGATTTACTCCACTTTGCAATTTTGAGGGTCTATTACAGTTTAATTTTTAATTGCCTAAAATATACAATATATCTTTCTGAGTTTAAAGTCTTAATTTTATCTTAATTTTGAGATTTTGTTTAACATTTTATCCTAATTTTATTAGCTTTCATTGGTATTTCAAGGTAGTTGTATATATTCTTAAAATATATAATTCTATCCTAATTCTTTGCTTTTGTAATTTGCATTCAATTTCTGTATTATGTTAGTTCCTGACTCTATACTTAAGATTTTTCGATTAATTTTGCCTATTCTAGTATTTAGTTGTTTTAAAGTTAAATAAAGTTGTTTTATGAGTTAATGGAAAGTTTTATGCTATCAAAATTACATATATTCATTATATGAATTTTAATTTTAATTGGGTGTGTTGAATTTTTGTAACTACAATTAAAATTTTCAAATTTTAATTGCTGTACGTGTAAGTGTTTAAGTGGAGTAGTGGCGAAGATGGACAGCCGTGTTAATCTGTGAAGTATGATGTCGTAGACCTAGCCAGGTAGTCCCATTTCTGCCTAACTGGGCATTCTTCACTATATGCACTGTGATCTGTCTTTTTGTGCCCCGCATGCACACAGTTGCAGCACTCCGGGGGAGACATGGCCAGCCAACTTTCACAGTTGGCTCGCAAATGTGGGTCTCCGCAGTGACTGCATCTGTCTGCCTCTTGCGTACAGTATTTCCTCCCGTGCCCGTACTCAAGACAGCGCGAGCACTGAATTAGTGGGGACTGGTCCTCCACCCTGACCCGCTGAAGGTCAACGTGGAGTACTCCAGCCTCCACCATTCCGTGCCACAAGAAGGGACTAACCTGTAGTATTATGTGTGACGCGTGCGGGTTCCTAGTTCTTTTCTTATATTTAATCTTAATTCTTTTCTCTTCTTCTTTTATTTCTGCCCAAATGTTTGAATTTTGTGTTTGGATTGCCGCAATAAGTGCATCATCTTTTAAATCTTCTGTAATAACTACATCTTTTAATATCACCAATGGGTCCTTATTTGGAATGTGCGTGACTTTTAAATTTTTATCCTGTTTCGCTATCCTTTCGGTCACTTGCTCAAGGTCTTGTTTGTGCCGGCATCCCAAAATAACTTTCGCGTCCTTAGCTTTTCTTATTTTATCAACTTTTATGCCCGCTTTAGTGGCGTCCACTGCACGCCTCACTCTTTCGAGGACCTCTCCGCCGGTTTCTCCATCGTCGTTCGAGGTCACTACGACAGAGTGGAGCGCTGGGACTGGGCGAAATTTAGGGGCCGCAGTGACAGCTGCATACGTAAGCTTGCGAGACGGAGTCGCTGCTTTTGGCTGATGGTCTGCCTGTTCCAAGAGCGCATGCATTGCTCCCACTTTGTGCCCCACATCTGTGATATTTTTACTAGCCACACCTGCAGCGACACTCAAATCTGAAAATCCTGCACCCATGGTCTCGCTCAGGTCTTTGTGAGCGTCACAGATGCTCTTACTCACTGTGTTTAGTGTCGTGTCCATGGTTTCCAGCTTTGCGAGGTGCTTGTTGTTATGGTAGGCGATATCACCCAAGCTTCCCTCAATCTCCTCCAGTTTGCTCATAAGCTGTTTCCCCTCTTGGCTTGGTGTTGTCGCCTGGGGGGTTGTGGACCGTGGAGCATTTTCGAGTGCCTCAGCTTGATTTGCCAGGGTTTTGTTTTGCTCTTGCAATCTCTTCCTCAAGTCCATGTGCGACTCCGTAACGAGCAACTTGATTTCCTCCAGCTCCTCCTTCAGGGATTCGATCTCGCCACTCGCCACGGCGTCGTCACTTCCAGTAATAGGCGCTTTGGATGTAGAAGCTGCCTGTGCTGTGAGGTTGAGCATTTCCTTCTCCATCTCAGTGTATCGCTTGCTCAACTCAAAGAGTCTCAATAGGCCGCGTTTCGAATGGTATTCCAGATGTTCTTTGATGTCTCTCCTCATCTGCGGGTATTCTTTTATTTTTGTTGGGAGAGTTTCCATAGACACCATCATTTCCTGGAGAATATCGCCAAAACTTTTCTTACTGAACTCCTTTGGGAAGTTCTCATATGTCCTCTTCATGTCAAGAGATTTACGCTGGACATTTTTGCGTTTAAGGAAGTTTTCCGTTGGGTCCCAAGTCCCATCTGACGGCTCCGAGGAGCCAGGTGGTAAGGTTCCCGGTTGTTTTGTGGGACTTTGGGTCTTCTTTAACTTACTTACTGGTGGCGTATGTACAAATGCCATGGCTGTTCCGTTAAAGATGGTGTCAAAAATAAACGGGGGGCAGTATCGTCAGTTTGTATATATAAAAGTGTAAAAAGTGTATAGTGTAAGTGTCTATATAAAATATATACGTCAAAAAGAGTTTAATGCGTCCTGCGCAATCCTGTTTGTCAATAATTTTTCTTCCTAAAATCTAACCTGACCTCAAGGGAAGTTTAGATGTCAATACTTTAACTAAATTAATTAAATTTGAGTTGTAAAAAGCCTTAATTCATGTACAAAAAACTTAATTTTAATTTCTACGAGCTCTATATACTCTATGTAGAGTCAAAGTGATCACCGTCGGGTAGAGTATCTTATTCCAGACCGGGAGGTACAAGTCCGGTCCAAATCGGTCCAGCGATTCCCGAGATAGAAGCCCCGCCGGTTTGGGGGATGAAGATAGGCTGAAGAAGATGGTTGGGGTTTGGGGTAGCGATTCCTTACTGGGGTCAAGTGAGGATAGTTACGCCCAGTCTAATAATGCTCTACCGCTAATAAATGATTTTTTAAAAATTTGAACAATTTTTATAACCTGTGCAAAATTTTGCCTTCTATAGAACATAAATAAAATAAAATACAGTATTGCTTAATTTGAGAATTTAACAATTTCTCCAATTCACTGAAAGTCCTTAAAACTAAATCTGATCTCAAGGGAAGTTCAGATGTCAATGCTTTAACTAAGTTAATTAAAATTAAGTTGTAAAAAATCCCCAACTCATCTACAAAAAAACTTAATTTTAATTTCTATAAGCTCTATATACTCTATGTAGAGTCTAGGTGATCACCATCAGGTAGAATATTTTATTCCAGACCGGAAGGTACAAGTCCGGTCAAAATCGGTCCAGTAGTTTCCGAGATAGAAGCCCCGCCGGTTTGGAGGTTGAAGATAGGCTGGGGGATATTGTTGGGGTTTGGGGTGGTGATTTTTTGCTGGGATCAAGTGGGGATGATTACAGGGATGAAAAAAATTCTTTGGAGGTATATCTGCCAAACTTATAGTTTTTTATTAATTTAGATTTTTGTAGTAAATTTTGGGGAAGGGGTAGTTAATTTAGGGGTGGATTTTTTGATGGGAAAGGGTAGGGACAGTATTAAATAATAATTGTTCCCAAAGAACTATATGTGTCAAAAGCTTACTTTTGTTGCAATTTTGAATTTAGTAAATTTTTACTAATTTAAGGGATGAGGGGTAGAGGGTTGAGGGGTGGGGGGATCGGTACTATGGGGTGGCTATGTACCCCGACTACTACGTAGTCGTAAGGGTCAAAATTTTCCTCCTTTTGGCTTTATCTACGATAGTTTCGGAGATAAAGCCAAAAAACGGTTTTAACCACTCGGTGTCTCGGGAACTGAACCCGGAACTTCTGGGGGGAAATGGAGGGTGTTTTTTCCTTGGAAATGGGTAGGGTCAATGATAGGGATGATTTTATTCAAAGAAACTATATACGCCAAATCAGTAGTTTTTTGTAAATTTAGGATTTTAGGGAGGGGGTAGAAAATTAGGGGTTGATTTTTTGATGGGAATGTGTAGGGACAATAATATATACTATTTGTTCCCAAGAGACCTTATGTGCCAAATGCTTACTTTAGTTATAATTTTGAGTTTAGTAAATTTTTTAAAAATTTAAGGGATGAGGGGTAGAGGTTTAAGGGGTGGGGGGATCGGTACTATGGGGTGGCTTTGTACCCCGACTACTACGTAGTCGTTAGGGTCAAAATTTTCGTCCTTTTGGCTCTATCTACGATAGTCTCGGAGATACAGCCAAAAAACGGTTTTAACCACTCGGGAACTGAACCTGGAACTTTTGATGGGTAAATGGAGGGTATTTTTTCCTTGGAAATGGGTAGGGTCAAAGATGGGGATGATTTTATTCCAAGAAACTTTATGTGCCAAAAGCTTATTTTTGTTACAATTTTGAATTTAACAAATTTTTATAATTTAAGGGATGAGGGGTAGGGGGTTGAGGGGTGGGGGGATCGGTACTATGGGGTGGCTTTGTACCCCGACTACTACGTAGTCGTAAGGGTCAAAATTTTCGTCCTTTTGGCTCTATCTCCGATAGTTTCGGAGATACAGCCAAAAAACGGTTTTAACCACTCGGGAATTGAACCTGGGACTATTAGTGAATAAAAAAGAGGGTATTTTTACTATGGAAATGGGTAGGGTCAATGATCAGTATGATTTTATCCTTAGAAACTTTATATGCAACAGGTATAGTTTTTTGATAAATTCTAGTTAAAGGGTTGGTTTTCCGAAAATATGGAAATGCTCATATCTCGGGAACCGCTCGACCGAAAAATCTGAAATTTTGCGGTTTCGATCTTTGTGGCAGTGTCTAGGGCTTTAGGCGAAAAAATTCCGGAAAACTTCCGGTTCCGGAGAATTTTCCGGATATTGTACCTCCGGGTCCACAAATCCCCGGACAGTAATTGCTTTTCAAATGCGTGCAGTAAAACCCAAGATATAAGCTTTTATAGCAATTACCAAAACCAACTTAGTATTTGCGGTCGAATTTTTTGTGAAAAATTTTCAACGAGCTGGCGCTCGGAAAGTATCAGCTCTTTAGTATAAATTCAAAAACTATGTTAAAGAAGAGAATTAGGGCTTTCTATTTATATAAAATTTATATTTTTAAGTATCTTACTTAAGTAAAAATAATTTTATTAAAAAAGTTGCGCTGCAATTCCAGGTGCATATGTGCTCCAATAAATATGTTTTTTGAGCCCTAGCTAAAATTTTTTGTAATCACCTGGAGGAGAAGAGTGATTTCTATCGGATTCCAAAATTTTAGGTCTGGGGGTGCAGTGGTTTTGAAATTATATCGCTAGTAGAAAAAATATTTTCGTCAATAATTCACCCTTGAAAATTTTGGAAACTACTAAAGATAAAAATGTTTTTGTTGCTGACAAATCCACCAAATCCGGATGCCTTAATTGTCGAAAAATAAGATTCCAGAATTTTCCAAAATTGAGGAAGTCGATTTTCAAGTCGCGATGTATTACAAACTTATATTTGCGGTCACTGTCACAACTTGGTTAATGTTTGGGGGGTTGGCGCTCGGAAACCCGGGGGTGAAATTTGTATGTCTTGGCTTTATATTACAGGGGAAGATCCGGGCTTTCCCGTGATGTGTCAAAAATAATTTTAATTTTATATTTTAGTATTAATTTAAACGTTACCAAATTAAGAGAAAATTTTTTAAGCTACAAAATTGTATTTGTTTACACTTTTTTCTGATTTTCCAGTTATAAAACGAAGTCCACGAGATAGTCCGGGTCGTTTCCTATCTGTATGCGAAATTTCAATTCAAAAAGTGTTATAGTTACGAAAATATAACGTTTTCACACTATTATTAAATCGCAAAATTTCACCCTCGGATATTTCGCGATCTATCGAAACAAAATTTTATTTTATTGTTGTCAAATCCATTAAATACAATTGTCCAAATATCTAAACTATAAAATTTATAAATTTTCCAAAATTGAAAAAGTAAGTTTTCGTTCCGCGATCTTTTGCCAACTTACATTTACGGTCGGCTGGTAAGTTTGTACAGCGTTTGGGGTGGTGGCGCTCGGAACCCCGAGGGTATATAATCAAAAACTTAATTCTATATTGTAGAGAAAGATCTGGGCTTTCCCGTGATGTATTCAAAATAATTTTAAATTTATATTTTAATATAAATTTAAGCGTTAATAAATAAAGAGAAAATTTTTTAAGCTACAAAATTGTATTTGTTTACGCTTTCTCCTGATTTTCCAGTTATAAAACTAAGTCCACGGGATAGTCCGGGTCGTTTCCTATCTGTACGCGAAATTTCAATTTTAAAAGTGCTATAGTAACAAAAATATAACGTTTTCACACTTTTTTAAAAACGTAAAATTTCACCCTCAGATATTTCGCGATCTATTGAAGTAAAATTTTATTTTATTGTTGTCAAATCCACCAAATACAGTTATCTAAATACCTAAACAATAAAATTTTTAAATTTCCTAAAATTGAAAAAGTAGGTTTTCACTCCGCGATCTTTTGCCAACTTAGATTTGCGGTCGGCTGGTAAGTTTGTACAGGGTTTGGGGTGGTCGCGCTCGGAACCCTGGGGGTGCCTACTAAAAAACTTAATCCTATATTATAGAGGGTGAAACGGGCTTTCCTGTGATGTGTTTAAATTTATTTTTAATTTATATTTTCATATAAATTAAGTTATTAAAAAATAAAAGTCACTTTTTTCCAGCTACAAAAGGTTAGGTTAGGTTAGGTTAGGTTAGGTTAGGTTAGGTTAGGTTAGGTTAGGTTAGGTTAGGTTAGGTTAGGTTTTTTTTTTTTTTTTTTTTAGTTAAACTTCAATCTACAGACACGTAGTCCATAATTTTTTTTTATTTTGATTCTTTATTTTGTTAATTTGAAAATACAATTTGCTCCGCGCTGAGCTCGTTTTACAATAGAATACATCTAAATTAAACAATTAAACTAATATATCGTCATTAAAAATAGTATTAGTGCTTCTTATTTTTTGTTTTTGGCATGCAATGTTTTTTTTTTTTTTTTTATTTGCATTTTTTTTTTTTTGTTTTTTTTTTTTTTTTTTTTTTTTTTTTTTTGTTCATTTTTTTTTTTATTTTTTTTTTTTTAATCATGTAGTCATGCAATTTTGTTGTCATGCTTCTTATATTTTTTTTTTTTATTTTTATTTTTTTTATTATTATTATGTTAGTCTTAATATTATTACATTTGTTATATTATGATAGTGCTACAGTTAATTTAATCTTAATTTTATTGTTAGTATAGGAACTTAATATTACAACATTATAAGTCAATATCTTATTGTTAGTATGCTTAAATTTTTAGTAGATTTCTTAGTAAGTCCCTCGGGCAGCTGCATCGAAATGTAGCGTTTTCCCTTGTTATGTTGTTGGATTGGTCATGTTATTTATTTGGCACCTTGACCTGGCCTCTAAGATCTTTTAACATTTGGTCCCGGATCTTAGTGTCGCCGCGTCGTATTGCCATTTTTAGATTGTAATCCCTAATTTTATCCGTTTTCGCAATTTCCGCACGCTGAATTAGACGGGCTGTTGCGTCGTCTTTGGTGCAGTCTGTGTAGTAGACGCAAGTTTTTGTGTGTCTGGAAATTGCGACAACGGCATGGGGGACACTTTCAAGGAGGTGGGATTTTCGAGGAGTTGTACGTACAATAACCACTGTCTCGTATGTCAATCCTTGTGCTTCGTGTATGGTTAGGGTTCGGGATCCCGATTGTTCACCGTAACCCTGGCTGATTAGGAGAGCCTTTTCAGCCTGGGTGTGGACGAGATATAGGGTACCGTCCGTTTTCGGGATCACTGTGCACGTGTACCTTTTCAGCGACAAGGATCTAACGAGAGATTTTGACGAGTATATGCCGCTGTATATTTCGCTGAGGGCATACGCTACGTCTTGTGGGTTTCTGTACGTACAAAGGAGCTCCTTTGTTACGCTGGTCACCAGATTTGGTCTATTGTATAAAAGTGGGAAGAGGTTGTTCCTGTCGATGTAGGGTAGTTGATTGTTGTCCCCTATGAGCAGGGCTTCGCTGGCTTTGGCGAGTTGGATTGCCATGACTATGGATCCAAAGTGGTTCATGAGGGCTTCGTCCACCATAAGGCGTGTACACGTTTCGCCCTCATTCATACCGTTTACCAATAAGGATGCCATAGTTCTTACTCGTCTTTTTGCTCTGTGGCCTATCCGAGGTTCCAGCTTTTCCCTGAGGTCTTTTGCAGCTTCCGTGGTTGTGGTCACTATGACGTCTTTTTCAGTGTCTATCTGAGACATTACCCACGTCGTCTTTCCGCATCCTGGGACGCCATTGACCCATGTGATATTGGGTCTCGTCCAGTGCACCGGGTTTCCGCCTTTGTACAGGTCACCTGCTACAGCTTGCGCCATTTCAAGTATCCTGTCATCCAGCATCACCTTGGTGCACTTGGCGACCACCAATATTGGGTCATTGGGGGGTGCTTGAAAGATGATTTGACCCTGACTCTCCGACCTTTCTTCGTCCTTGGGCACGAACCCACATGTCCTACTGTATGCTGCCATGTACGATCCCGACATGCTGCCTTTTAGGACTTGTGCTTTGTCGTTATCGTAAATGGCTGCCTCAGCCTCGTCCAGTTTGATTCGTAGCAGTTCCTGAGTGTTCCAGCGGTACGTCTGCAAGATAGATTCGCAGATATCTGTACTAACTTTGCGTGTAGCCTTGGTAACTGCCACGAATTCAAGGAACGCATTAACCATGTGGTCCTGTGGCCCGTTGGCCGGTCTTAGTTTAGGTGGTTGCACTTGTCCCATGTCTGCTCTTGTGCGGGGACGCTGAGGTGACTCAGATTTGTGACGTGGGGTCTCCTTAGTGAACTCTTCCACTGCTTTTTCCATCGACAGGGCTCTTCCCATGTTACGTATTTTTTTATTGATTAGGTTCGGGATTGCCTGGAATGCTTTGCTGAGGGTCGCTGTGACCGAAGAAAGTCTGCGTCTTTGGTCGCCTGTGTCGTCTGTCTTCTGCGTCGCTTGGCTTTTCTCTTCTTGCACCCGTTGTTGTAGGCGTTCGGAACCGCTTATGTTAGGGTTCACAACCGGGTGGTCCCAGCAGTCAGTAGGGACTTGTGTGGTTCCATGTTCGCTAGTTTGGGCCGCAAGGAAACTTAGGTTCTGTCCTCTGTCCTCGTATACCACAATTTCGTGGTGCTTTGAGGCCAGAAGTGCTCCTTCGTAGTCCTTGGTTTCGCCTGTGATATACTCCACGACCATGGCATCCACACTGATCTTCTTTGGGGGTCCCGGTGGGTCTCGGTTTCCTATATTGGCTAAAGCTGCGCTCATTCGTTCAAATTCCGTGATGCCATAGAAGTCTTCAGTGTAGAATAGCACGATAGTTTTGTTGTTCTTCCGTACTATTCTACACTCGTGATTCTCTATCGACACCGTCGGTAACTCGTTGAACACTTTGCGCCGCATGGTGATTTTGCGAGTGCTGCCGTTGAGAAGGGCTCCGAGTCCCGGGGAGATGGTTACCCTTTTTTTAGCTTTTGCGTTGCAGAAGGCTATTCCTAGACGTTCGGTGTTGTTGTCCATGAAGAGTGCGACACCTCTAAGCCTTATTCCTGGGCATCCCGTTTCCGCTATTGTTAGAATATCTATTATTGGTGTGGGTTTGTTTAGTATTGTTAGGTTTAAGTTCTGTGTTGATTGTGTGGGTTGTGTGTCTTGTGGGTTTTGTGTGTTGTCGGTTGGCGGTGCGCTGAGTGTGCTGTTACGTCGTGACGCTATCTCCGCCACCAGTTCGATAAATTTGAGGAGCTCAGGCCTCGAGTCCTTGCACTCCATTATTTTGTGTAGATTTTTTGCTGTCAGGTCCAGGTCTAATTGCGATGTTAAGTTGTGTCTAGCCGATTGGAAGCGCGGGCATTCGAGCAGCACGTGCCATACCGACTCGCTTATTGCGGGGTCACACTCGCATCCCGGACTGCTTCTTAGGTGGAACCTGTGAAGGTATTCCCCAAAGCCGCCGTGACCTGTTAGGATTTGTGTCTGGAGGTGGTTCGGTTTTGTTTTTCTTACGATGGCGTAGGCTTTTGCTACGCTAGGAAAGAAGACTTTTGTAACCGATCCAGTCTCTGAGGTATCGTACCGGTCCTGCCATTTCTGGACTGACTCTTCACGTATCCTCCTTCTAACGTATGAGAGTGGTACCGCTGCGTAGTCGGGGTTTGGTTTTATTTCACTGGCTGCTGACTTTGCCAACTCGTCTGCCCTTTCGTTACCTGCCGTGCCTACATGTGCTCTTAGCCAGAAAAGCCTTACCTGCCTGCCTTCTTCCCTTATCCGTGCGATATCCTCCTTGATGGTTTTGGCCAGAGGATGAAGAAGCTTGGGGTTGTTCAGTAGATCGAGCGAAGATCTTGAGTCGCTTAGTATGTTGACTGTTTCCCTTTTGCTTTCTTTAGCCTTTGCTATGGCTCTGTGGAGTGCATATAATTCGGATTGAAAGACTGTGCAGGTTTGGTCAAGACTGAAGGTCTCACAGGACGTTTCTCTTCCGTCTTCCCACCACGTTAGGGCCGCACCGACCTTGCCCTCCATTTTGCTGCCGTCCGTATAAATTTGCGGGCCGTTCACTCGATGGGTCTCTACGGTCTCGGGGTCCATATTTTCGAGGAGCTCGTACTCGGTTGTTATTTGAGTTGCTGGGTGAGGGAAGTCTAGGAACTTCACCTTTTGCTCAAGCTGCCTCTCTGGTGGTAGGAATTCGGTCGAGATGCCTCTTTTTGCCTCGTATAATGCGGCGTTTTCCTGGATACGGAGGTCCAGAGGCAGGGTTCCTGATAAGACCAATGCTGATGTTAGTGATGTGGTCCTATATGCTTTGCAGATTTTCTGAGCAAAACTTCGTTGTAGCGCTTCCAATGGCTTTTTGTTTGTTTCTAGTTTTGTTGCTTCTGCCCATGCACACGCCCCATAAGTTACTATTGGCTCTATCACCGCGACGTAGATGGTTCTTACTATTTCTCGATTTAGTCCCCAGGTCACCTTCGCGGCGCACGCCAGCTGTTTGTATATATCGGCTGCTTTTTTACACACGGCCTTCACGTGCGCGTTGAAGTTGAGATTCCTGTCTATTATGAGCCCTAGGAGTTTGATTTCATCAACAAGTGTTAGCTTAGTCCCTGACATGTAGATTTCGGGGGGACTGTACTTTAGTTTCTTTGTTAGCAGCATTACGTTCGTCTTGTGTGCTGCGAAGTTCAGTTTGTTTTCCTCACCCCATTTGACTACCTTGTCTAACACTGTGTTGATCGTATCCTCCATTCCGGCTATGGACTTCCCCGAGAAGACTAGAACCCCGTCGTCGGCGAAAGCTTGACAGTGGACTTCCTCACTTGACAGTATTTGTAGCAGGGGATCCAGGATGAGATTCCAGAAGGTCGGTCCGCCAATGGATCCTTGGACGCAACCCTTCGTAGTTTCCCTCTCACTGGTAGTGCCTGCGTAGTTTACTGTTATACTCCTTCCCGTGAGGTATGAATTCACTAGTTTATATAAGTTTCTTGGACAGTGCCTGGTCAGAAGCTGGTGTTTGAGAGCCGGCCACCACGCGTTGTCAAAAGCGCCCTCTATGTCCAATGAAACGATTATAATGGACTTTTTCGCATTTTGCTCCGTCCGGATGTGTTTCATAAGGTCATAGAGGGCGTCCTCTGTCCCGCGCTGTGGCATGAAACCGTATTGTTTAGGACTGAGAGTTGGCAGTAGGTGCCACTGCAGCCGTCCCACCAGAAGTTTCTCCAGAGTTTTCCCTAGTACCGATAAATCGGTTATCGGTTAGGTTAGGTTAGGTTAGGTTAGGTTAGGTTAGGTTAGGTTAGGTTAGGTTAGGTTATGTCGCCGAGCCGACCTCTTTTTGATACAAACTTTATGGTTTTTTAACTTATTTTTTATTACTTTTGATTTCTGTTCCTTTTTTTTACATTGTGTCATGTTTTTGCTGTTGTCAGTGCGGTTTCTTGTGATATAAATATATTTTAAACGTTACAAATCTTCGTTTACTCATTTTCATTAGCTCGAATAGCGCTACGTATCGCTTCTCACGCCTGCGACCAATTGACACGTCGATAGGGCCGAAGTAGTCCAGGCCAGTAAAAGTGAAGCAACGCTGATGGTGAGCCATTCGTTGTGGTGGAAGATCACCGGTCGGGGGTGTTTGCGGCAAGGTCTTGCGAATGCGACACATTAAACATCGGTGCGCTACTGACCGCACTGTATTTCGCAACCGCAGTAGCCAATAGCGTTGGCGTAGCTCGTTGATTACTGTTTCGTGGTTTGCGTGGCCCATCTTGACGTGGTAGTGATGCACCAGTAAACGGACTATGGGGTGGCAACCGTCAAGAAGTACTGGTGTTTTGACACTTTGGCTCACATCCTCTGCTGCTCTGATCCGCCCTCCTAGGCGAAGTAGCTTATCTTCTCCAACGAAAGGAGACAGCTTAGTGAGGCGACTGGTTCTGGGCAATGGCTTGGAGTTGAGGATATTTTTGAATTCTATGCCAAAGCTTTCAAGCTGTGTCTTGAGTAGAAGGTGCCTTTCTGCGGCTTTCATAAAATTGGGTGTTATTTTAACTAAAGTGGCGGTAGCGGACGTACGTTGTGATGGTTGTGATCGATCGCGATAAGAAGACGAAGAATTTTGAATTAGTTGTCTAAACATAAACGCGGCTTGGTGTACGCGCGCAGTAGCGCGCACCAAGCGCAGCCAGCTGCTGCAACGTGAGCTGTCTACTGTTACCGCTGAAGGCGGACTAATACGTTCCGTCAGAACTCCCACCATTTCGCAAGGTGCACGTTTTAATTCGACTTGAGTTTGAAGTGACGGGAGTTCTGAAACTGGTTCTTTAGGCCAGTCCGGTTAGGTTAGGTTAGGTTAGGTTAGGTTAGGTTAGGTTAGGTTAGGTTAGGTTAGGTTAGGTTAGGTTAGGTTAGGTTAGGTTAGGTTAGGTTAGGTTAGGTTAGGTTAGGTTAGGTTAGGTTAGGTTAGGTTAGGTTAGGTTAGGTTAGGTTAGGTTAGGTTAGGTTAGGTTAGGTTAGGTTAGGTTAGGTTAGGTTTTTTTTTTTTTTTTTTAAGTTATAGTATTCATATTTCCTTAGAATACCCCTTGTGCTATTGGAATACACTTGGGGTTATCTACATGATAAGAATTTTAATTGGTTTCTTATGTACTTATGAGTCTATTTATGGTTTAAGTTTATGTTTTGTTAAATTCTTTTAGTTTATTGATAATTATATTGATAAAATTTTTAAAAGCTTCAGAATATCTATTTTTGGTTATTATCTCATTTAGGTTGTATGGATCAGTTAAATTGTTTGTGGTAATTAAATAATCATTTCTTTGTGAGCTAAATCTTGGGCAGAATTTAAAAAGGTGTTCTAATGTTTGGGTAGTTGAATTGTCGCAAGGACAGTGGTTGTCAGGAGTTATGTTGAAGCGATTCAAGTATTGCTTGTGATATCCATGATTGGTAATGAATTGAGTGATGGCGAAACGAGGAGGAATTATTTCAAGGAATGTATGGAGTTCAGTGAGTGTAGGAAAAAGTGTTTTAGTATGAGTGCAGTTATTATATAGGTTATTGGAAGCAGTTAGAGAGAGGAGGGAGTTTTGGTGTTTGAAGTAGGAAATCGGGATGTGTAGATAGAACGGGATGGAGTGCATGTTGGCTGCAGCCTTGGCTGCTAGGTCAGCGGCATCATTGCCTTTCACGTTGGCATGACCTTTTATCCAAATAAAGTCAATTAGGAATCCTTTGTTTTTTAATAGAATTATATTTTTGAGAATGGAAGAGGCAAGTGGGTGAGTAGTATTTGGGTTACTCAATTCCATGAGTGATGATTTGCTATCAGACATGATAGTGACAGCAGATGATGTCTGATGTAACAACCAAGCAGTGGCTTGTTCAATTGCCAAGAGTTCGGCTTGGTATACAGAGCAGAATCTGTGAAGCTTCAGTTTTTTGGTGATGTTATTGCCGTCGGGTTTGCAAACTACAAAAGCGGCACCGACCTTATCGTCATGTCGGCTGCCGTCAGTGTAGATGTGTAATGAATCAGGGTTTAATATTTTATTGAGTTCGTTATTATCTACGGCTTCTTTAAATATGATACCGTTCCTGATAGATGGATGTGGTAAGGAGTGGTGTGGAGTAGGTGTTTCGATAGGAATATCTGAAGGTGTAAATTGTGACGTATGGGTGAGTTTGGTTTTTTCAATATCAGATATTGCTGCGATGTGATCAGGTAGAGGAGTGAGTTGGGCTATGGAGATAGCTGCTGCGGTGCTCACTGTTCTAAAACCTTGGATTATCTTAATGGCTACTAGTCTTTGAAATGAGAGAAGTCGTTTTTTAACACTTTTGTAGTTGAGTGCGTTTGACCACACGCCAGCGGCATAAGAGATGATAGGTACCATTACTTGTAGGTATATAGTCTTAATGTTATCGGGGTGGACACCCCAGGTTGGGCGGGTAAAAATAATTAGTTTATTGAGTAGTTTTTTGGCTTTATCAAGAGTGTAGTTTACATGTTTTATGAAGCTTAGTTTGTTATCAATGATTATTCCAAGATATTTGATTTGATCTTTAAATTGCAGTTGTCTATTGTTCATAACGATATTAATTCTATTGGCTTTAGGTGTAAAATGAATTGTTTGGGTTTTTTCGGGTCCAAATTCTAGTTTAACTGAGTTTCCCCAGTCGGTGATCAGTTGTAGACTTGAATTAATATTATTTTGTAAAGTTGTTAATTCTTTAGAGTGGCAGATGAGTAAAATGTCATCCGCATATGCCTGAATGTGGCAACCAGGAGGAAGAGATTTAACCAGAAGTTCATCCAGCAGCAGGTTCCATAGGATAGGTCCGCAAACTGAGCCCTGTATGCATCCTCTGGTCAAATTTTTTGTCGATTTGTGATTAGTGAATCTAATTTCAGCTGTTCTGTCCATGATGTAATTTAGTAGTAGATGATATAGATTTTTGGGGCATTTAATAAAGTTTAATCGTTTGAAAATCGCGGGCCACCAAGCACGGTCAAAGGCTGACTTAATATCGAGAGAAACGGCTACGACTTGTTCGCCGCGCTTTCTAGCATCTCGTATTATACTAAGTGCATCATTAATGGCGATTATTGTGGAGGTTTGAGTTTTAAAACCATATTGATTTTTGGGGCTACAGTTATTAGTGTTCATGTGGTGAGTAAGACGGTTAGTAATGAGTCTTTCAAGGAGTTTTCCAAGGACGTTTATAAGACCAATAGGTCGTAAAGATGATAAATCACTGTAGTTAGGTTTAGATGGTTTAGGGATGATTTTAGCATAGGCATGCTTCCACATTTTTGGGAAGTAACCCAGTTCTAAACAGCGGTTCATCAGTGGTGTAATTACGTTCGGGAAGTTTTGGGCAAACTTAGTGCATATATCAGCTGTAAGATGGTCAGTGCCAGGGGCCTTTTTAGGGTTCATATTTTTAAGAGTTTCAATTATTTCAGTGAAAGTGAATGGGGGTTCGTTTGGGCTAAGTTGGTTTGGGTTGTTCATGAGATTGCGGGTTTTGGTCTGGGTAGGTGTAGTATCAGTTGTATCGTCGGGGAAAAATTGAGTGAGAAGTGCTTCAGTAGTGTCTATGGGATTAGTGGTAAAAGTCCCATTTGGAAGTTTTAAGGTGCTAGGGGGTTGAGTGATGGGTTTAGTTTTTATGATTCGGTTTGTTACGGACCATACATCTTCTTTATTTTGTCTATTGCAAAATTCCTTAAATTGACTGGTGGATTCTTTACATATGGCAGCAGAATATTCGTTACGGAGTGTTTCTCTGGCTTTGACAGTTTCTTCGATTGGTAATTTGCGTTTTACGAGTTTGCTAAGCTGGTGGTGATTTTGTACAACTTTCTTTTTAATCTCGTCCAGTTCTTTGGTCCACCATGGAGGCTTGATTTGTCTAGGTTTTTTATTAGGAAAGACTTGGCTACAGGTATTTTGGATAATTTGTGTAAGCTTCAGGATGTATGAGTCGAGTTCTGAGAGGGTCAGTTCCGATATGTTAGTTTGCGGGAGTTGTGAGTTAATTGATGTAACAAATGCTTCTGTAGTTTCCTTGTTATTGATGTTAGAGGTGTTGTACTTAAATGTGGAAAGACCAAGATTTCTATCTATTAAATGAGGTTTGGTGTGGAGTTTAAATTGAATGAGGTCGTGATCAGGTGAAACGCAGAATTTAGGGTCTATAGTCCAATCGGTGATGTAAGTTTGATTATTTTGAGTGGTAAGTGTGAGATCTATGGTAGATTGTCTAGGTTTGCCGTGAGTAACGGTATGAAAGGTTGGTAAGCCTGGGATGTTATGGATTTCTAGGTTGTTCAGGATTATCATATCATATACCATGTTACCACGTTGATTGTTAGATTTAGAGCCCCATAATGTGTGCCATCCATTCAAATCACCACAGATGATGTGTGTGGAGTTTGGATGTCTAGCCAGGAATATTTCAAGTTTATTGAGGGTAGAATGTTTATCAGTTTTTGGTTCAATGTATACGGAGATAAGGTAGGTATGTTTGGTGTTGCTTTTATTATTTATTCGGGTGATGCAAAGATTCGGAGTGGAGTATTCAGTTATTCCGAGTGTTGAGCAACAGTTTTCCTTTATTGCTATTGCGGCTTTAACAGGTTCAGTATTGGTAGTGTCTGGGAACTGATAAATGGTATATCCAGGAATTTTGTCAACTGTGTTAGTGTTACGTGTGTATGGTTCGGTGATAAATGAGATGTCACAGTTATTGTCAGAAAGGTGTTTCTTTAGTTCGTGTAGTGCGTTTCTGCTACGTGCAATGTTTACTTGTGTGCAAAGAAGTGTGCGTTTGGATGACGTGAAGGTATTATTTTGTGCCATAATCAATACGGTCAGTCAATCGGATCTGATAGTCGATCCTGATTGGGCATTTCTTTGATGTGGCTGGATGGGAAGTATTATGAGTATTTTCTTTGTTTCTCTTATTTTGCACGAGGCAGTTGACGCACTTGGTGATGTTTTTATTCGCCTTTTGTGGGCAGTCGTTGTAGACATGGCCTTCTTCTGAGCAGTGGCTGCAGAATTTAGTGGTGTTTGGACATTTAGCTTTTGTATGTCCAAACTTGAGACAATTAAAGCATTGTAACAATGGGGAATGTTCCGAGATGTGGACTTTATTGTGATCCACGTTGATTCGTTGCAGGTTCATAGCAGCGTGCCAGACCGCTGGTGAGGCCTTGAAGACCATGTTATACAGGTACCTGTTTCTGTTGTTTAAGGTTACGCAGGGTGTCAGTTCAGCATTAGTAGTTTTAAGGGCTTCCTTTATTGGTTCGTTCTGGTTCATTATTATGTCGGGGAGTTCTTCGGGTGAAATGTCTCTGGATACTCCCTTAAGTACAAACATGGGTTTGAGTTTTTTGGCGACTTCTGCGTCTACCTCTTTACTTGTTTCGAGGCGTTTAAGGGTTTCGCTACATTGGGCGTTATTTTCGAATTCTACTTTAATTTTATTGGTGGATACGGTTTGAAATTTAGCTGGCGCATAGGTAACGTTGGTAAATGAGATGGCTTTGTGCCATTTAGAAATTGCTTCTTGTCTGGTTTTTGCTTGGGGAACAGTGATAATTAGTGCAGGATTGCTTGTTTTGTTTACGGGGTTAGCGGTAGTTGAAGTGTTATTGTTAACGTTGGCACTGTGGTTATTGTAGGTTTGTGCAACTTCTGCATAAGATTTCGGTTTGTTTGAAGAAGTATTAGTCGCTGTGGGGGGGTTGGCCTTGATGGCTTCCTTCACCGTTTCAGTGAGTTTGGCCATCTCGGTTGAGACGGTTTCGCGCACTAGTTTTACTACCTCCTGTTGGAGGTCAGTTCTGGTATCTGAGATGGAGCGGTTAAATTCCTGTTGGAGGTCGGTCCTGGTCTCTGAAATAGAGCGGTTGAATTCCTGTGTCCTGGCCTCACCCTCGATTTTAGCGTTTTCTCTGTAAAAGGTATCAATTGTTTTTGTGACTTCAGAAGCCAGGTCAGTAAGGATGTTGAAGATACTTAATTTGTTGGAGCGGGTCACTGATTTGCCATCGTCGGTGGGGGTCTTGGACGATTCTTTGAGTGCCTCCTTTTCCACCTCCTTCCGTATTTTCGGGACATTTTCAGGTTTCAAGTTTATTTCCCGTAGTATTCCGGTTGTAGCTGTATCAATAGCTCTCTTGATGGACATCAATTTTGCATTATTTATGCTTCTTAAATGAGTAGGATTTCTTGGTTTCTCTTGGGGCGAGCTTTCAAAAGTAGGTGGTTCTTGTGGAGTTGGAGTATTATCCAAAGAGTCAAGTTGAAGTGGTGATGGAGGCTGGGTAGCAGCGCAAACACCTGTTGTAGTCGTCGGGGAAGTGGGAGTTAGCTTTTCAGATTCGTCTTCGGCCATATCTAGCTGCTTAACAGCCTGATTGACCTTAGCTTGCCTGGTTCTATAAGCAGCAGAAGTATTGGGGGGTTGTTGGTTTGTTTTAGGTTTCTTTATAGGAGAACGTGGTAAGGTAGGCATTTTAAATATTAATTATAAATTCTGAACGCTAAATTATGAGAAATGTATGAGTTGTAAAAAGGACAGATCGTAAGTCAAACAGGTCCTAAAGAGGAGCGTGTTTTAAAGTAAGAACTATATTTCTACCTTCAAAGTTGTGTGATATATTAAGAAAAACGAATAAGGTTTGGTTAGTGTTAATTTACAGAATAACTTACTTAATATTGTTGAAACTATTGAAGCTATGAATGTAATTCAAATGGATATAAAGAAAACTCAGTCAAATCAATATATAATAGAAATAATTATGTAGCTGAGTACTTTAAAGAAATTTTTATTAGTAAAATAAGTTAAGAGTAAATTTAAAATTTATAAAATGGAATAGAATGTCTTAAAGGCCCGCTACAGATACGTTTGTATGCTCAAAACAAGCGCCGCGCTGAGCACAATAATTATTTAAAAACTTATTAAAAATTGCCTTGAAAACAGCAAAGTTATTACCTAAGAACTAAGGATTTTTTTACAATTTTCGCCTGTTGCGTCGCACTGCCTCACAGTTAACCTTATACAATGGGGCACAAATTTAGTGTGTAATTGCGTAGGCGCAGAGATAAACTAAATTTATAAAAAAGAATAACGTTAGTATTACAAATATTTACTGAAATATAAATTTTTCAGTGAGAACAGTTTATATAACTAAGAAAAAATTTCAAGGAAAAAATATTTTATACGATCGCCGAGATCTAGGGAGTTCAGTAAGGTAAATTAAATGTTTTATAGGAATCAAGTAGAACTCACCGCAAAGCCCGTTTTAAAGGAAAAACTATGCTCCTGTCATAGGAATTACGTAAAATATTAAGAAAATTACCAAAAAGTTAGGTTAGGTTAAGTAAAAAGTTAGGTTTGGAGATATTTTCCAAACTATTAAAGGTAATTTTGTTTGTAAAAAAGAAATTATTAGAATTAATTAAATTCTATATAAAACCCGTAAAACCACACAGCTACGTGCTTTATAGAATTTTTTATTAGGAAAATGAGATTATAAAAATTAAATTTTTAAAAGTAGATTTAAAAATCCAAAACACCCGCTACAGACACGTTTGTACACTCAAAACAAGCGCCGCGCAGAGTTCTAATTGGATTTTATTACAAAATAACAGAAATATAAGAATTATAAAAATTAAGTAAAAACAAGTAATCTAAGTTAGGTAAGGTTAAAAACAAGTTAGGTTAGAAGATATTTTCTAAACTTTTATAGCTACCTATATGTTTTAATAAAAAATAAATAGGTATTACTAAAATCTATAAGAAACAGAAGAAAAAAATTAGCCAAATGCTGTATTGAATTTTTTATTAATAAAATAAAAATTGAAAATTTGAAATTTTTTTATAAATTAATTACCCGCTACAGTCACGTTTGAGCATTCAAAACAAACGCCGCGCAGAGTTCTAATTGGATTATATCACAAAATAACAATATCACTAATATTGTTAAAGATAATGAGAAAAGAGTAGTACAAGTTAGGTTATGTAAAACTAAAAGATTTGGAACGCTTGCCAAAAATCGAACTTTAAGGCTAGAGATATGTTTGTACAAAAAAAAGATAGGTTGTTGTTAGAAAAAGGTTTAACATAAAACAGAAACGAAAACGGAGTAAAGGAACAGAAAATATAACGTTTGCTAAAGTTGAATTTTTATGGGCAAAATTGAGGAAAAATTGGAAGTTTGAAATTTAAATTCTTCGAAAACTATTGAAATCAGAGCAAATGTTTGTATGTAAGAAAAACGTATAACGGTAGGTAGTATTTAACAAATTTTACAAAATGGAAAATCGTTAAAACCGAAAAAAGTTGAGAGCAGTTTTCCGGTGAAATTAAAGAATTGACTGTGAAAAAATAGGAAAAACTGCAGTTATTAAGCTAAATTTATAGTAATATGAATAAAAAGTAAGCTAAAATATGCCGTATAGGCTACTTGATTTTAATCCGAAAACAATTTGACGAAAAAATGAAAGTTGAATTTACTGTGAATTTTTTGAATATTTTGAAGATGCAAAAAGTTTACCTAAGGTCGGAATTTTTAGTATGGTTCAGTACAAAAGACATCAACGCGCATCGACGAAAATTATTTTATGTACTGAAATGTATGGGGAAAAAAGGATTATTTAATTGCAAGAAAACTAATGAAGATAGACCCGTCGGGCAAAAACACGGAGTTTGAGAAAAAATCGAAGAGTATTAGGAAATTTTTTGGTAAGCATATGAGCACTCTGGGAGTTTCAAAATGAGCTTGGTTAGGTTAGGTTAGGTTAGGTTAGGTTAGGTTAGGTTAGGTTAGGTTAGGTTAGGTTAGGTTAGGTTAGGTTAGGTTAGGTTAGGTTAGGTTAGGTTAGGTTAGGTTAGGTTAGGTTAGGTTAGGTTAGGTTAGGTTAGGTTAGGTTAGGTTTTTTTTTTTTTTTTTTTTTTTTTTTTTTTTTTTTTTTTTTTTTTTTTGAACTATTGGTTTTGGGTTTGGGATCCTCAAAGGAGCAGGGGAAGGGGGAGTGGGTTATGAATGAGGAATGGTGGTTCACAGTGTCGGGGTACCTTTGGACTCATCCCTTGGTGAGGCCTGTTGCCCGCGGGTACCCACGACCGGGCAAGGTAAAAGGAGGTAGGGAGAAAGAGAATTATAGAAGGATACAAAAGAGAGAGGATAGAGGAAAGATGGGAAGAGTTGGGATAGTCGGAGGAGAAATAAAATAATACACGAACAATAAACGGGGCTGCTGCTGGGACCCTTCTCTCCCTATACTCAATACGCGTAGGGCCCGAAGTGGGCCAGTCCCCCCCCAAGAGCGGCAGAGTCATTTTATCCCCTATTCAGAAACGATGGAGCCCCAATGAATAGAAGAGACTTTTGCGGCCGGGCCGATGATGTGAAAGCAGGGCCAGAAAATGCCAGATGGGCGTTTGAGTAAGCGACCCGGGGGCATGCCTTACCCGAGAGGCGGGGTGTCAGGCGTAACTTTTGAGAGGGGGTCCCAGTAACAGCCCAAATCTGAAAAAGACACGAAATAAAAGATATATAAGTTTAATGTCAGGCTTACAAATCATCATAAAAAATAAAAATAAAGACCTATTTGGGTGGAGGGCAGCGGTGAGTGTTGTTTCGTTGGATTTAGGCAGTGTTTATTTGTTATAAGTGAATGCATTGCTCTTTTTGCAAGTGATATATAATCACATGCCCCACACCCATTACAATCAGTTAAGGATTAAAATTATGCGGGCTGCCCCCATAGTGGACCATTCAAACTCCTATAAAATGTGCTGCAAATAATTCTGTTGATTAGCGAAGAGGCGATCCATTCCGGCCAGTCGGGCCGAGGGGGGGCTTAGCTTTACGGAAACGTATCTGAGTGAGTTGAGAGTTAAGAATAGTGATTCAAGAGATTGATAAGGTGGTTTTGTTGATGGTCGTATAGTGGTCTCCCGTAAGCAGGCCCCCGCCGATGAAAGCGGCCCAGGCCACGATCGCTCGATGTCTCGTCCGATGATCTTGTGCTAAAAATCCCATATGAAGACGTCGCCGGAAGACCCGCGCGGATCCGCCAGTTGCGCGCCCAACTCGTCCAGACGTAGGTTGGATTGCTGTGTGGATGATTAAAGGAGTAGTGATTCGGGCATTAGTGAATGTGGTTTAGTTTATTGGCAAGGTGATTTTGTTGATTAAAGAGGTAGTGTTTCATTCCGGCCAATCGGGCCGAGGGGGGTTGATCCTTAGGGAAGCGTATTTAAGTGAGTTGGTAATTGAGAATAGTGATTCAGAGAATTGGTAGAGTGGTTTTGTTGATAGTCATATAGTGATATAGTGATTTCCCATAAACAGGCCTCCATTGATGAGAGCAGCCCGGGCCGGCCCGGTGGGCCGGCCCGGGCCACAGTCGCTCGATGTCATGTCCGATGATCTTGTACTGAAAATCCCATATGAAGACGTCGCCGGAAGCCCCGCGCGGGTCCGCCCGCTGCGTTCTCATCTCATCCAGGCATAGGTTGGATTGCTGTGTGGATGAATAAAGAAGTAGTGATTCAAGCATTGGTGAATGTGGTTTAATTTATTAGCAAAGTGATTTCGTTGATTAAAGAGGTAGTGTTTCATTCCGGCAAAACGGGCCGAGGGGGGCTGAGCTTTAGGGAAGCGTATTTAAGTGAGTTGGTAATTGAGAATAGTGATTCAGAGAATTGGTAAAGTGGTTTTGTCGATAGTCATATAGTGATATAATGATTTCCCATAAACAGGCCCCCATTGATGAGAGCAGCCCGGGCCGGCCCGGCGGGCCGGCCCGGGCCACAATCGCTCGATGTCGTGTCCGATGATCTCGTGCTGAAGATCCCACATGAGGACGTCGCCGGAAGTCCCCTGCGGGTCCGCCATCTGCGCTCCCATCTCATCCAGGCGTAGGTTGTTTTGCTGCGTGGGTAATTAAAGTAGTAATGATTCGGGCGTTAGTGAATGTGATTTAATTTATTGGCAAGGTGATTTTGTTGATTAAAGAGGTGGTGTTTCATTCCGGCCAATCAGGCCGAGGGGGGCTGAGCTTTAGGGAGGCGTATTTAAGTGAGTTGGTAATTGAGAATAGTGATTCATAAAATTGGTAAAGTGGTTTTGTTGATAGTCATATAGTGATGTAATGATTTCCCATAAACAGGCCCCCATTGATGAGAGCAGCCCGGGCCGGCCCGGCGGGCCGGCCCGGGCCACAGTCGCTCGATGTCATGTCTGATGATCTCGTGCTGAAAATCCTACATGAAGACGTCGCCGGAAGCCCCGCGCGGGTCCGCCCGCTGCACCCCCATCTCATCCAGGTGTAGGTTGGATTGCTGTGTGGATGAATAAAGAAGTAGTGATTCAAGTGTTCATGAAATGTGGTTTAATTTGTTGGCAAAGTGATTTCGTTGATTAAAGAGGTGGTTATTCATTCCGGCCAATCGGGCCGAGGGGGGCTGAGCCTTAGGGAAGCGTATTTAAGTGAGTTGGTAATTGAGAATAGTGATTCAGAAAATTGGTAAAGTGGTTTTGTTGATAGTCATATAGTGATATAATGATTTCCCATAAACAGGCCCCCATTGATGAGAGCAGCCCGGGCCGGCCCGGCGGGCCGGCCCGGGCCACAATCGCTCGATGTCATGTCCGATGATCTCGTGCTGAAAATCCCACATGAGGACGTCGCCGGAAGTCCCCTGCGGGTCCGCCAGCTGCGCTCCCATCCCATCCAAGCGTAGGTTAGATTGCTGTGTGGATAATTAAAGGAATAGTGATTCGGGCGTTAGTGAATGTGATTTAATTTATTGGCAAGGTGATTCTGTTGATTAAAGAGGTAGTGTTACATTCCGGCCAATCAGGCCGAGGGGGGCTGAGCTTTAGGGATGCGTATTTAAGTGAGTTAAGAATTAAGAATAGTGATTCCGAGAATTGATAAAGTGGTTTTGTTGATAGTCGTATAGTGAATTTCCATAAACAGACCCCCTCTGATGAGAGCAGCCTGGGCCGGCCCGGGCCGGCCCGGGCCACAATCGCTCGATGTCATGTTCGATGATCTTGTGCTGAAAATCCCACACGAGGACACCGCCGGAAGTCCCATGCGGGTTCGCCAGCTGCGCTCCCATCTCATCCAGGCGTAGGTTAGATTGCTGTGTGGATGGATAAAGAAAGAAATGGTGATTCGAGCGTTAGTGAATGTGGTTTAATTTATTGGTAGAGTGATTTTGTTGATTAAAGAGGTAGTGGTTCATTCCGGCCAATCAGGCCGAGGGGGGTTGAGCCTTAGGGAAGCGTATTTAAGTGAGTTAAGAATTAATAATAGTGATTCCGAGAATCGGTAAAGTGGTTTTGTTGATGGTCGTTTAGTGATTTCCCATAAACAGGCCCCCATTGATGAGAGCAGCCCGGGCCGGCCCGGGCCGGCCCGGGCCACAGTCGCTCTGTGTCGTGTCGTGTCCGATGATCCCGTGCTGAAATCCCACATGAAGACGTCGCCGGAAGTCCCGTGCAGGTCCGCCAGCTGTGCTCCCATCTCGTCCAGGCGTAGGTTAGATTGCTGTGTGGCTGAGTAAAGAAGTGGTGATTCGAACGTCAGTGAATGTGGTTAAATTTATTGGCAAAGTGATTTTGTTGATTAAAAGGTAGTGTTTCATTCCGGCCAATCGGGCCGAGGGGGGCTGAGCTTTAGGGAAGCATATTTAAGTGAGTTGGTAATTGAGAATAGTGATTCAGAGAATTGGTAAAGTGGTTTTGTTGATAATCATATAGTGATATAGTGATTTCCCATAAACAAGCCCCCATTGATGATGGCAGCCCGGGCCACAGTCGCTCGATGTCATGTCCGATGATCTCGTACTGAAAATCCCATATGAAGACGTCGCCGGAAGACCCGCGTGGGTCCGCCCGCTGCGCTCCCATCTCATCCAGGCATAGGTTGGATTGCTGTGTGGATGAATAAAGAGGTAGTGATTCAAGCGTTAGTGAATGTGTTTTAATTTCTTAGCAAAGTGATTTCGTTGATTAAAGAGGTGGTTATTCATTCATTCTAGTCATTCGAGCCGAGGGGGGCTAAGTTCTTTAAGGAAGCATATTTAAGTGAGTTAAGGATTAAGAACAGTGATTCCGAGAATTGGTAAAGTGGTTTTGTTGATAGTCATAAAGTGAATTCCCATAAACAGGTTCCCATTGATGAAAGCGGCCCGGGCCGGCCCGGGCCGGCCCGGGCCACAAGCGCTCTATGTCTTGTCCGATGATCTCATGCTGAAATCCCCTATGAAGATGTTGCCGGAAGCCCCGTTCGGGTCCGCCAGCTACGCTCCCATCTCGTCCAGGCGTTGGTTAGATTGCTGTGTGGATGAGTAAAGAAGTGGTGATTCGAGCGTTAGTGAGTGTGGTTTAATTTATTGTCAAAGTGATTTTGTTAATTAGAGATGTAGTGATTCATTCCGACCAATTGGGCCGAGGGGGGCCGAGCTTAAGGGAGGCGTATTCAAGTGAGTTAGGAATTAAGAATAGTGATTCCGAGAGTTGGTAAAGTGGTTTTGTTGATAGTCGTATAGTGAATTCCCATAAACAGGCCCCCATCGATGAGAGTAGCCCGGGCCGGCCCGGGCCGGCCCGGGCCGGCCCGGGCCACAATCGCTCTATGTCGTGTACGATGATCTCGTGCTGAAGTCCCATATGAAGATGTCGCCGGAAACCCCGTTCGGGTCCGCCAGCTACGCTCCCATCTCGTCCAGGCGTTGGTTAGATTGCTGTGTGGATGAGTAAAGAAGTGGTGATTCGAGCGTTAGTGAGTGTGGTTTAATTTATTGTCAAAGTGATTTTGTTAATTAGAGATGTAGTGATTCATTCCGACCAATTGGGCCGAGGGGGGCCGAGCTTAAGGGAGGCGTATTCAAGTGAGTTAGGAATTAAGAATAGTGATTCCGAGAGTTGGTAAAGTGGTTTTGTTGATAGTCGTATAGTGAATTCCCATAAACAGGCCCCCATCGATGAGAGTAGCCCGGGCCGGCCCGGGCCGGCCCGGGCCACAATCGCTCTATGTCGTGTACGATGATCTCGTGCTGAAGTCCCATATGAAGATGTCGCCGGAAACCCCTCGCGGGTCCGCCAGCTGCGCTCCCATTTCGTCCAGGCGTAGGCTAGATTGCTGTGTGGATTAATAAATAAAGAAATGGTGATTCTATCGTTAGTGAATGTGGTTTAATTTGTTGGTAGAGTGATTTTGTTGATTAAAGAGGTGGTGATTCATTCCGGCCAATCGATCCGCGGGCCGGGCCGGCTATCATGCGCGCGTTACGAGACATACTTTGATGCTGCCCACCGGGCCGGCCCGGCGGGCCGGCCCGGCGGGCCAGCCCGGGCCCTGATCGCTCGATGACACGTCCGATGATCGATTATGCTCCCAACTCCAGTAACGACAAAGTGGCCATAACAAAGAGCGCGGTGGAAAGAATAAAGAAAATGTTTTACAGCATTGCTGGTATAAAGAGAGAGAAGAGAAAAATTTGGGAGCACAATCATAAAATACACTGTTCGGCCTGAATTGGTTCAGCACTTACTGGTCGCTAGGCGCTGGTGCATACATAAATACATACACTTGCCATAACGGCGGGCAATCCAATCTGTGTGATCCAATACTCGTGGGCACGCACAGGCACTTACACTTAATCAAGCCACTAATTGAAACACCATTTGCAATTCAAATTGTGCAATCCAACAACCATGAGCGCGCGCATTGACACCTTCACCTGATTATGTCCTCGATTGAAACACTATTAATACTAAATCGATATATTGTTAATTGTTATAGTCCAGAAAAGAAGTAACTCGTAAGCCAAGTCGAACATGTACGGACGTTCAGGTCACACGTGCGCGCGCCTCGGCGGTGGAGCGAGAACTGGGGAGTCGAGCGGTGTCGCCCCGCGCCGCAGCAGGGTGGGGAACGCGGGGGGAGGGTGAGGGGACTAATGACTAAACTATGGGTGGGAGATTTATTGAATGTGATCTCATTGATTATTTGCAAAATAAATAATAATTAATATGTTAATTTACTCATTGCAGTTATGTTAATTCTGGGCAGTTTTCTTTTATCTATTGTTTTAAGTTAATGCATTGCTCTTTTTGCTCTTTTGCAAGTGATATAAATACACGTGCTCCGCACCCATTACAAACAAACAGTTAAAAATAACAAAGGTTCATATGTGGTGATTCAATGTCCGATGACTAAACTAGTGACTATACTATGGGTGAGGGGGGGGGGAATTTTCTAAGTGGGATCTCTTTAGGGCAGTGTTTTCTTTTTAACTTATAAGTTAATGCATAGCTCTTTTTGCATTATTTTTTTTTTTTTTTTTTTTTTTTATGTATCCCAATTTCCTCACCCATTACAAATTGCTGTTTTGTGATGCATATTTTATTCCTAAAAAATGTAAATGAAGGGAACAGTTCATCTCAAAGGGGCAACCCGGGAAACCCGGTCAGTTTTACAATTATAAAAATTTCAAATCTAAATTCGTTTTCTAGCTTAATTACTATGTACAGTTTTACAACTAATTTATGGTCCAAGTTAGCTTAATGTTTTTCCCAAATCAGTCTTACAAAACTAAGTTTATTTCTTTTTTTCCTCTTTTATTTTTTTTTATATATATTTTTTTTTTTTTTTATTTTTTTTTTTTTATTATTTTTTATTATTATTATTATTATTTTTTTTTTTTTTTTTTTTTTATTGTTATTGTTTACAACACTTATGTCTATATGTAGTTCTATGTCTAGCGTGTCTTATGTCTATATACAATAATAATTATTATTATTTACAATACTTATGTCTATATGTAGTTCTATGTCTAGCGTGTCTTATGTCTATATATACACAGTTAGTCTTAATGGCGCTTGCACGCAGGGCACTTCCCGCACTCCTCTGTCCAACCCTGAAACTTGGGGCATACCCCCCTTACGTGTTTTAGCTGTCGCTTACTATATTGATGTTGGGGAGGGCAGCGCTCCAAGGCTCGACCGGTTGCAAAATAGAATTTTTCCGAGTATTCTGATTGTTTCGAGGGGAAGGCGAGACCTTCATGATGTCGTAAGAAGTGGCGCCCCACATGGCCACTCACCCCAAACGGCCATCCACAAACGACGCATTGTTTGGTGATTGCCGCGCCAATCCGGGAGCCCCGGGTTTTCCCATGGGTGGCCAGGGGGGCCGTCTCAACGGTCCTTGCAGGTTTGTCACGCGAAGTTGTGGGACTTCTTTCATATGTAGTTGACTTAGTTATATTGAAGTCCTCCAGCCGTCGAGGAGAGGAGTCCCGACTCTCCTCCTCTTCAGGCCGTGAGAGAGTGGATTCAGATGATGGAGATGGGGGGGGAGGGAGAGTGGAGTCAGGTGATGGGGATGGGGGGGGAGGGGGGGGGGGGAGACAGCAACAGTCGAGAGGACCTTTGTGGTGATGATGGTAAGTGAGGTTGTGCTAAGATGGTGGTTTGCGGGTTGAGAGGTGACGGTGGAATAATGCTATGGGTGGGTGAAGAGGCAGCTAGTGGGAGAAATAACTCGGATGGGGTGGGGGTGGGGATTGTCAAGGGGTGGGCGGCATTGACTGAAGTTAGTGTGAAGTCTGAAGGTTCGGGAACGCTTTGGGTCAGAGGAAAGGCCTGTGTGCTTAATGTCGGGGAGGGTCTGGGGGAGGGGAGGGGGGAAAAAGGAGGAGAGTGGGGAGGAGGAGGGGAGCTCCCTGCTGCCTCCCCCCCCGTTTGCTGCATTGATTGTGTGAAGCTGTTTCTGGTTTCTGCTTCCTCTCCTTGTGTGAGGTTGTTCCTGGGGATCCTGAGATCCAGCGGGTTGTCCATGAGACCGCCCATGCCTGTGCTCAAGTTAAGTGGCGCCGTTGGATGAGAGTGTGAGCCTGATTGCGAAGAAAGAGGGGAGAAGGGGGGATGAGGAGCCGCGGGATCGGGGCCTAGTCGATCAGTGTTAATTCCGGAGATAGTGTCTATATGGGCGTCGTTGGCGACAGTTATGGGAATACCGTGATTGTAGTTCTCACTATTGTTTATTATGGGCTGCGGTGAAGTGGGTTGACTTCGGCTCCAATTCCCGCCCGTGGTCTCCATGATGGTTGTCAGCGTTTGCTCATTTGCACCGGTGCATGTTGCGGTGGACCCACTTAGAGGTTGTGGCGCTGGTGAAGATGTTGACGGTAATGGGGGGTGAGGCAGCGCCGAAAGCCATATTGGTTTTGAGCAGTGTGGGCAGGTCAGTTGATTGGAGTGCAACTGTTGTGCGCTTGTCCCTGAAGAGACAGCGGTGCTGTTTGGGGAGGCTTCATATGGGAAAATGTTGTCAGGAATAGCTATCGCCCCACGCTCCGGGACGTACGGGGATACAAGAGATCTTGGGTTATCATTAATACCTCTGAGTTGACAAATTGTAGCCAGCGACTGGTCCAGCTTTTGGACCAGGTATTTTTGTTTATTCCTTAACTCCCTTATGATCCCTCTGGAAAATTCGTCGCTTCTCCAAGCCATGTTGCTGCTTGTTTTTATGTAGTTGTTTCTTCTACTCCCTCCGCTTCCCGTGTCCTCTATGTCTTTCCCACGGGAGTTCAAGTGATTCCTGCCCTTTGGTGGTGATGATTGAGCGTTTCGCGATCGGTGAACTGTATATGCTGAACCGGAAACAAAAGAGGGGAGGGGGATAATTGTGAGTGAGCATATGGTTGTGTATGTTTGAGGGATGTGTCAGGGTGAGTGTATTTGTTGTTGTACCAGCTTATTTTGAGTGATATTATGATTGTTGTGTGTTGGTAGAATTGATATATTGGTAGATGTTTTGATATATTTGTGTATGACAGAATTACACATCGTGGGGGAGTCCCAAAAAGAGGGCCGGCCCGGGCCGGCCCGGGCCGGCCCAGATGAAAGGTTTGCGAGTCATGGGGGGGTTGCGGAAAGGGGGCCGACCCGGGCCGGCCCAGGTGATCTGCGGACAAAATGAGATGAGCCGATGGTTATTGTGTGTTTGTGGTTGCGAGTGTGTGTACCAGGTGTGCAGATTGGAGCAATCGAGCCGCTGGCCTACGGGATGTGCGAATGAGTTTGAGTGAATGTGTGATTATTGTGTGATTATTGTATTGTAGAGATGAGCTGATGACTATTGTGTGTTTGTAAATGCGAGTGTGTAAACCGGATGTGCAGATTGAAGTAGTCAAGCCACTGGCCTACAAGATGTGTAAATGAGTTTGAGTGAATGTATGAAGTTATTGTATGTTGGTGGAATTGATGTAATATTGGTAGATATTTTGATATATATGTGTATGATAGAATTATAAGTCATGGGGGAGTCACGAAAAGAGGGCCGGCCCGGGCCGGCCCGGGCCGGCCCAGGTGATAGGTTTGCGAGTCATGGGGGGGGTTGCGGAAAGGGGGCCGACCCGGGCCGGCCCAGGTGATCTGTGGACAAAATGAGATAAGCCGATGATTATTGTGTGTTTGTAGTTGCAAGTGTGTGTACCAGGTGTGCAGATTGGAGCAATCGGGTCACCAGCCTATTTTGAGTGAGTATATGACTGTTATGTGTTGGTAGGATTGATATAATATTGGAAGATGTTTTGAGCGGTGTATGTCAGGTCAGGTTTGTGAGTCATGGGGGGGTTGCGGAAAGGGGGGCCGACCCGGGCCGGCCCAGGTGATCTATGAGGTGATTGGTGACAAAATGAGATAAGCCGATGATTATTGTGTGTTAGTAGATGCGAGTGTGTGTACCGGGAGTGCAGATTGGAGCAATCGGGTCACCAGCCTATTTTGAGTGATATTATAATTGTTGTGTGTTGGTAGAATTGATATAATATTGATAGATGTTTTGATATAGATGTGTTTGTCAAGTTTGGGAAAGTTGCGAAAAGAGGGCCGGCCCGGGCCGGCCCGGGCCGGCCCACGTGATAGGTTTGTGAGTCATGGGGGGGTTGCGGAAAGGGGGCCGACCCGGGCCGGCCCAGGTGATCTGCGGACAAAATGAGATGAACTGATGATTATTGTGTGTTTGTGAATGCGAGTGTGTGTACCGGGAGTGCAGATTGGAGCAATCGGGTCGCCAGCCTATTTTGAGTGATAAAATGATTGTTGTGTGTTGGTAGAATTGATATAATATTGGTAGATGTTTTGATATAGATGTGTTTGTCAAGTTTGCAAGTCGTGGGAAAGTCGCGAAAAGAGGGGGCCGGCCCGGGCCGGCCCGGGCTGGCCCAGGTGATAGGTTTTAGGTTTACTAGTCATGGAGGAGTTGCGAAAAGAAAGAAATGGGGGGAGCCGACCCAGGTCGATTCTGGTGGTCTGTTGACAAAATGAGATAAGCCGATGGTTATTGTGTGTTTGTAGATGCAAGTGTGTATATCGGGTGTGTATATCGGGTGTGCAGATCGGGGCGACCGAGCCACTGGCCTATGAAATGTGTAAGTGACTTTAAGTGAATGTATGATTATTATTATATGTTAGTGGAATTGATATAATGTTGGTAGAAGTTTTGGTAAAACTGTGTAAAATGTGTGTATGTAAGATGTGTGGATGACTTTAAGGTGATTATATATATTAATGTGTGGGTGTGATGATATTATGAATATGTGTGTGTGCCAGGCATTGTGAGGTTAATGTGCGTTGGTGAGCTAGATATTGTGAGCGTGTATGCCAGTCATTTGTCTGTAGAATGAGCAATGACTGTAAATTAATAGTAAGTGGGTGAGTGTGTTAATATATATATATATATATGTGTGCATGTGTGTAACAGGTGTGCTTGTTATGCAGATTAAGCCAGCTGTGAGTCTTTGTCAAAAGGAGTATGTGTTTGCATAGTATTTGTACTAACCTATCCGAATTCTGCTTTCCACTGTTTCCAGAATAAATGAATGAGATAAGTGAAATATATAAGGGCGATAAGTGAGAGCACTGCGTCACCACGTCACTCCACACCACCACATGCCATCACAGGGACCTGTTACAATTTACTGTTTATTGTTTTATAAGTGGGCGTGCAGATGAGCAAAATAGGTCCTTACGCGCGCAAGTCCGAATTGCAACTGACGGTGCACTGGATAGTTGAGAATGAAGCGGTCGCGAATGAAGGGTAGGTAGATAACAAAATGGAGAGTTTTGGTTAATGTGAGTGCAGGATTGTGAGTTGGATCCCGGTTTGGGTCCTTGCTACCTTTAAATCAAATCGAATCGTGACCAGTGGTGTGCGTGACCAAAGTGGCTATGGCTTAAATATTGCTAATGCTTGTGTGATACCGTAAGTTATTCATTAAATTATTTAAGAGCGTGTGTGTGTGTGAGTGTGTCTTATGTTGCTTAGTCGTTAAGAGGATGAACGGACGGCTGTGTAATTGTTGTTGTTGCGGGTGTGTTGGTAGAATAATTGTAATGTTGGAAGATGTTTTAGTATAGACGTATATGTCGGACCTGCGAGTCGTAGGTGTTGCGGGAGGGGGGGTTAGCCCGGGCCGGCCCGGGCCGGCCCAGTGGGCCGGCCCGGGCCGGCCCGGGCTGGCAGGCAATCCATCAATGGGGTGAGCCAATAATTATACTTGAGTCTAATTAAGGATGTTAGTGTTAGTGTCAGCACTGTGCTAAGATAAATGATGGTTTAATCAAGAGTGTATCTATCTGCTAAGTGGAGTTAATTAGGAAGGTGAATGTCGTGTGAGTGAGAATGCAATAAATCGTGAGGAGGGGGTGTGGTCCTTAAATGGACAAGTTAAACAATTGTTCTGTTGATTGATTTAAGTTTGGAAAAGATATGTGACACGAATTTGGAGAAGTTTTTAAGAAGAGTTGTCGATTTTTTTGAATTCATAATGTCTGGGAGATGAAGCGGCTGCGCGACCTGTACGTTAGCAGGTAAGTTTGACAGGTATCCAATACGTGGTAAGTCGAAGAGAGAACAGTCTTTGATTAGATGTAAAGGATTTTGTGTGGAAGAGTTATCGCACGGGCAGCGGTCAGTTTGAGTGATGTGAAATCTATGCAAGTAGGCTAAATGGGCCCCATGTGCAGTGAGGAATTGTGTGAAGTGGAAGTTGTAGGGAATAATGTTGATCAGTTTCAGGCAATCGTCAATCGTGGGTAAAAGGGTTCTGGTGTGCAGGCCCGTGTTCGAGAGCGTGTACCTATTCCTCCATGCATCCATAGCAGTATGAAAGGCGTGGTATTTCACATATGAAATGGGGAAGTGATGATAAGAGGGGGATGAGTGTAAAAGAGAGGCGTTCTTGGCTGCTTCATCTGCTACAATGTTGCCCACGACATTCCCGTGTCCCTTGACCCATGCAAAGCGAATTACGCCATTGGACTGACGGGCATGCTCCGCCACAATTCCATGTATTTGGGATACTAGTGGAGCCGTGCTACTTCTGTGGGCTAAGGCCTCCAGGGCCGACTTGGAGTCTGAGAGTATAATGACATCCGGGTAGTTACCATCCTTGGCTATGAGGCAGGCTCTAAAGATGGCGTATAGTTCGGCCTGAAATACTGTGCAGACGTTGTGAAGCTTATATTTGTATATTCTGGTACCGGATCTTGAGTCTGGGTCAATTCTGACACATGCCGCCCCGACCTGGTTTTCTTCAGACTTGCTTCCGTCAGTGAAGATATGTATGCAGTTTTCAGAACATATTTGGTCCACATTTTCTTGTAGAGGAGTGATGGCGTGAGAGATGGATAGCCTTTCCGATGGGTGAAGTAAGCTGGAGATGGAAATAGGGGCTTCATATGGTATATCCGTGGGGAGTAAGGGAGTGTGCCCAGTGACTCGTGCCTGTTCAATCTTGTGTACTCGTAAAATGTTTAGATCAAGTGGTATAAGTCCTGCTAGTGCGATAGCCGCATTGGATGACGTGGTCCTGTAGCCACGTATGATCCGAATTGCAAATCCTCTCTGCAGTGATGTAAGTGCCCTGATGGCATATTTTTTGCGAGCAGCATGCCCCCAGACCCCAGCCGCATATGTAACTATGGGGGCAATTACATATTTATAGATGGTCTTAATGTTCTCCGAGTGGAGTCCCCATGTGGGGCGGACGAAGAGGCAGAGTCTGTTAAAGATGGCTCTGGCTTTATTAATGGCATGCTGGATGTGTGCATGAAATGATAGGTGGTTGTCCAGGACCACCCCTAAAACAGTGATGTTTTTACTAAATTTTATGCGTGTGTTATTCATGCAGATTACAGCCCTGGCGGCCGTCCTTGTGAGGGCTACTGCCTTAGTTTTATTAGGTCCAAAGTGGAGCTTTACTTTTCTGCCCCAATTGGCAATTTGATCAAGGGCTTTGTTAGCCAGTGTTTGTAAGGATTGGGCATTCTTAGCTGAAACTATGAGAAGAACATCATCCGCGTAGGCTTGAATCTCACAGCCCTCAGGAAAAGCTTGGTCGAGGAGGTCGTCCAGAATAAAATTCCATAGGGCCGGGCCGCATGCGGAGCCTTGGACGCATCCTCTTTGTGTTTGACATTCAGCCGTAGATCCAGCGTAGTTCAAAATGACATTTCTAGGAGTCAGGTAATTGCCCAATATTTTATAAATATTGCGTGGGCAGTTGAACTTCTTAAGTCTATCCAGTATGGCCGGCCACCAGGCCTGGTCGAACGCGGATTGTATATCCAGAGATATAATAATTGTGTGTAGCCCTGATGTTTTGTGTGATCTAATAGTATTAAGTGCATTTGTGAGAGCGTGTGTCGTAGACGTGTTTCTCCTGAAGCCAAATTGCTTAGGGTTAAGCTTGTCCTCTGTGGCCGCCTTATGCATCGCGCGTTCCATGATGAGTTTTTCGAGTGTTTTTCCCCAGACAGATATGAGTCCAATAGGTCTATTGGCCTTAGGGTCTGACGGGTTTGATGAGCCTGGTTTGGGGATGATGCGTAATATGGAGATTTTCCAAAGCTTGGGGAAGTAGCCCAGCCTCAGGCATGCGTTATAGATTTCTGTGACGATGTCGGGAAAGAGATTGAATACAGTTTTGCAAATGTCAGAAGTAAGTCCATCTTGCCCTGGAGCCTTCTTGTGGGATATGGAAGAAATCGCCTCTCGGACCTCCTCTTGCGTGAAGGGGGGGTCATTTCCAGATGTCACCATTGTCTCACCCTCCGTTCTCAGCCTGCTTTGTTCAGGTGTGTCCAGGTGGAGAGGGTCCAATGGGTAGAAGTGTGAGAGTAATCCCCTGGCCGTATCGTTGCAGTCAACGGTGTGGCTGCCATCACCGAGGCGTATCGTGGAAGGAGGGGGTCTTGGTTTTCCTGCCCTAATAACTGGGTTTGTGATGGACCATACCTTTTCAGGTGTTTGATTGTGGCAGAATTCGCGAAAGCTCTCCGTAGAGGCTCTGCGGATCTCATTAGATAGGGCCTCCTTGGCCTCCTGCAGACCCTTCAGAGCCTCATCCCTGGCTTCCGCGGTGGAGTCCTTAGAATGGGTGATGCGCACCTCTCTTTTTTTATTGTGCAGGTTATTCCGCAGTGTCTCCAGCTCAGGAGACCAGAATGGTTTGTTGCCCATGTACTTACCATATCCAGTGCTGCCGTGAGACTCAAAGGCCTCCTCCGCTGCTCTGTGTATTATAGATGTGAAGTCCCGCACACATTCTTCTAACTGAGGTTCATTCATAGTGGATATTGATTCCGAGGAAATGTCAGAGTTTAACATGTAAGTGGGTAGGATGGATTTGAATGTCTCCCAGTTGGCCCTGCCTTTGATAGAGTATCTGCGTGTGGTGAAAGGGGGTGGGTTGAGTGTCATGTTGGAGTGTGATGATCCGATAGAAAATTGGATAACTAAGTGTTGGTTATTAGGGAGGATGTCATCACTTACCCTCCAGTTCCGCACCCGAAGACCGTCGGTAGTCAGAGTGAGATCAATTGCACTTTGTCGTACCTGGGAGTGAGTTATACTTTCAAAAGTGCGGGAGCCGTCGTTGTGACATGTGTAGTTATTTTGTATAATAAAATCAGCGATCGCTTCTCCACGGCTGTTTTGTCTCCCCTGAGCGTCCCACATGGGGTGCCATGCATTGAGGTCGCCCGCGATGATGTGTGGTGTGTTATGATCATAAGCTTGAATAGTGGATAAGGTTAGGCGGAGGAATGGATCAAGGTCACCACCTGGAGGTATGTAGGCGGAGGAGATAATGAGGCGTTTACTGCTGACCAATAGTGATACCGTGGCCAAGTCAGGCGTCGAAAACTGAGAAATAAGGACCGCTCCACACTTAATCGCGTAACTGTCGCGCAGGTAGACGGCCGCCCTGGTCGTTGTGTTGGGGCGAGTGACCTGAAAGGTAGTGAAGCCCGAGATATTCTTGGCGATGCTGCCGTTTCCAACATATGGTTCCGTTACTAGAGCAGCCTGTATTGTTTTGTTAGTGTGCAGAAAGTGCCCAAGGGTGCTGAAGCTCTGATTACATCTATCTGTATTTATTTGAACAAAGTTTGTTGGTAAAAAGTCAAAGCCGGGGCCTACGACACGATGCGTGCCGCAGTTAGACAAGTCCGGGGCGAGGGAGAGAGGGACGCAAGTTCCCAGATTGGGCAAATTAGCCGTAGTCAGTCTTATTGAAAATGCGCTCCATCATAGCCTTCCTTCTTGGGCACGATGGGGCGAAAGATGAGTGGTTCGTTATCAGGCACTTGTGACCCTCTCCCTCAGAGGATACTAAATTATTAAACCTAGTACAATTGACACATAAAAATTTGGGTCCATTCTGACCGCACTCCAAGTCAGGATGGGCCGGTTGAGCGCAGTCGCGACATAAGATTTGTGATTTACAGAATTTTGCAGTGTGTCCAAAATCATGACATTTGTTACATTGTAAAAATGGAGAGTGGTCTTCTATATGAACTCGCGAAAATTCAATCTTTACTTTACCCAAATTAGTTAGAGTGCGCCAGATAAGAGGTGTGGTTTTAAAAATGGCATTATACAAGTTAGAGTTTCTGTTATTAATCCTTGTGCTAACTAACTGTATGTCATTTATGTTAAAAAGTGAGCTATTCAAATTTTGGTTAATGATTATGGTCGTCAGTTGATCTTTGCTAACTGATTTATGAACACCCTTAATAATGAACATAGGTAGCAGCTTTCTTTCCTTTTCAACCTGAAGATTGAGTGTCGGGGAGGCTGCACGTATGCTCTGTTCTGCCGCCCTGGCGGTTCGTAAGTCGTTGAATGAGAGCCTTACTTTTCCACGGGAAAGTCTGGCCACGCTGTCCGGGTGTATTCCGTTCTGGTGATTGATTCTGAGGACGTCCCTGAGGGCGCTGAATATATCAGCTGCCGAGGAGGGGGATGTGTGGCTTCCCTTTGAGATGATCAACGTGTGCCGGGTTGGTCTTGTGGAGAAGTCATTTGTTGAAGATGAGGGTGTGGAGGTGGGCTGTCCCCTTGCATCAGGTGGAAGAGGTACTGGGAGTGAGGTTGCTTGATCACGTGGGTCCAGGGGGGAGGACTTGTCCATTGGGCCCATCCGTTCCGAGAGTTCTTGGAGTAAATTGCACATTTCCGTGACCTTCTGGAATGTGATTTTGATGACGTCCTGCCGTGTTGATGAGTTAGGTGATGAGTTGTCCAATTTGTCCTCCAGGGTGCCAAGAGCACACCTCATGTTTCCCATCTCAGCCCTGATGTCCTGAATGTCAGCGGCTAGAGTCAGCGGGGTGGTGAGTGGTTGTTCTCTGCACAATACATCCATGTCCATAGAGCATGCTCGTGTATCTTCCTGAGTTTGCGAGGTGGGTGATGGGGGTGATGAAGGTGAACACGATTGGGCTGGGGTCCAAGTGATTTCCAAATTACTGTAAGGGAGTGAAGAATCCCCATCATGTAGGTGAGTTTTGACCATGGTGATGATGTTTGCACATAATTTTTTGATCTCTGCCTTATGTTCTCTTTTCACCGACCTGCTTTTATGGTCGGCCCCCTTTGGGACTTCCAACACTTCCATAATTCCTTTAGCGCAGGATATGATATCCCCTATGAGTCTGGTGCCACCTTCGGGTACCGTGTCTGACTGTGCGGGTTCAGTGGCAGGGGCGGATACGTATGTCGCCTGACTCTTGTCTATGTTAGTGGTCAATGTGGGGTAAAAGTCGGGGTGTGGGATTGTTGGAGGTAAGAAGTCATTCTGCTGATCTTCCGTAAATTCCTGTGGGAATGTTGCTTCATGTGTATCCTCGGGGGCGTGCTCCATGTGAGGTGGAAACGTAAAGGTTAAATTAGTGGAACTTGTGGTCTCATGAGCGAATTCGAGATTTCTGCTTGCGTCAACAGTTAGCTCTCTGTTTATGTTGTGTCTGGAACTTGATCGAGATCTCGCCTTCTGTGGCGTTCTAATTGTGGCCGCCATCCTAAATGAGCCGCAGTCGGCTGATTGCTAGGCGCTGGTGCGCATGTAAATGCACTTGCCATAACGGCGGGCAATCCAAATTGTGTGATCCAAAAATCATGAGCACGCACACACATGCACTTACACTTGATTATGTCACTAATTGAAACACTATATGCAACCCAGATTGTATGATCCAATAATCACAATCACGCATAAACACTTGCACGGTATTAATATACTGCTAATTATTTTAGTCCCGAGAGGAAAAGATAGAGGAGACGTAACTCGTAAACCAAGCCGAACTTGTGCGGACTTCTAGTCACACGTGCGCGCGCCTCGGCAGTAGAGCGAGAACTGGTTAGGTTAGGTTAGGTTAGGTTAGGTTAGGTTAGGTTAGGTTAGGTTAGGTTAGGTTAGGTTAGGTTAGGTTAGGTTAGGTTAGGTTAGGTTAGGTTAGGTTAGGTTAGGTTAGGTTAGGTTAGGTTAGGTTAGGTTAGGTTAGGTTAGGTTAGGTTAGGTTAGGTTTTTTTTTTTTTTTTTTTTTTTTTTTTTTTTTTTTTTTTTTAATATTCGCTGCTCCCCAATCGTTATGAATGGGCCTTTATACATCTGTTTTCCTCATACATACTAGTTCTCGCATTTCATGCTTCTCGCACTTCCATGCCTCATACGATTCTTTCTTGCATTCATCCACATTTATTCTATCACGGTTGGGATTACCGTCTAATTTATGACCTATTCTTTTTATTTTACTTTATTTATTAACACCAGGTAAATAAAGGTACACCTTTAGCTATATTTTACAATTTTCTTACTTAATTCTTAATTCTATATTATTACTTTTATATTGCCTTCTTTGTATATTACTTCAACATTTATACAATTTCGTGATCTATTTTTCTTACACATTTTGTTCTTTATTATATGTTGTATTTTTATACATGTTATACTCTATACATCTTGTGTATTTTAATTTCTTACATCTGAACTTGTTTTACATTTCTTAGTTCATAATACATTATTATCTTATACTAATATGTATGACATCTTTTATTAACCTTTTCATTTCTTATTCTTATTACATTGAGACCTTACTCTCTAGACTTAATACTTTTGTTTACATTATTGTTACTTTCTTATACATTCTAATGTCCCTCGCAGCTGAAGTTGCGGGTACTTCTTACACATTTATTTTATATATTGCTTATGTAGTACAGCGGACTTTCTTATTTACGTATTTGTTACTTATTATTGCTTATCATTTATATACTAACTAAGTTTTTTAATAAACATTATGTATTTTATTTCTTATCCTTTTTTTATTGTACATTTACACAGTTTTAACTTATTATTTATTTACAAACTTATTTACTAGGGCAGTTGTTTATATATTCTACAGATATATAGAACTTTCCCGATTCTTTAACTTGTTTTATTTACTATCATTTTGGGTTCACTCCAATAATTTTGATGCTGTTAATGGTAAATACTTTGTAATTTAATTTAAACTATTGGTTTTATTACTATGAATGGATTGATTTGGCTTTTGTTCTATCATGTAATATTAAATGGGTTCTATATCGATATTAATACTTGATTTTTTATAGGGTTGGAATTTAATTCAAATTTACTGCTACTTTGGAAAAGAACTTGAAAATTTTAATCAAAACTTATATATTATCATAATATATTTGTTTCAATGTTTTGTGACGGTCAGTTTTTATGCCTACATTTAAAATCTCATATTTTATTTGTAGGATCTGTGGTATGTGTTATGTGTGTTGGAGTGAGTTCCCTATTCCGTGTAATACGCGGTGGTGGATCTGGCAAGGTAGTCCCATTTTCTGCGCACCTGACACTCCTCGCTGTACGCACTATGGTTGGTATCCTTATTCCCGTTTTGTGCACAATTGCAGCACTCCGGAGGTGATCCATCGATCCTAAGTGCACACTCGGCTCGCAAGTGTGGTCCTCCGCAGTGGCTGCACTTGTCCACGCTGTGCGTGCAATATTTTCTACCATGCCCATAGGCGAGACAGCGCGAGCATTGGATTAGTGGAGACTGGTCCTCCACTCTGACCCTTTGTAGGTCTATGTGGAGAGCCCCCGCCGCCACCATTCGATGCCAGATCACGGGACTAACCTGCATCACCATGTGAGCCGCCATTGGGTTCCTTGTCTTCTTTTTGTATTTTATTTTTAATCTAGTTTCCTCGTCCGGTATGTCCTTAAAGATGTTCTTGTTTTGTTGGAGTACTGCTGCGACGATGGTTTCATCGTCATCCAGCAGCACGTCCTTCAGTAACACGAGAGGGTCTTTATTAGCTATTTTTGTGACCTTCAGTTTTTCACCTTTTTTATCAATCCGGTCTACCACCTGGTCTAGGTCTTGCTTTGTACGGCAGCCTAAGATTACCTTTCCGTTCTTGGCTTTTCGTATCTTCTCAACCCTGATGCCTTCTTTCTTGGCATCGACCGCACGCTTCACTCGCTCGAGGACCTCCCCGCTGGATTCCGTAGCGTCCTCGGAGGTCACTGCGATCGAGTGAAGCGCCGGTGCCGGCTGGAATTTTGGAGTCGATGCGACAGCGGCGTATGTTGGCTTAGTGCCCTGGGTTGCTGCCTTTGGCTGTTGGTCTACCTGCTCGACTCGGGTTTGGACGGTCTCCACCACGTGTCTGATTTTCATCTGTTCTTCCTTGGCACTTACTAACATATCCTCCATCCTTGCTAGGTTTGTGGTAATCGGTTCTTCTGGATTTTCGCAATCTATGAATCCCAGCGCATCTTGGATGTTATCGATTTTAATTTCTATGCCGGTGAGACTACTTGTAATACCGTTAAGTTTTACGTCCTGACAGTCGTGTATCAGATTCGATACTGAAACCACATTGTTGTTTGTTGCTTCCTGCATCTCATACATATGTTCCAGCCTCTCTGCCTGCGTTACTAGCCTCTCTGATTGCTTTGTGCCGGTGTATACGATGTCTCCTAGGCTGCACTCTATCTCGGCTAGTTTTTCCATCACCGCCTTCATGTCTTGACTAGGTGTAGTTGTCATTTGTGTGGTGGTCGGCTGCGGTGTGGTTTGTAGAGACTCCAGTCTCTCCTCTAATTCTCCGAACCGGTTACCCAGTTCAAAGAGAATGGTGAGGCTTCGGTCGGCTTTCTTCTCCAGGAAGAGCTTTATGTCCCTTCGCATTTGCGGGTACTCCTTGATCTTCTCCGGGATCAGCTCCATAGAAAGCATCACTTCCTGGATAAGATCGCCGACCGACTTATCGGATACAGTAGGCTCTCCTTTCTTAAAGGAGTCCATAACATCCATGGATCTCCTTGTCACCGCCTTTCGCTTAATGAAAGTCTGACCGGGATCCTGAGCCCTGGTATTAGGCTCCGAGGAGCCAGATGTTGGGGTTCCCGGGGTTTTCCTTGGGCTCTGGGACTTCGCCGGTCTACCTGCCGGTGTGTGTGCAAGTGGCATTTTGTAGGTGGTAGCGAGTTGGTTAAGGGGGAGCAGTTCGTCAAAGTGTAGAGTGTATATAAAAATTTAAGTGTAAATTTTTGTAAAATTATAAACTAAGTAAATAAATAGAGTGTCCTATTTACGTAAGCGGCCTGCGCAGTCTATTAAATCAAAAGATTTTTATGTCAGAAAGTCGTATTTTAGGTAATTTACCTAAATTTTTGAAAAGTCTAATTTCTCTATGTAGAGTCGCTAATTTTAACTCTACGTCTCTAGATTCCTAGTATGTCTTAGACCATGCTAAGATGTATCTAAAAGTCAAAAAAGCAGATTTTTATAATTTTTTCCCTAGAAGTTGTGGTCGAATTACTTAAAAACAAGATGGCGGCCAAAATGGCGGCTCCGACCGGGTAGTGTACTATGGGGCGATTGTAGCCCTTATTAAGCCCTACAGTTTGATACCCGGCTCGTCGTCCTGAGATGAATAGTTTCCGAGCTATCCCTGGGGTAAATTTTGGGAAAACTATCCTCAGTAATGGTAAAACACTCGTAACTCGAAAACTATTCCTTCCCTAACGGTGGGACTTCGGATATTCCCATAGGGGGGCCAAAGACCTATCGATTGGCGAGGTCACCTTAAAATAAATTTCAAGGTCGCGATAGGGTAATTTTACCCTATCAGATAGAAAGTGGTCCCTCCGGCAGCCCCTACGGAAAAATCCCCAGTCCTGCAGCCCAAATAGTTTGGGAGGTACGACCGTTCAAAGTTTTTCAAAATGGCGTCCAAGATGGCGGACGCCAACTTTGAAGGGTCGTATCTCCGCCGCTATTGGGGCTAGGAAGCCCGGGTTTAGGGCAGTTGGGATGCCCTTGCAAGTTCTAACTCGCAAGATCGCTAGGGGCGGTGCGAAAAATAAAAGTGGGAATTTAGGAATTCCAATGATGAGGGGTGAAAGAGGGCAAAATTACTAGCACCCTAGCCCTTTGCACAAACACGCTAGCTCTTATATCTAGGGAGCTAGACCAATTCCAAAATTTTTTGGGAAAATTCCAAAAAATTTTGGAATAATTCTACCGCCGAAACTATTGGGCCTACAGAGTCGGGGTTTTCTCTGGGAGGGTTGGCGAGTCGCGGGCTACAATTCACACGGCGTGAAATCCCGAAATTCCAAAAAGTTGGAATTTGGGGTAAATTTCCCCGGGACGCGAAAGTTGGTAAATTTCCAACCCCTACACCGGAAAGCCCGACTCTCTAGGTCCAAGGACTTCGGAGCTATTGGCCGTTTAAAAATTTACCCAAAGTGAGGATAAAAAAGGAAAATGGCCGCCGTTTGGGTAAATTCTCAAATAAAGGCCTAGCCCACCAGTGTTTGGGCTTTTTGGAAGTCCGGGGAGGAGTCCTATACAAATATGGACCCTCCAGCCCCCTGCTTTAATACCCTAAAGCACAAAGTCAAAAATAAAACTTAAAATTAAAATAGCTCCTATACTATAAGCCCTAAAAATACAAATGAAGTGTCAAAAAATAGAGCACATAAAGGGCTAAAACACTTTAAAAAACAAATCAAATATAAACCTTAAGATAGAAGTACAATCGCAAGGGGAAGTTTCATCCCTTAGCTTCGAAAAATTATATCTCGGAAACTATCCAAGCGATTTGAAAAATTTAAATTTTGTATAATAGGGCCTAATGGGTTCTAAATGGATAAAATTACAGAAAATTTAATCATATATAAAAAATTGAAGATATAATTGTTCGAAACTTTAAACTAAAATAACTTATCTTCTATCAGTCCCTCGGCGGTGCTTGAAGTGTCGGGTGACTCGTCGCTCAGCGCTCCTTCTGATGTTTTCCTTTTCGACACCCGGCCGCCCCGGGAAGACCGACCACGTGTCGAGAGGTTATGTTGTTTTTTGCTAATATTTCAGCGACTATTGTCGCGAAAAATCAGCAAGTTGCACCCCTAGATAGAGGGCGCTGAGGCGCACACGCCGACAATTTCAGATCCCACGCGTCTCAAGAAATGCGAGCGCAGTGGGCAAAAAACTGATGAAAATTTTCACTTTTTGCACCAAACTTTCACTTTTTCACTTATATTTCCGTGAACTGTGATCCAATTTTTGAGATCGATGCACCACCGGATGCGCCTCGCTAGCGCGCAACTTTTGATATATCACACACTGAGATACACTAAGAAAAACCCACTTTTTCGATTTTTTAAGTGCGGGAGCCACGTGCTTTTGCTGCGTACTGGTCGGCGGTCGGAGCCAGAATGGGTTAGGTTAGGTTAGGTTAGGTTAGGTTAGGTTAGGTTAGGTTAGGTTAGGTTAGGTTAGGTTAGGTTAGGTTAGGTTAGGTTAGGTTAGGTTAGGTTAGGTTAGGTTAGGTTAGGTAAGGTTAGGTTAGGTTAGGTTAGGTTAGGTTAGGTTAGGTTAGGTTAGGTTAGGTTAGGTTAGGTTAGGTTTTTTTTTTTTTTTTTTTTTTTTTTTTTTTTTTTTTTTTTTTTTTTTTTTTTTTTTTTTTTTTTTTTTTTTTTTCCACTGCTCCCCGGACGCGAGTGAGTCCGAGTCTTTGTATATCTGTTTCCTCATTCATACTAGTTCTCGCGTTTCATGCCTCTCGCACTTTCATGCTTCATACTATTCTTTCTTACATTCCGTTCTCATTCATTCTATTAACTGGTGGGATGCCAGCCTATACCTATTTCTTATTTTATTCTTTATTTATTAAAACACCAGGGTAAATAAAGCCACACAATATTACCATTTTTACAATTCTCTTAAAGTTAAATACTTATAGTATTTTCTTTCTACTATTACAATATTTTATTTCACTTACATGTATAACATTTCTCTTATTCATCTATTTTACATTCTTTTATATCCTATTTTATATATTTTCTTATTTTCTAGTTACATTTTCTTTTCTTTTCTTATATATATCTTATGCACTTATTTGCTATTACCAACACTTTCTTAAACTTACAAGTTCTAGTATATTTTTATTTTCTACATTTTTATTCTTAATTTCTAACAATTTAATACAATTTTTAGTTTTTACAAATAAAGGACTATTTTTAATGTCTTTTATTCATTACACTTGGCTATCATTCTGTTACATTCAACTTTATTGTTTACTTATCTGCCTGCTCACTTGCAGTACACATGTGAAGGTCTTGATTATCACATCAACTTTGTATTCCTTATAATCTACATACTATTACATTCTAAATTTTTCAGGTAGTTTTTATATATATCAATTATATATAAGACTAACCTATTTCTTTTCTAACTTTTTTATATACTATTTACATATTTTAATAGGATTTACTCCACTTTGCAATTTTGAGGGTCTATTACAGTTTAATTTTTAATTGCCTAAAATATACAATATATCTTTCTGAGTTTAAAGTCTTAATTTTATCTTAATTTTGAGATTTTGTTTAACATTTTATCCTAATTTTATTAGCTTTCATTGGTATTTCAAGGTAGTTGTATATATTCTTAAAATATATAATTCTATCCTAATTCTTTGCTTTTGTAATTTGCATTCAATTTCTGTATTATGTTAGTTCCTGACTCTATACTTAAGATTTTTCGATTAATTTTGCCTATTCTAGTATTTAGTTGTTTTAAAGTTAAATAAAGTTGTTTTATGAGTTAATGGAAAGTTTTATGCTATCAAAATTACATATATTCATTATATGAATTTTAATTTTAATTGGGTGTGTTGAATTTTTGTAACTACAATTAAAATTTTCAAATTTTAATTGCTGTACGTGTAAGTGTTTAAGTGGAGTAGTGGCGAAGATGGACAGCCGTGTTAATCTGTGAAGTATGATGTCGTAGACCTAGCCAGGTAGTCCCATTTCTGCCTAACTGGGCATTCTTCACTATATGCACTGTGATCTGTCTTTTTGTGCCCCGCATGCACACAGTTGCAGCACTCCGGGGGAGACATGGCCAGCCAACTTTCACAGTTGGCTCGCAAATGTGGGTCTCCGCAGTGACTGCATCTGTCTGCCTCTTGCGTACAGTATTTCCTCCCGTGCCCGTACTCAAGACAGCGCGAGCACTGAATTAGTGGGGACTGGTCCTCCACCCTGACCCGCTGAAGGTCAACGTGGAGTACTCCAGCCTCCACCATTCCGTGCCACAAGAAGGGACTAACCTGTAGTATTATGTGTGACGCGTGCGGGTTCCTAGTTCTTTTCTTATATTTAATCTTAATTCTTTTCTCTTCTTCTTTTATTTCTGCCCAAATGTTTGAATTTTGTGTTTGGATTGCCGCAATAAGTGCATCATCTTTTAAATCTTCTGTAATAACTACATCTTTTAATATCACCAATGGGTCCTTATTTGGAATGTGCGTGACTTTTAAATTTTTATCCTGTTTCGCTATCCTTTCGGTCACTTGCTCAAGGTCTTGTTTGTGCCGGCATCCCAAAATAACTTTCGCGTCCTTAGCTTTTCTTATTTTATCAACTTTTATGCCCGCTTTAGTGGCGTCCACTGCACGCCTCACTCTTTCGAGGACCTCTCCGCCGGTTTCTCCATCGTCGTTCGAGGTCACTACGACAGAGTGGAGCGCTGGGACTGGGCGAAATTTAGGGGCCGCAGTGACAGCTGCATACGTAAGCTTGCGAGACGGAGTCGCTGCTTTTGGCTGATGGTCTGCCTGTTCCAAGAGCGCATGCATTGCTCCCACTTTGTGCCCCACATCTGTGATATTTTTACTAGCCACACCTGCAGCGACACTCAAATCTGAAAATCCTGCACCCATGGTCTCGCTCAGGTCTTTGTGAGCGTCACAGATGCTCTTACTCACTGTGTTTAGTGTCGTGTCCATGGTTTCCAGCTTTGCGAGGTGCTTGTTGTTATGGTAGGCGATATCACCCAAGCTTCCCTCAATCTCCTCCAGTTTGCTCATAAGCTGTTTCCCCTCTTGGCTTGGTGTTGTCGCCTGGGGGGTTGTGGACCGTGGAGCATTTTCGAGTGCCTCAGCTTGATTTGCCAGGGTTTTGTTTTGCTCTTGCAATCTCTTCCTCAAGTCCATGTGCGACTCCGTAACGAGCAACTTGATTTCCTCCAGCTCCTCCTTCAGGGATTCGATCTCGCCACTCGCCACGGCGTCGTCACTTCCAGTAATAGGCGCTTTGGATGTAGAAGCTGCCTGTGCTGTGAGGTTGAGCATTTCCTTCTCCATCTCAGTGTATCGCTTGCTCAACTCAAAGAGACTCAATAGGCCGCGTTTCGAATGGTATTCCAGATGTTCTTTGATGTCTCTCCTCATCTGCGGGTATTCTTTTATTTTTGTTGGGAGAGTTTCCATAGACACCATCATTTCCTGGAGAATATCGCCAAAACTTTTCTTACTGAACTCCTTTGGGAAGTTCTCATATGTCCTCTTCATGTCAAGAGATTTACGCTGGACATTTTTGCGTTTAAGGAAGTTTTCCGTTGGGTCCCAAGTCCCATCTGACGGCTCCGAGGAGCCAGGTGGTAAGGTTCCCGGTTGTTTTGTGGGACTTTGGGTCTTCTTTAACTTACTTACTGGTGGCGTATGTACAAATGCCATGGCTGTTCCGTTAAAGATGGTGTCAAAAATAAACGGGGGGCAGTATCGTCAGTTTGTATATATAAAAGTGTAAAAAGTGTATAGTGTAAGTGTCTATATAAAATATATACGTCAAAAAGAGTTTAATGCGTCCTGCGCAATCCTGTTTGTCAATAATTTTTCTTCCTAAAATCTAACCTGACCTCAAGGGAAGTTTAGATGTCAATACTTTAACTAAATTAATTAAATTTGAGTTGTAAAAAGCCTTAATTCATGTACAAAAAACTTAATTTTAATTTCTACGAGCTCTATATACTCTATGTAGAGTCAAAGTGATCACCGTCGGGTAGAGTATCTTATTCCAGACCGGGAGGTACAAGTCCGGTCCAAATCGGTCCAGCGATTCCCGAGATAGAAGCCCCGCCGGTTTGGGGGATGAAGATAGGCTGAAGAAGATGGTTGGGGTTTGGGGTAGCGATTCCTTACTGGGGTCAAGTGAGGATAGTTACGCCCAGTCTAATAATGCTCTACCGCTAATAAATGATTTTTTAAAATTTGAACAATTTTTATAACCTGTGCAAAATTTTGCCTTCTATAGAACATAAATAAAATAAAATACAGTATTGCTTAATTTGAGAATTTAACAATTTCTCCAATTCACTGAAAGTCCTTAAAACTAAATCTGATCTCAAGGGAAGTTCAGATGTCAATGCTTTAACTAAGTTAATTAAAATTAAGTTGTAAAAAATCCCCAACTCATCTACAAAAAAACTTAATTTTAATTTCTATAAGCTCTATATACTCTATGTAGAGTCTAGGTGATCACCATCAGGTAGAATATTTTATTCCAGACCGGAAGGTACAAGTCCGGTCAAAATCGGTCCAGTAGTTTCCGAGATAGAAGCCCCGCCGGTTTGGAGGTTGAAGATAGGGGTTAGGTTAGGTTAGGTTAGGTTAGGTTAGGTTAGGTTAGGTTAGGTTAGGTTAGGTTAGGTTAGGTTAGGTTAGGTTAGGTTAGGTTAGGTTAGGTTAGGTTAGGTTAGGTTAGGTTAGGTTAGGTTAGGTTAGGTTAGGTTAGGTTAGGTTAGGTTAGGTTTTTTTTTTTTTTTTATTAAGTTAAACTTCAATCTACAGACACGTAGTCCATATTTTTTTTTTATTTTGATTCTTTATTTTGTTAATTTGAAAATACAATTTGCTCCGCGCTGAGCTCGTTTTACAATAGAATACATCTAAATTAAACAATTAAACTAATATATCGTCATTAAAAATAGTATTAGTACTTCTTATTTTTTTTTTGGCATGCAATGTTTTTTTTTTTTTTATTTTTTTTTTATTTGCATTTTTTTTTTTTTTTGTTTTTCTTTTTTTTTTTTTGTTCATTTTTTTTTTTTAATTTTTTTTTTTTTTTATCCTTTAGTCATGCAATTTTGTTGTCATGCTTCTTATTATTATTATTATTATTTTTTTTTTTTTTATTTTTTTTTTGTTATTATTATGTTAGTCTTAATATTATTACATTTGTTGTATTATGATAGTGCTACAGTTAATTTAATCTTAATTTTATTGTTAGTATAGGAACTTAATATTACAACATTATAAGTCAATATCTTATTGTTAGTATGCTTAAATTTTTAGTAGATTTCTTCGTAAGTCCCTCGGGCAGCTGCATCGAAATGTAGCGTTTTCCCTTATTATGTTGTTGGATTGGTCATGTTATTTATTTGGCACCTTGACCTGGCCTCTAAGATCTTTTAACATTTGGTCCCGGATCTTAGTGTCGCCGCGTCGTATTGCCATTTTTAGATTGTAATCCCTAATTTTATCCGTTTTCGCAATTTCCGCACGCTGAATTAGACGGGCTGTTGCGTCGTCTTTGGTGCAGTCTGTGTAGTAGACGCAAGTTTTTGTGTGTCTGGAAATTGCGACAACGGCATGGGGGACACTTTCAAGGAGGTGGGATTTTCGAGGAGTTGTACGTACAATAACCACTGTCTCGTATGTCAATCCTTGTGCTTCGTGTATGGTTAGGGTTCGGGATCCCGATTGTTCACCGTAACCCTGGCTGATTAGGAGAGCCTTTTCAGCCTGGGTGTGGACGAGATATAGGGTACCGTCCGTTTTCGGGATCACTGTTAGGTTAGGTTAGGTTAGGTTAGGTTAGGTTAGGTTAGGTTAGGTTAGGTTAGGTTAGGTTAGGTTAGGTTAGGTTAGGTTAGGTTAGGTTAGGTTAGGTTAGGTTAGGTTAGGTTAGGTTAGGTTAGGTTAGGTTAGGTTAGGTTAGGTTAGGTTAGGTTAGGTTAGGTTAGGTTAGGTTAGGTTAGGTTAGGTTAGGTTAGGTTAGGTTAGGTTAGGTTAGGTTAGGTTAGGTTAGGTTAGGTTAGGTTAGGTTAGGTTTTTTTTTTTTTTTTTTATTAAGTTAAACTTCAATCTACAGACACGTAGTCCATAATTTTTTTTTATTTTGATTCTTTATTTTGTTAATTTGAAAATACAATTTGCTCCGCGCTGAGCTCGTTTTACAATAGAATACATCTAAATTAAACAATTAAACTAATATATCGTCATTAAAAATAGTATTAGTGCTTCTTATTTTTTGTTTTTGGCATGCAATGTTTTTTTTTTATTTTTTTTATTTGCATTTTTTTTTTTTTTTTGTTTTTTTTTTTTTTTTTTTTTTTTTTTTTTGTTCATTTTTTTTTTTATTTTTTTTTTTTTTAATCATGTAGTCATGCAATTTTGTTGTCATGCTTCTTATATTTTTTTTTTATTTTTTTTTTATTGTTATTATGTTAGTCTTAATATTATTACATTTGTTATATTATGATAGTGCTACAGTTAATTTAATCTTAATTTTATTGTTAGTATAGGAACTTAATATTACAACATTATAAGTCAATATCTTATTGTTAGTATGCTTAAATTTTTAGTAGATTTCTTAGTAAGTCCCTCGGGCAGCTGCATCGAAATGTAGCGTTTTCCCTTATTATGTTGTTGGATTGGTCATGTTATTTATTTGGCACCTTGACCTGGCCTCTAAGATCTTTTAACATTTGGTCCCGGATCTTAGTGTCGCCGCGTCGTATTGCCATTTTTAGATTGTAATCCCTAATTTTATCCGTTTTCGCAATTTCCGCACGCTGAATTAGACGGGCTGTTGCGTCGTCTTTGGTGCAGTCTGTGTAGTAGACGCAAGTTTTTGTGTGTCTGGAAATTGCGACAACGGCATGGGGGACACTTTCAAGGAGGTGGGATTTTCGAGGAGTTGTACGTACAATAACCACTGTCTCGTATGTCAATCCTTGTGCTTCGTGTATGGTTAGGGTTCGGGATCCCGATTGTTCACCGTAACCCTGGCTGATTAGGAGAGCCTTTTCAGCCTGGGTGTGGACGAGATATAGGGTACCGTCCGTTTTCGGGATCACTGTGCACGTGTACCTTTTCAGCGACAAGGATCTAACGAGAGATTTTGACGAGTATATGCCGCTGTATATTTCGCTGAGGGCATACGCTACGTCTTGTGGGTTTCTGTACGTACAAAGGAGCTCCTTTGTTACGCTGGTCACCAGATTTGGTCTATTGTATAAAAGTGGGAAGAGGTTGTTCCTGTCGATGTAGGGTAGTTGATTGTTGTCCCCTATGAGCAGGGCTTCGCTGGCTTTGGCGAGTTGGATTGCCATGACTATGGATCCAAAGTGGTTCATGAGGGCTTCGTCCACCATAAGGCGTGTACACGTTTCGCCCTCATTCATACCGTTTACCAATAAGGATGCCATAGTTCTTACTCGTCTTTTTGCTCTGTGGCCTATCCGAGGTTCCAGCTTTTCCCTGAGGTCTTTTGCAGCTTCCGTGGTTGTGGTCACTATGACGTCTTTTTCAGTGTCTATCTGAGACATTACCCACGTCGTCTTTCCGCATCCTGGGACGCCATTGACCCATGTGATATTGGGTCTCGTCCAGTGCACCGGGTTTCCGCCTTTGTACAGGTCACCTGCTACAGCTTGCGCCATTTCAAGTATCCTGTCATCCAGCATCACCTTGGTGCACTTGGCGACCACCAATATTGGGTCATTGGGGGGTGCTTGAAAGATGATTTGACCCTGACTCTCCGACCTTTCTTCGTCCTTGGGCACGAACCCACATGTCCTACTGTATGCTGCCATGTACGATCCCGACATGCTGCCTTTTAGGACTTGTGCTTTGTCGTTATCGTAAATGGCTGCCTCAGCCTCGTCCAGTTTGATTCGTAGCAGTTCCTGAGTGTTCCAGCGGTACGTCTGCAAGATAGATTCGCAGATATCTGTACTAACTTTGCGTGTAGCCTTGGTAACTGCCACGAATTCAAGGAACGCATTAACCATGTGGTCCTGTGGCCCGTTGGCCGGTCTTAGTTTAGGTGGTTGCACTTGTCCCATGTCTGCTCTTGTGCGGGGACGCTGAGGTGACTCAGATTTGTGACGTGGGGTCTCCTTAGTGAACTCTTCCACTGCTTTTTCCATCGACAGGGCTCTTCCCATGTTACGTATTTTTTTATTGATTAGGTTCGGGATTGCCTGGAATGCTTTGCTGAGGGTCGCTGTGACCGAAGAAAGTCTGCGTCTTTGGTCGCCTGTGTCGTCTGTCTTCTGCGTCGCTTGGCTTTTCTCTTCTTGCACCCGTTGTTGTAGGCGTTCGGAACCGCTTATGTTAGGGTTCACAACCGGGTGGTCCCAGCAGTCAGTAGGGACTTGTGTGGTTCCATGTTCGCTAGTTTGGGCCGCAAGGAAACTTAGGTTCTGTCCTCTGTCCTCGTATACCACAATTTCGTGGTGCTTTGAGGCCAGAAGTGCTCCTTCGTAGTCCTTGGTTTCGCCTGTGATATACTCCACGACCATGGCATCCACACTGATCTTCTTTGGGGGTCCCGGTGGGTCTCGGTTTCCTATATTGGCTAAAGCTGCGCTCATTCGTTCAAATTCCGTGATGCCATAGAAGTCTTCAGTGTAGAATAGCACGATAGTTTTGTTGTTCTTCCGTACTATTCTACACTCGTGATTCTCTATCGACACCGTCGGTAACTCGTTGAACACTTTGCGCCGCATGGTGATTTTGCGAGTGCTGCCGTTGAGAAGGGCTCCGAGTCCCGGGGAGATGGTTACCCTTTTTTTAGCTTTTGCGTTGCAGAAGGCTATTCCTAGACGTTCGGTGTTGTTGTCCATGAAGAGTGCGACACCTCTAAGCCTTATTCCTGGGCATCCCGTTTCCGCTATTGTTAGAATATCTATTATTGGTGTGGGTTTGTTTAGTATTGTTAGGTTTAAGTTCTGTGTTGATTGTGTGGGTTGTGTGTCTTGTGGGTTTTGTGTGTTGTCGGTTGGCGGTGCGCTGAGTGTGCTGTTACGTCGTGACGCTATCTCCGCCACCAGTTCGATAAATTTGAGGAGCTCAGGCCTCGAGTCCTTGCACTCCATTATTTTGTGTAGATTTTTTGCTGTCAGGTCCAGGTCTAATTGCGATGTTAAGTTGTGTCTAGCCGATTGGAAGCGCGGGCATTCGAGCAGCACGTGCCATACCGACTCGCTTATTGCGGGGTCACACTCGCATCCCGGACTGCTTCTTAGGTGGAACCTGTGAAGGTATTCCCCAAAGCCGCCGTGACCTGTTAGGATTTGTGTCTGGAGGTGGTTCGGTTTTGTTTTTCTTACGATGGCGTAGGCTTTTGCTACGCTAGGAAAGAAGACTTTTGTAACCGATCCAGTCTCTGAGGTATTGTACCGGTCCTGCCATTTCTGGACTGACTCTTCACGTATCCTCCTTCTAACGTATGAGAGTGGTACCGCTGCGTAGTCGGGGTTTGGTTTTATTTCACTGGCTGCTGACTTTGCCAACTCGTCTGCCCTTTCGTTACCTGCCGTGCCTACATGTGCTCTTAGCCAGAAAAGCCTTACCTGCCTGCCTTCTTCCCTTATCCGTGCGATATCCTCCTTGATGGTTTTGGCCAGAGGATGAAGAAGCTTGGGGTTGTTCAGTAGATCGAGCGAAGATCTTGAGTCGCTTAGTATGTTGACTGTTTCCCTTTTGCTTTCTTTAGCCTTTGCTATGGCTCTGTGGAGTGCATATAATTCGGATTGAAAGACTGTGCAGGTTTGGTCAAGACTGAAGGTCTCACAGGACGTTTCTCTTCCGTCTTCCCACCACGTTAGGGCCGCACCGACCTTGCCCTCCATTTTGCTGCCGTCCGTATAAATTTGCGGGCCGTTCACTCGATGGGTCTCTACGGTCTCGGGGTCCATATTTTCGAGGAGCTCGTACTCGGTTGTTATTTGAGTTGCTGGGTGAGGGAAGTCTAGGAACTTCACCTTTTGCTCAAGCTGCCTCTCTGGTGGTAGGAATTCGGTCGAGATGCCTCTTTTTGCCTCGTATAATGCGGCGTTTTCCTGGATACGGAGGTCCAGAGGCAGGGTTCCTGATAAGACCAATGCTGATGTTAGTGATGTGGTCCTATATGCTTTGCAGGTTAGGTTAGGTTAGGTTAGGTTAGGTTAGGTTAGGTTAGGTTAGGTTAGGTTAGGTTAGGTTAGGTTAGGTTAGGTTAGGTTAGGTTAGGTTAGGTTAGGTTAGGTTAGGTTAGGTTAGGTTAGGTTAGGTTAGGTTAGGTTAGGTTAGGTTAGGTTAGGTTAGGTTAGGTTAGGTTAGGTTGGGGTGCGTGCCAGACAACCTCCACGTGGTGCACCCTGGGCGCCACTGCAGTTGCAGTGGTGGCTAATAGTCTGGCGAGGGGGGACCCAGCCGGCGTCTTGGACGTTTCTGAGTAGCGGCGGTCTGGGTCGGAGTGTGGGGGCCTTTCGTAGGCCCAGTGGTCTTTGGACGTAGTTCCAGGAGCACCGGAACCCCGTACGTGGTGCGGGGCTGGAGGCCGCCACTTCTTAGTGGGGGCTGCGTGGAAGGACACCACTATAAAAACCAAGGGGAGCCTGCCCCTTAAAAAGAGGCTTTACTCCTATGATAATGAACAAATGTAAACAGTCATTACCCCAGGAGGGTACGGATCGCATTGCGAGAAGAGAATCCCTCCCTTCCACCTCGGTGGTCGGCAAATCTCCTTCGTATTCTGGGGGGGGGAACACTTGTTCAGTGGACAAAGCGCTGTGTCCGGAGAAAAACTGCGCCGAAATTAAACCGCCTGGCCATACAAGGTCGGGTATTCCAAAAAGGGCGAATACTTCCCTTGGTTTTAGGGAAAATGTGGGGAATACCTCTCTTTGTTTGAAGTTCCACTGTGATAAACCTCACGGTGATGATCCAAACGGGGGGCAGAAGGGTAATGATAGCTCAATGGGAATTTTGGGGAACGTTGAGACGAGACGGATGACCAGGGATGCTCACAGGAAGGCTGTCACGGAGGCTTCCAAGGGGGAGGCCGAAGGGACTGCTAAGCAAACGGCGGAAAAAACCGCTAATCTGGTAGAAAACTTGGAGAGCACTCAGTCGAGACAGATGATTGAGGAAGTCGCAATGGAGGTTGACACGGAGGCTGCAACAGAGGCTGCCAAGGGGGTGACTAAGGCATCGGTCAAGGAGACGGCGAAAGGAAGGGCTGACTCAGTGGAAGATCTGGAGAGTGCTCGTTCAAAGCAGGTGACAAAGGAAGTTACCAAGGCAGCTACTGAGGAGGCTACTAAGGGTGCGGCTAAAGGTGCCGTTAAGAAGGTGACAAGAGCGGCTAGTAAGGTGGCGCTGAAGGGGGTTATTAACAAAGATGTGAAGGTACCTCCGAAGGCTAATTCTCAGAAGGTAGCACGTGCGCGACCAGCAGTTACACCGATGGCAACCGCAGGCACGCATAAGGGAAATAGTTTAGCCAAGAAGCGTATTAAGGCAAGCAGCGAAGATAGTGTCGACCAATCGGATACCGAATGGTCCCCTCCAGAAAGTAGCCCTGAGACGTATAAGAAGGGGCCCCCGGCAAGTGTTAAGAAGGGTGCAAAGGTGGCAAAACTTACGCATGAGGGCAGTACGGAAGGGATCCTTGAGTCAAATTACCAGACGATTTTTAAAGCTCTCAAGGACTCTGAATCAAGAATGGGCCCAACCAGGAAGACTGCCTGTGTGAATTCACTTAAGATGTTGAGGGAAATGGTGGAAAATGGTACGGAGCAAGCCAAGGAGGTTCGGCGCCTGAGGGCCGAAAATCTTAAGTTAAGAGAAGAGATGGATATAATCAAGCGGGATCTGAAAGCTTTTAAAGATAGCTATGAACAGAAAAACAAGGAGGTAGGAAGCTTAAGAGCAGAGGCGAAGAAACAGTCTGTGGTCGAGGGTAGGGAAGAAAACCCCATTGACGTTAACCAGATCATGCTCGAAATACAAAGATCCACCATGGAGTTCATGCAGAACCTGGTGTCGACCAGACTCGAGGGCCTGGAGATTGATGGTAGGCTTCTGCCTGGTAAAAGTCACCGTCCTCCTCTAGCGGCGGACAAGAAAAATGCTGCAAAGGCTACGGCGCAAAAAGGGCCGAAGCCCTCATACGCGGAGGCTACAGCAGGATCGTCTGGTCCGAGCACAGGCCCTGAGGCACAAACGCAGGGACCAGATAATCCCAATGAGATTGTTGAGGACTGGAATTTGGTGGGAAAAGGGGGTAAGCCGGTAAAGCCTAAAAAGCAAAACCGGCCGGCGAAGGCAAAGGCGCAGAAAGAGAAGCAGAACTCTGTTCCGAAAACGCCGAAGGGGCCAAAGAAGATAAAGTTAACACCCCCTAACACTGCAGCGGTTGTGATTACTATCTCGCCAGAGGCTGCAGAGAAAGGAACAACCTACAAAGACATCATTGGGAGGGCCAGGGAGGCAGTGAAGCTAGAGGAGTTGGGGTTGGAACGGGTGCACGTCAAAACAACACAGACGGGCGCTCGGATGATTGAAATCCCAAGTTCAGCAGGGGCGGAAAAGGCCGATGAAATGGCAGCGAGGATTCGAGCAGCGTTGGAGGGGGCTGCAAACGTCTCCAGGCCCGTGAAGTGTGCAGACTTGCGCATTTTCGGGCTGGACGACTCAGTTACGGTGGAGCTCATCAAGGAGGCCATGGCTGAGAGGGGAGGATGTCCCAAAGATCAAATTAAAGTGGGACCCATCAGGGTTGGACCGGGGGGCTCGGGTGTCGTAATGACAAAGTGTCCCATGGTGGCAGCTAAGGTTCTTGTGGAGGCGGGGCGTATAATGGTGGGATGGAGCTGCGCTCACGTTAAAGTACTGGAGGCTCTCCCGCTCCGCTGCTTCAGGTGTATGGCCGTGGGGCACACACGTCAGATGTGTACTTCAGAGGTGGACCGCTCAAATGTCTGCTACAGATGTGGCAAAGAGGGGCACAGAATTGCGCACTGCAATATGGAAATGAAGTGCCTCATATGCTCAGAAGCAAAACTGCCCTCTGGGCACATTATGGGTGGTAAGAGTTGTCGTCCTCCACCCGTGAAGGCGAAAGTGCCCCCTAAAACTAGGGATAATGAGGGCGGAACCAGCAACGGTGCCATGGAGGTAGCTGAGATAGAACCTTAATGCCCGGACACGATCTCAACTTCCTCCAAGCGAACACAAACCACTGTGCTGCCTCTCAGGACGTCCTCATGCAGCACGCAGTGGAACAGAGCTCGGACCTGTTGATAATTTCGGAGCCTTATTGTGTTCCTCAACGCACAAATTGGGTGAAGGACGAAGATGAAACAGTTGCCATTCTGGCACCTGTCAAGGCCACCCACTCCCCTCCACTCTTGGCTAGGGAGAGGGGACCGGGATACGTGGCGGTAATATGGGGGGAATTGGCCTTGGTAGGCGCGTATTTCTCCCCAAACCGGCCAGAGAACGAACTGGCTCAGTGGCTCAACATGATGAGCGGGGTTGTCAGGCGGCTAGCTCCGTGGCAAGTACTGGTAGGAGGGGACTTTAATGCAAAGCATCCTGCATGGGGATCCCCGGTCACCGACAGGAAGGGTGTGCTAGTGAACGACTGGGCGATGTCAGCCGGCCTAGTCATTCTCAATAGGGGCACAACTTTTACATGCGTAAGGGGAACAGGGGGTTCAAGAGTTGACATCACTTTTGCGACGCCCGCTTTAGCCCCTAGGATAAAGGACTGGACAGTTCTTACTGAGCCGGAGACCCTGTCGGATCACAGATACATCCGCTTCAGGGTCTCCCCTAGGGCGGGAACACCTGCTGTGAGCGCACGTCCAGTAAGCGAGCTTTTCCCGAGATGGGCTGTCACCAGACTAGACAAGGATCTGGCTGAAGAGGCTGCCTTGGTAGAGGCATGGTGCTCGGAGGCCCAGCAACCCGTCGGTAGCATCGAGGAAAGGGTGAGGCGAATCACACGCTCCCTCGCAGCAGTATGCGACGCGGCGATGCCAAGAGCACACGGTCCTCCTGAGAAATCTCAGGTGTACTGGTGGTCCGCGGAGATGGAGGTCCTTCGATCTGCGAGTCTTCGTGCCAGACGGGCATTACAGAGATGCAGAAGGCGACACAGGCATCGTCCAGGGATGGAGCAAAGGCTCCTGACAGCCTATATAGAGGCAAAAAAGGCTTTTGCAGTCGGCATTGCCAGCGCTAAAGATCGATCATGGGAGGAATTTCTGGCAAGCCTCGATAGGGATCCATGGGGGCGTCCGTTCCGGATGGTTAGGAGTAAACTCTGCCACCAGGCGCCTCCCATGGATACTATGGAGCCAGAGTTCCTCTCGAGGGTGGTATCCAGCTTATTCCCGGATTTCGCTCCGCCGACGGCTCCTCTTTTTGCCCCACAGGACCCGGTCGAAGAAGATTCAGGCTTTTTTCCGGTTACGGAGCCTCAAATGGAGGCGGTGGTGGAACGACTTAAATCCAAAAAGAAGGCACCTGGCCCCGATGGCGTTCCTGGAAGAGTACTACCCACGGCTCTGAAGCACCTGGGGGAACTGCTTCGGGCACTGTTTAGCGACTGTCTTGAAGCGGGTGAGTTCCCAGAAGTCTGGAAGCGGGGACGCCTGTGTCTACTTCTGAAGGAAGGTAGACCGCGTGACTCACCGTCGGCCTACCGTCCTGTTGTGCTGTTAGACGAGTTGGCGAAGATGCTGGAGAAAATAATCGCAGACAGGATAGTCCAGCATCTGGAGACGGTGGGCCCCGATTTGGCCGATAACCAATATGGCTTTCGACGTAGGCGGTCGACGATAGACGCAATCCTAGCACTCAGGGAGCACTCGGAGAGAGCTGTGGATCGTGGGGAAGTGGTTGTTGCAGTATCATTAGACATCAGAAACGCTTTCAACTCACTTCCCTTCGATATAATCAAGGAGGGACTAAGGTTCCATGGCCTGCCTCCGTACCTGGTCAAAATGGTCGAGAGTTACCTCGTAGGAAGGGAGGTAGTATATCCGTCAGGCGGTGGTGGTTTGGTAACCAGGGAGATGGTATGCGGTGTTCCACAGGGTTCGGTGCTCGGCCCGCTCCTGTGGAACATCGGATACGACTGGGTGTTGCGTGGAGTTCTGTTGCCCCGAATGAAGGTATTTTGTTACGCGGACGACACGCTGGTTGTCGTCCGGGGCAAGACATTTGATCACGCAAGGAGGCTGGCGGGAGTAGGGGCATCCCTAGTCTCCGATCGCATTAGAGTGTTAGGGTTGAACGTCGCTATCGACAAAACGGAGGCAGTTTGTCTCCATGGGCCACGGAGGGGTCCCCCAGCGGGTGCATCACTGAGGGTTGATGGATCTACAATTCCCGTAAAGCCGTGGATAAAGTATTTGGGGCTAGTGTTAGACGGAAGGTGGAATTTTGAGGAGCACTTCCGTCAGCTGGCCCCGAAACTTGTAAAAACGGCCAATGCTCTTGGGCGCATCATGCCGAATATAGGAGGTCCTAGCGACAAGTGTAGGAGGTTGTTTGCCGGCGTGCTGCGAAGTATGGCCATGTACGGCGCGCCGGTCTGGGCGGATCGCCTCAACGACCATAACATAAGAATGCTCCACCGGGCACAGAGAGCAATGGCCATTCGAATTGTCCGTGGATATAGAACGATCTCGTGCGCGGCGGCCTGTGCACTCGCGGGTACACCTCCCTGGGAGCTAGAAGCTCAGGTACTCAGGGAGGTGTACAGGTACCGAACGGCAGCACTTCAAAGAGGTGAGCGTCCTGCCCTCGAAGAAGTCGTAGCGGAGCGGCGTTTGGCCGAAGAAGTTGAATTAGAGGTCTGGAAGGATCAAATGGGGACCGAACCATTTGGGGTTAAAACGCTGGAAGCGATTCGACCGCTTGTTGAAGAGTGGTGCTCCCGTAAGCACGGGACGCTGACCTTTAGGCTGACGCAGATGCTTTCCGGGCATGGGTGCTTCGGAAAGTATCTGTTTCGGATAGGAAGGGAAGCGTCCCCACAGTGCCATGAGTGCGGCGATGCGGAGGACAGTGCCCAGCACACCCTTGAGGTGTGTCCGGCCTGGGCTCCGCAGCGCAGCACTCTGGTTGCTGTGATTGGGAGGGATCTCTCGCTGACCAGTGTGGTGCGGGCCATGCTGGCCACCGAGAGATCCTGGGAGGCGGTAGTCTCCTTCTGCGAGGAGGTTATCCTGCAGAAGGAGGCATCGGAGCGGGTTCGCGAGGAGGAGGCTCATGCGAACCGGCTCCGACGCAGACGGGTAGGCGTAAGGAGGAGGCGCTATGCGCACCTCATTCCGCTTTAACGGGGACCACGTGGGTGATGGGGGGTGACCCATCACCTGCATTGCACGGTCCCGACCGTCTGGGGAGATGGCCAAACTTGCCCGGCCATCTCCCAACCGCGAGGAGGCCCGGATTGCCGGGCGAGCCACCGGGTCAGTTGGGGTGATTACCACCCATGGCCCCCCGTTTGACCAACCGGTGGCGAGTGGGCAAGTGCCGTAGTTTTTTAGTGGGTATTCCCTCCTCCTGTGATTCCACCGAGCTTTGACTTGGTGGAATTACGGGGGGCAGTCGTGGAGGGAGCCGCAACGTTGAATGTTGCGGTCCCCTCCTGGCGAGTCCCACATGCCCCCTTCCCGTTCACCTGCGGGAAGGGAAGCGCGTAAATGCGTTTTTCTACGGCATACAAAAAAAAAAAAAAAAAAAAAAAAAAAAAAAAAGGTTAGGTTAGGTTAGGTTAGGTTAGGTTAGGTTAGGTTAGGTTAGGTTAGGTTAGGTTAGGTTAGGTTAGGTTAGGTTAGGTTAGGTTAGGTTAGGTTAGGTTAGGTTAGGTTGGGGTGCTAGGTCAGACAACCTCCCCGCGGTGCACCCTGGGCAACGTCGGCTTGAGCGGAATCCATGCTCGCCGACGGCTAATGGTCTGACAAGTGGCCCCCGTAGAGGGGGGCGTAGTATGGCCACTTCATGTGGCGAACCGCTGTCGCGGTCTGTGGTGAAACCTCTCCTTCTTGTTATTAAGAAGGGGTAGAGCTTTCGCCTGGTGACCCTTCTGAGGGCTTTGTGGCGCTTGCGCCTGTCGATTGTCTCGGCTGGCGGCCCGGGGAGCCTGGGCAGCGGCAGTCGAGACGAGCTTGGTGGAGGCAGTAACGCCTGTCGTGGTGTGTCCGTTCACGGACGGGGCGGTTGTGGTACGAACTCCGTGCCACAGTCGGCCAACCCGTAACCTTGCACATGGTGCGGGGCCGGGGGCCGCCATCCTTCGGGGTGGGGGCCACAAGGAGTAAACCTTTTCAAAAATCACTTGACGAGGCCAGGTAGGGTTCCCTCGCCCGAAAGAGGGACTTTGTATGAAAATGGATAATAAGTTGGATTGTGTTATGTCATGCCCTCCCGTTGACGCCGGGCGCACTGAGGAAGCTGGTACTCAGTGTGTGAAATCTGTCACTAGCGGCCAATACGCTCCGGTAGGCCACCGGCGCCAGGGGAAATCCGGGACCCCTGGTGTGAAATCTGTTACCGAGGCGTGTTTGGTGGGTTTGGAAAAAGGCCCTTTTCAGGGCCAACCCAAAGGCCCTTCTCAGGGCCAACCCAAAGGCCCTTCTCAGGGCCAAATCAAAGGCCCTTCTCAGGGCCAAATCAAAGGCCCTTCTCAGGGCCAACTCAAACTCAAATATGAGAGCGCCGGGGAGGCGTCTAGAGCCACGCGATCGCGTTCTGGCTCGGCAGCTTCCACAAAGTCAACTCAATCGCGGAAGCGACAGTTTGTTGAGTCTGACTCGTCCTCAAAATCGGCCCAGTCCGTTATATCAATGACGGATTCGGTGCTTGTATCGGAGAGTGCTTCTGACGCCGCGTCCAAAATCCCGCGACGCCAAAGGAAGAAAAAGAAAAAGAAGGGCTCATACGAGCATAGTTCTGAGTCGGATATCGACACCCCTGCGGATGTCGCACCGAAAAAAGGGAAAGGGCGTGGGCGCGGACGCCCCCCTACGACCGGGGAGTATGTTGGGCTCGCCAAAGCCAAGCAAGAGCTGGCAAAGGCTGAGCGAGAGGAACAACAGGTCCGCCTCGACCGCGAGATCGCCGAAGCAGAGAAGCGGGCCTACGAGACACGGTCCAAATATATGGAAACCAGGACGGACCCCAGCGTATCATTGACAGCTCCTGCCCCTAAAACCTCCCTTGATATCGAGGAGGTGATAAAGGCAGATTGCGGGGTGATAAATGAGGTAGCAAAGAAGTCGTCGCACCTCAGTGGGCCTTTCCAAAAAGCCCTGAAAAAGGCAGCCCAGTCCATCCAGGACTGCTTTGAAGAGATGGCCCAGAGGTCCATCTCGGATGACATGAGGGCGCTCAAGGCGGAGAACACAGCCATGAGCAAGGAGCTTGCTGAACTCCGGCAAAGTGTCTCCGACCTGACAAGGGAGCTAAAATCCCTCAAGAGGAAGAGTCGCACGAGTCCATTCATGAGCTGTGAGGAGGTTGAGATGGTGGTTGAGGTAACTCCACCTACTCCTTCTGCACCAGCTCCCCCGGTGTCGTTGCGTCCAACTACCGCCGGTTCTGGCACGGCAGTTGGACCAGATGTGAGCGAGGCCGAGCTTGGCTTGCAAGGCTTCGAGGCCCGGATTATGCGGGCAGTGGGCACGATGCTGGAGGCCCGGTTTGAAGGCCTGCAGGAGCGCCTCCTCCCCGAGAAGCGATACCGTCCGCCACTCGCCGCTGACAAGAAAAACCAGCCTGCCCAACCAGAGCAGGCTGCGGGCACCTCGAAGAGTGATGCACCGCTGGATAGAGAGGTAAAAGCGAAGGGCAAGGCTGCCGGTAACATCAAACCCGACAAACCTTCAAAGAAGAGTCCGCCGGTGCCACCATCTGCACCCACGTCCGGGAAAGAGGCGTCCTCTCCAGCGACGAAGGACCCCCCAGTACCAGTGGAGAATGATTGGAACCCTGTCACGAATAAGAAGAGGCAGAGGAGAAGGAAGGGCGGAGGCGCCCCTGCAGAGGAGGCAGCGGTGGCGAGGAAGCCCACTTACTCCGAAGCGGCGAAAGCAAAGCCGGCGCGCCAAGGTGCCCCAGCCAAAACTCAGCCCACCAAGTCGGCCAAAAAGCCCAAGCTGATTTCTCCCAAATCTGCCGCTGTGGTCGTCACACTTGACGATGCAGCGGTCGAGAAAGGGATGACCTATGGTGAGGCCCTGGGCAGAGCCCGGACGGCCCATAACTTTGATGAGCTGGAGCTTGGCAGACTGAGGTGTCGACGCACGGCCACGGGGGCCCGTATCATAGAGGTCTACGGCACCCAGTCTGCGGAAAAAGCGGGCATCCTTGCCGGCAAGCTGCGGGAGACGCTGTCAGACGTGGCAAAAGTCGTCCAGCCGGTCAAGTGCGCAGACCTCCGAGTCTCAGGCCTGGACGACTCTATATCGAAGGAGGAGCTGATAGCGGTGATTGCCAGGAAAGGCGAATGCCAACAGGACCAGGTCAAGGTTGGAGAAATCCGGACTGGTCCTGGAGGCTCTGGTTCGGCACCAATCAAGTGCCCAATCGCCGCGGCCAAGAAAATCAGCGTCGGGCGCCTTCTCATCGGCTTCAGCTCGGCAAGTGTGACGGTATTGGCGGCCCGGCCCATGCGCTGCTTCAAGTGCTTTGGAACGGGACACTCTAAACAGTGCTGCCCCTCCTCAATCGATAGGAGCGGGCTTTGCTTCCGTTGTGGAAAAATCGGCCACCAACAATCCACTTGCAGCGTGGAGCCACATTGTGCCGTTTGTTCAACCGACAAAAAACCGGCCGGGCATGTCATGGGGGGGAGGAAATGCAATCCCCCCCAGACGAGGGGGAAGATCCTGGCGTCCAAGCCAAGGCCCCCCAATGATGGTACACCCAGTGTAGCTGGGCTGGAGGAGGCTATGGAATCTTAATCTTAATGGATTTAAGACGTTCATTTAGCTTCCTCCAGTGTAACTTAAACCACGCCACCAGAGCCCAAGACCTGCTGCTGCAAGCTATGGCGGAGTGGTCCATTGATGTGGCCGTCGCTGCGGAGCCATACTTTGTCGTCGACCGACCCAATTGGGTTGGTGATCGGGATGGTCTCGTAGCTATTATAGTACGTTCAGCGCCTGGCTTCACGCCCCCCTCTGTGGTGGAAAGGGGCCCCGGGTTCGTGGTGGCCGCCTGGGAGGGTATCACTCTGATAGGGACATACTTCTCCCCTAACAGGCCGCTTGTCGATTTCGAGGCGTACCTCGTATCGGTTGGAAGCGCAGTCCGTCGCGCAGCTCCGCGTCAGGTTCTCCTCATGGGGGACCTGAACGCCAAGTCAGTAGTTTGGGGCAATCCCTCCACCGATGCGCGCGGTGAGGCCGTGGAGCTTTGGGCCGCCGCCTCTGGTCTCTCCCTACTAAACAGGGGGAATACCCATACGTGCGTACATCGTCAGGGCGGGTCTATTGTGGACGTTTCGTTTGCTAGTCCCGCCCTCGCACGCCGGATCCAGGAATGGCGGGTGATTACGCAGGTGGAGAATCTGTCAAATCATCGCTACATCCGATTCGAGATTCCCACAGAACGCTCCCCGCCTTCCCAGGAGGACCCTCAGAGAGATCGCGCCCCCCGCTGGGCGCTCAACCGTTTGGACAGAGAGATGGCAGAGGAGGCCGCCATAGTCCAGAGCTGGTGTCTGCCGCCCATGAATAGTCTCAACGTCAATGAGAGAGCCACCCACTTCAGGGAAGCTCTCACGGAGGTGTGCAGGGCTTCCATGCCTCGATCACGCCCTCCCAAGGATCGTCGGGCGGTGTACTGGTGGTCCCAACACGTGGCGGACCTCAGGACGGCCTGCACTCCTGCCCGTCGCTCCTACACACGATATCGCAGGCGGCGTGTTCGGGACCCGCGGGTGGAGGAGGGCCTATATAGTCAATACAGGGAGGCCCAGATAGCCCTGCAGGTGGCCATCGCTCGCTCTAAAGAGGAGGCAAGGGAAGAAATGTTGCAGGGCCTCAACCAAGATCCGTGGGGGCGCCCTTACAAAACTGCTCGCAACCAGTTGCGGGCGCGCGGCACCCCCCTGACCGAGACCATGGACCCCGAACTTCTGTGTTCCGTGGTCCGGGAACTCTTCCCATCGTCTGACGATCACTCTCCGCCAAGCATGGCTCCACCGCCTGTGGCGAGCGTGGGCTCTACTGAGGGCGACCCTCCTGCTGTCGATGAGGAGGAGTTTCGGGCGGCGACTGCACGACTGAAAGGGAAACGGACCGCTCCTGGTCCCGACGGGGTCCCGGGCAAAGTCTTAGGTCTCTCCCTGCGCCATCTTGGGGATCGCCTTCGCGAACTGTTCGATGCGTGTCTCCGCACCGGGCAGTTCCCGAAGGTCTGGAAGGATGGCATTCTGTGCCTCCTGCGTAAGGAGAACCGACCCGCGGACGACCCGTCTGGCTATCGACCGATCGTGTTGTTGGATGAGGTTGGCAAGGTATTCGAGAGGCTTGTCGCCCTCCGCCTCATCCAACATCTTTCTGAAGTGGGGCCAAATTTGTCCCAGAACCAATTTGGGTTCCGTGTGGGGCGCTCCACTATGGACGCGCTCACGGGACTGAGGGAGCTGGTGGAGGACGCCACTGGTAGAAGGGAGAGCGTGTTGGCGGTGTCATTAGACATCGCAAACGCCTTCAACACTCTCCCCTTTCGTACTATTCTAGAGGCGCTTCGGTATCACGGGGTGCCCCAATATTTGCTGCGCATCATCGGCTGCTACCTAGAGGGAAGGGACATCGTGTTCACTGGCCAGAGTGGTGTGGCCAATCGCCACCCCATGTCCTGCGGCGTTCCACAGGGCTCCGTTCTGGGGCCCCTCTTATGGAACGTCGGGTACGACTGGGTCCTTCGTGCCGCCCTCCCCCCGCGTGTAAAACTTTTCTGCTACGCAGATGACACACTCGTCACTGCGAGAGGGAGGGACTTAGAGGAGACCCTTAGGTTGGCCTCGATCTACACCACTTTGGTCGTGAGGCGTATCGAAGCGCTGGGTCTGAAGGTGGCCCTGCACAAGACCGAGGCCCTTCTATTTCATGGACCTCGCAGGGGAGCGCCACCAGGCCAAGAGATAATGGTGGCTGGCGTGAAGGTGACACTGTCGCGTCACCTAAAATATTTAGGCTTGGTGATAGACGGGCGGTGGGGGTTCGACGAGCATTTTCGTCGCCTCGAACCCCGCCTTTTGGGTGCTGCCGATGCGCTCGGGCGTCTTCTCCCAAATGTTGGGGGCCCGAGCGCCTCAGTTCGACGCCTCTATGCGGGCATAGTGCGCAGCATGGCGCTGTACGGCGCCCCGGTGTGGGCGGACGCTCTCGGCCCCCGGGCTATCGCGTCTCTTCATAGAGCGCAGCGCGCCATGGCTCTGAGAGCACTACGTGCTTACCGGTCTGTGTCCCACACTGCAGCGTGTGTACTCGCGGGTACTCCCCCGTGGGAGATTTCATCCCACGTCCTGGCGGCCGCCTACCGCGTCAGAGTGGATGCAAGGGCGGACGACCGGCGCCTGGCGCCGAGGGAGAGGGCCTCCGCCTTGGAGGAGGCTACCAATGAGGCGTTCCGCGTGTGGTTTGAGGAGCTCGAAGAGCAAAGGGGTTCGACCTCGGTCTCTGGTACTTTGTCTAGGACTTTGGAGGCCATGCACCCCTTTCTCACCACGTGGGCGGACCGGCGCCACGGGTCGCTCTCCTACCACTTGGTGCAGATTCTCAGCGGCCACGGTTCTTTCGGCCGCTACCTGCACCGCATCGGTAGGGAGCCGACCCCCGAGTGCCACCATTGCGATGCGGCGATGGATACAGCACAGCACACCTTGGAGGTGTGCCCGGGTTTTTCTTCGCGGCGCCAGGAGTTGACCGCCGTCATAGGTGACGATCTCTCCCTCCAAAACGTGGTCTGTATCATGTTGGAGGGAGAAGAAATGTGGGACGCGGTAAACTCCTTCTGCGTAGACGTCATGACGCAGAAGGAGGACGCGGAGAGAGCCCGGGAAGAGGATCCCGAGGCTGCCCCCTGCCGCCGCCGAAGGTTGGGGCGGAGAAGGCGGACGTACGCCCGCCTACTTCCTCCTGACGGCAACCAGCGGGGTCCAGGCCTGGGAAGCCCGGGCCCTGCACTGCACAGGTTGCCGCCAGTCGCTGATCCCCTGGATGCCCCGGGGGATTACCGGCCCTCCCATTTTGGGGGGGTGAGTGGGGCTCGCCATAGGCGAGCAGTCGCCGACGAGGTCGTGGATGTGTTCTCGCGAGTTCCCATGACCTTGTCAGGCAGTGACGCCTCCCTCCCCGGCGTGGCCTCTTCGTCTGAGGACGAGGAGGATGCGGCGGTGATGGGGGTGCTCGCGCCAAGGCGTATGTGAGGGGCATCGGTGGGTTTTAGTCGGTAGGTCGCGGCATTGCACTTTCTGAGGGGCATTCTGTCTGCCCCCAGAAGCCGCGGAGAGTCCGACATATCCCCGCGTATCCCAAAACGCGGGGCATGCGTAAAGCATTTCCCATCGTAAAAAAAAAAAAAAAAAAAAAAAAAAAAAAAAAAAAAAAAAAAAAAAAAAAAAAAAAAAAAAAGGTTAGGTTAGGTTAGGTTAGGTTAGGTTAGGTTAGGTTAGGTTAGGTTAGGTTAGGTTAGGTTTTTTTTTTTTATTTTTTTTTTTTTTTTTTATGAATCTTATTTGATTCTCAGTTTTGTAATTAGTTTTAGTATTTGTTGTTTGTTGCACTAAAATATTGGAGAAAGCTATTTGATACTTTTCCCTTATTCGATTCGCAAAGAGAGATTTTGTTCATATATAATTTATATGTGTAAATATATATGTAAATAGTAATAAATTTAATATGTATTGTTTCGCAGTGTGTGATGTATAGATTGGTTTACGTTTGATTGAAATCCTTAAGGTTGCTTATGATAGTTTTCACAAATTTTAAAAAGGATTTAATAGTGGTTTCTTTGTTTATTATTTCCAAAATGCTGAAGGGGTCAATTTTAAAGTTGTGGCAGGTCATTGTATGTTGGTGACGAGCACTTCCATATTTGGGACATTCTCTGAGTAGATGGTCTAAATTCTGGATGCTTTGGTTATCACATGGACATAGATCGTCCTCAGTAATTTTGAATCTATAAAGGTAGGCCTTGTGATATCCATGTCCAGTTAAAATTTGCGTAAGGCTAAATGATACACCAGTCACAGCCAGTACATTGCGGCAGTCCTCAATGGTTGGTAGCCACCTGCGTGTTGTTTCTCCTTGGGTTGCTGCTGTGTATCTCTGCTGCCATACTTCGCGTGATGTCCTGCGAAGCTGTGTTTTGGCGAAAGTGTCGGCAAAGCAGTCGTATTCTAGTCCACGCTTGGCTCCGGCTGCCTGTCCAGCCGCTACGTCTGCCGCCTCGTTACCAATTATGCCTACATGGCTTCGTACCCATGTTAGGCGAATTCGTCCAGGATGTCTCCGTAGTATTTTGTGTATGTCCGCGACAAGTGGGTGAGTGTTACTCCGGTCTTGTAGTGCCTGTAACGATGACATGGAGTCGGAGAAGATAACAGCATCCTGGATCTTCTTTTTCTCTATGTATTCGCAAGCTCTTGAGATTGCCAGTAGTTCGGCTTGAAAGACGCTGCATGAGCTATGTAGCTTATACTTTCTTGTTGTGGTGTTGCTACTGCCTGGAGGGAAGTGAACAAATGCTGCACCAACAGTATCATTTTCCTGTTTGCTGCCATCGGTATAAAGGGAGTGTGAGACCCCGCGGTGTATTCTATCCACTTCCTCCTGGTTTGTTGCGGTAAGATACATTGGTGATATTCTCTCACTGGGGTGAGGTAATGCACTTGGTGGTATTCTTCTTTCCAGTGTGATGTCCTCCGGCAATTCAGCGAAGGTCCCAGTGAGCTTGATCCTCTCCAGCTCGTGAACCTCCAATACCTTAAGATCTAGAGGAGTAAACTGGGCCAATGCTATCGCCGCCGTAGTAGATATCGTGCGAAAGCCACGTATCGCTTTGATAGCGAAGACTCTTTGTATGCTTTCCAATTTTTTGCGGATGTATTGTTTCGTGACCACTGAGCCCCAGATGCCAGCGGCGTAAGTAATTATGGGTTCGATTACTTGCCTATAGATAGTGCTGATATTTTCTGGGTGGGCACCCCAAGTGGGTCTTGTAAACACACTAAGTCGCTGGAAGATTCTCGTGGCCTTCGCAACAACGTATTTGACGTGTGAGTCGAATCGTAGGTTTTTATCCACTATCACTCCTAATAGTTTAATTTCATTGGAGAAATCCAGAGTTCGGCCGACCATGGTGATCTTGGCCTTATCAGCTTGTGGGCTAAATGCAATAAGTTGCGTTTTCTCCGGGCCGAAATGAAGTTTTGCGCTTATTCCCCATTCGGTAATATGTTCCAGAGCAGTGTTGACGATCTCTTCGAGTAGCGTTATGGTTTTAGCCGAGGCGATGAGGAGAACATCGTCGGCAAACGCTTGCAGATGACAACCTTCGGGAAGGGGAGTCTCGAAGAGATCGTCAAGAACAATGTTCCACATAATGGATCCGCATGCTGATCCTTGTATGCAACCCTTAGACATTTCCCGCTCGACTCTGGTGTTAGCGTGATCCAATATGATCTTGCGGTCTCGTACGTAGCTCTGTATGAGCCCATAGATGTTTTTTGGGCACTGTTTTTTGCGAAGTTGGTTGAACATTATGGGCCACCAGGCATTATTGAATGCCGACTTTATGTCCAATGAGACGGCGATAGTTTCTAGTTTTTTAGCTTTGCAGGAGCGGATGGTCTCGATCGCTTTATTTAGTGCGTCCACGGTGCTACGTTGCTCTGTGAACCCGAACTGGTTAGGGTTGCACTTCCCAGCCTTGGCAGCCACATAGTTCACTCTTCTGATAAAGAGCTTCTCCAGCAGCTTGCCAAAGACCGAGATGAGGCCGATTGGCCGGAATGAATTTAGGGATGTTGTGTCAGCTTTGCCAGGTTTGGGAATTATTTTGACGTGAGCTTCCTTCCATTGTTTGGGGAAGTGCTGGAGAGTGAGGCAGCGGTTTAAGATGTCTGTCAGAAGGTTCGGGTAAGATTTTGCTACTTGTCTGCATATGTCTGCTGTAAGGGAGTCAGTTCCCGGGGCCTTTTTGGGATTCATATGGTTCAAACACTCCAGCACTTCCTCAACGGTGAATGGGGGATCATCTCCAGTGCAAGGCATTTCCGCCTGTTGAGCTCTCAAGTCGGTATGATAGGGTGTGTCGTCAGCTCGTGTGTCCGCTGGAAAGAAATGTTCGAGTAATGCTTCTGCGGTTTCCTCACCTGTCGCGGTGAATCGCTCTCCGACTTTGAGTGTGACTGCTGGGCGTCTAGGAGTCGATTCTTTAAGAAGTCTATTGGTGAGCGACCAGACATTCTCCTTAGTTTGGAGTTGGCAGAATTCGCGAAAGTTTTTGGTCGACTCAGCTCTGATTTCTGCTGCATATTCGTCTTTGGTTTTTATTTGTTCTTCCAACAGCTGCTGCAATGGAAGACCTTGCCTTTTCGCTGTGTGAATTTTGTGGTGTTGAAAAATAACTTTTTGCTTCAACTCCTCAAGCTTGTCAGACCACCAGGGAGCCTTGACCTTAGTGCCGATTTTCCTAGTGGGCATAGAACTCAGACAAGCTTCGTGAATTGCTTTTGTGAGCTCGTCAATGATGTTTTCAAGTTCCGAAGTACTTACACAGCTGATGTCAGTTTCCAGTAATGTTCCAGTGAGCATGATTTCATCTAGTTTCTCTTTGAAGAGAGCCCAGTTAGCCTTGTCCGACTTGTACAAGAAAGTAGATGTTCTTTTTGGCGGATTTGAGTCTGATATGGCATGGTCAATTTGAAATTCTATGGCGTTATGCTGCGATTTGGTACAAGCGTGTAGGTTCACTTTCCAGTTAGAGATTGAATAAACAACGGCGTCCGAAGCCAAAGTAAGGTCAACTATAGATGTTCGAAGTTGCTGATGAGTGACGGCTTCAAAGGTAGGTGTGGTCCCCTCATTGCATATATTTAGATCGTTAACAGCAATAAATTCCGCAACTTCATCCCCTCTAGAATTATTCCTGGCGCTACCCCAGAGTGTATTCCATCCGTTGAAATCACCTCCTATTATTAAACACTGATTTCTGGCGCAATTGGCTAGATAGTCTAGCTTGTCTAGCGTGTTGTTGGGATCTCCGTCTGGTTCAATATACACGGAAGCAATGGTGATAGGGCGGTTGTTGTAGCTGATTTTAACGACGCTAAGGTTAGCAGAAGAGAACTCTGACTCACCTTGGATATTTTCTAGACCCGGCTTGACAATAATGCAAGCCTTAACTGTTTTGCCATTACTGAACTGGAAGATTTTTAGTCCAGCAATACCTTTTACCTCAAGTAGATTACCCACATAGGGTTCCTGAATGAGAGCCACTAGGTACGGCCCTTGTATGAAAGAGAGTATAAATTCGTGTTGACTGTCTCGCGAACGGTCTGTGTTACACTGTAATATTTTGAGTTTATGGTTGAATGGGGCGGCAACCGTAGTCCACTTTGTTGTTTATTCTCTCTTTCATAGCTCGAGCCCTAGGGCAATTTCCGGAATTTGCTGCGTGTTGTAAGTCGCAGTTGGCTTTAAATTTAATATTATGCTGTTGGCAGTTGTAGCATTTGGGCTTGCCATTGTTTTTATCCGGGCAACTTTCGATGTTGTGTTTATCAGACGCGCAATGAGAGCATGGGTTCGTTTCAGCTTTGCAATGCGTTTTAATGTGGCCAAACTGTAAGCATTTATAGCATTGTACGAATGGGGAAAATTCCATGATTCTTACTCGCTGCCACTCAATGCAGACCCTCTCCAGGGCAATTATGTCACGGTACAATTCAGGTGTTACGCAGAACACAGCATTGTATAGCTGTGGGTTTCTATTATTTTGCTTAAAGCGGAGTGACATAGAATCGCTCTTGTGAGCCCGCAAAGAGGGATTTTGTCGCAGTATGTTTTCAACCATCTCTTCTTCGACAGTATCGTTAGTGATTCCCTTGAGTATAATCATTGGTTTCAGACGCTTTGCTGGTTCGGCTGACACCAGCTCAGATAGGTTCACCTTGTCCAGCATTTGGGTCGCTTGTTCGTTGTTGTCGAACTCCAGTCTCAATTTATTATTTGAGATAGATTGAACTCTCGTTGGTGCGAAATCCAAGTCCTTGAAGCTTACGCTTTTTTTTAGGGTGTTGATGGCATCTTGACGGGATTTTACTTCACCTTTAGGTGTAATAATGATTGCAGGGTTGGATCTTTTGGTTTGTGGCGCATTGCTGTTGTTGTTGCTGCGCGAAGCCATGGATGCATATGATGTGCCAGGGAGTGGAGTAAATGGGGGTTGTGCAGCCTGAGGTGGTAATTGTTTAGCTACTGCGGATGCGATTCTTGGAATGATACTCTCCAGATTTTCCGCACTGGTGTTGCCATGTCCTGTGGACCCTCCATTTTCCAAGATTGTGTCCCTGATGGTCTGCTTAATGTTATCCATTTCGCAGGAAACGGTTTCTTTCACCAACTGGACAACCTCCTCCTTCAGGTTATTAGACACCGAGGTGATCAAATTGTCCCTTTCCCGAGAGTCTACCTGCTGTTCAATTTTGCGGCACTCTCGCGTGAATTCATCAGCCTGTTTCTCAATAAGTTCTTTGATAACTTCGCATCCATGAGTTATTTCGTTCTTTTTTTCGCTTTTCAAGACCTTGGTGATGTCAACAATCTTCTTAATCTCTTGAAGAATTATGTTTTTTTACATGATTGAAGCGCGCCGTGCCTCGTTTAGCGACTTTTGATACAACGCCCAAGTTGTCAACTTCAGTGATGGTTACATCCAGGGATGAGTCAATTTCGGCCAGTAGGGCAAATGAATTATTCAGAACCAGATCGTCCGCTGGTTTAGAATCGTCTGACAGATTTGTTTCACGAGCTGGGGCCTTTTTCTTGAGGGGGCTTCTGGGTGTAAACATTTTTGAACATTAACTCCGAGATTGTAAACCGAATTTTATAAAAATAGACTAATAAATGTATTTAGTTGGCCAGCTACAGCCACGTTTAATAAACCAAATTAAACGCCGCGCTTAGCACAATAAAAATCCAAAAACCAAATAAGAGTACCTAATAAAACAGCAGAGTTATCACCATAAAAACTATATTTTTAATTCAATTTTTTCCTGTTGCGCCGCACCGCTTCACGGTTAACCTTAGGCAATCGGGTTTTAATTTAGTGTGTTATCACGTAGGCGCAAAGGTACACTACAATTATAGACAAAAATGGCGTTTTTATTACTTATATTTACTGAAATATAAATTTTTCAGTAAACACAGTTTGGATACCTAAGAAAAAATTTGGAGGAAAAATTATTTTTTGCGATCGCCGAGATCTTGGAAGCTGAGTAAGTTACTTTAAATATAGTACATAAATCGGGTAGAACTCACTAAAAAGCGTGTTTTAAGGTGAAAACTGTGTTCCTATCATACAAGTTATCTGAAATATTAATAAAAACGTCAGAAAGTTAGGTTAGTTTATGCTAAAAGTTAGGTTGGATGATATTTTCCAGACTATTGCAGCTAATCAAAAATCTAAAAAAGTAATAAGTAAAACTTAGCAAATCCTAAATTAAACAAGAAAAAGTACGCAGCTAAGTGCTGTTATCAATTTCCTATCAATAAAATAAAATTATAAAAAGAAAAATATTAAAAGTAGAATTAAAAATCCAAATGACCCGCTACAGACGCGTTTGTTTACTCTAAACAAGCAATGCGCAGAGTTCTATTTGGAATTTGTCACAATATAACAGTGCCGCAAAAATTATAAAAGATAAACACATACAAGTAGTCTAAATTCAGATAAGTAATTTATAAGTTAGGTTAGTTGATATTTTCTTATTTATTATAGCTAATTTTTTGTATTAATCAAAAGAAAGTAGGTTTTTGTAAAATCTATTAGACACAAAAAGAAAAACTCAGCCTAGTGCTGTATTAAAGTTTTTATTAACAAAATAAAAATATTAAAATTCAAAACTTAAAAATTAAATATTAAATCCAAAAGACCCGCTACAGACGCGTTAGTTGACTCAAAACAAACGCTGCGCAGAGTTCTAATTGGATATAAGTTTGTAAAAGCAGTTGCCTTAATATTCTATAAGAAAATTCAAAAAGAGTTGTCCAAGTTAGGTTTAGTTAAACTTAGGACTTTGGAACACTGGCCAAAAATTTAATTTTAAGGTTAAAGCTTTTTTTGAAATTGAGAAAGATAGATGAAGGTTTGAACAATGTTATACTATAAACAGAACTAAAAATAGACTACGGGAACAAAAGATACAACGTTTGCTAAAATTGAATTTTTTAGACTAAAATTGATGAAAAATTGCAAATTTAAAAATTTATTTCTGCGAAAACTATAGAAATTAGAGAAAAACTTTAGACTAAAGAAAAACGTAAGACGGTGGGAATAATTTATTTAAATTTTGAAATTCAAAATTTGTTAAAATGGAAAAAAGTTAAAGGCAGATTTTGGGCAAAAATAAAGATTTTTTGGAAAAAAATTTGAAAAATTTGAATAATTAAGTGAATTTTAATGTTAGAGAAATAATATTTACTGTTAAATAAGCCTTAAGGGCTAAGTAATTTTATTTTAAAAACAGATTTGCAAAAAGATAAAAATTGAATTTATTAGGAATTTTTCAAATATTTAGAGGGTGAAAAAGTTTACCTAAGGTCCGGATTTTTGACCTGTCCTAGTACAAAAGACATCAACGCGTGCTGGCGAAAAATATATTTTGTACTAAGATGTATGAGAAAAAAAGAAATAATTAATTGTGAGAAAACTAAAGAAGATAACCCCGTCGGGCAAAAAATGTAAGGTTCGGAAAAATCAAAAGCGACCGCGCAAAAAATCACAGACGTGTGGGGGCACTCTGGATGTTTCAAAAAGGGCTTGGTTAGGTTAGGTTAGGTTAGGTTAGGTTAGGTTAGGTTAGGTTAGGTTAGGTTAGGTTAGGTTAGGTTAGGTTAGGTTAGGTTAGGTTAGGTTAGGTTAGGTTAGGTTAGGTTAGGTTAGGTTAGGTTAGGTTAGGTTAGGTTAGGTTAGGTTAGGTTAGGTTAGGTTAGGTTAGGTTAGGTTAGGTTAGGTTAGGTTAGGTTAGGTTAGGTTAGGTTAGGTTAGGTTAGGTTAGGTTAGGTTAGGTTAGGTTAGGTTAGGTTAGGTTAGGTTAGGTTAGGTTAGGTTAGGTTAGGTTAGGTTAGGTTAGGTTTTTTTTTTTTTTTTTTATATAATAAAAGTCAGCCTGCAGACTCGTGTCTGCACTTTTTTCATTTTGTTATTAATGTTGTTAAATACTTAAAATTACATATTTACACTGAAACAGTGCGCTCCGCGTCTTAATTACTATAAACAGATTATAATTTTGAATATTTGAGTGATTGAATATAATATAAAGAGTAGTTTTCACAGTTTTAGAGGGTTCCTTATGCTAGTGTTAGTTGCTATATTAAAGTTTTTTTTTTTTTTTTTTTTTTTTTTTTTTTTTTTTTTTTTTATATATATACATATATTTTTTTTTTTTTTTTTTTTTTTTTATTTATAATTTGTTGTTATATTTTTTTTTTTTGTTGTTGTTGTTGTTTTTTTTTTTTTTTTTTTTTTTTTTTTTTATTGTCACTTATTGTCTATTACATGTTTTTATACTAGGCCTTAGTTTTATAAAAATATAAGTTATGTTAAAGAGTTTTGTTAAATTATGTTATTCTTACAATTTAGACTTCCCAACGTTAGCGGCGAGTCGCATCGACGATGTCTTCATTTTGTTATTTTGCTCTCTGGCAAGCGCGTCGGGGCTGGCCCCAGTTTGCGCGAGACCTGGAGAATTTGTTCCCGGATCGGGATGTCGCCGTGCCTAATGGCCATTTTGAGATTGTAGTCGATGATTTTTGTCGTCGTCGCATTCTCCGCACGCAGTATCAGACGAGCGGTTGCGTCGTCGTTAATGCTGTCGGTGAAATAAATGCAGCTCTTTGTGTGTCTAGAGATTGCGACGACGGCATGCGGGACGCTTTGGAGGAGGTTGGATGGCTTGGTGGTTGTACGCACAATTACCACTGTCTCATAAGTTAATCCCTGCGCTTCGTGGATGGTTAGGGTTTGGGATTCTGGTTCACTTCCATAGCCTTGGCTGATGAGCAGTGCTTTCTCAGCTTGGGTGTGAACGAGATAAAGGGTGCCGTTCGACTTTGGAATCTCCGAGCCCGTATACCTTTTTAGCGCTAGGGATTTGATGAGAGTCTTGGCCGAGTATATGCCACTGTAGATCTCGTTGAGGGCATATGCTACGTCCATTGGGTTCCTGTGCGTACAAAGGAGTTGTTGTGTTATGTTGATGGCGGGGTTTGGTCTGTTGAATGTCAGCGGGAACAGGTTGTTCCTGTCAATGTAGGGGAGTTGGTTATTGTCCCCTATGAGAAGGGCTTCACTGGCTCGGGCTACTTGAATTGCCAGCACTATGGATCCGAAATGGTTCATTAAGGCTTCGTCCACCATAAGGCGTGTACACGATTCTCCTTCATGCATACCATTGACCAGTAAGGATGCCATAGTGCGCACTCGGTTTCTGGCTCTGATGCCAAATTTAGGCTCCAGCTTTTCCCTTAGGTCTTTTGCTGCCCCTGTAGTGGTGGTGACTACCAAATCCTTTTCCACGTCAATTTGGGATATTACCCAAGTCGTTTTTCCGCACCCAGGGACTCCGTTGATCCAGGAGATCGTTGGTTTTGCCCAGTGATCCGGGCGTCCGCCTTGGAACAGGTCACCCGCTATGGATTCCGCCATCTCGAGTATCCTGTCGTCCAGCATCACCCTGGTACACTTGGCCACAACCACGATCGGATCTTCGGGTGGTGTTATAAAGATGGGAGCTCCTTCACTTCTAGTTCTATCTTTTTCACTAACCACAAAACCACACGTGCCGCTGTAAGCTGCCATGTACGACCCCGACATGCTGCCCGCTAGGACTTTGGCATTGGCGTTGTCGTAGACCGCAGCCTCAGCTTCGCTTAACAGAACCTGTAGCAACCCAATTGTTTTCCGACGGTGCGCCTGGATAATTTTTTCACAGGTGTCCGTATTAACTTTGCGGTTTGCCTTGGTTATTGCTACAAATTCTATGAATGCGTTTATCATGTGATCTTGTGGTCCGTGAGCCTGGATGAACTTAGGAGTCTCTACCTGTCCCTTGTCTGCTCGTGTACGGGGGGAAATAGGGGGTTCCGATTTTTGACGCGGGGTGTGTTTTAGGAAGTCTTCCACCGCCATCTCCGCTGACATTGTTCTTTTGAGATTTTGGAGCTTGGATGATATTTTATTCGGAATCGCCTGGAAGGCTTTGCCCAGGGTTAATAACATCGACGAGAAGTTGTTACGTTTGCCGGTGTTTTTAGAGCTCTGAGCCTCTTTTGTTTCCGCCTGTACCCTTTGTTGGAGACGTTCTGACCCACTAACATTCGGGTTTACGACGGGATGGTCCCAGTGATCTGTGGGGGCTCGTGATACGTCATGGTCGGGGGGTTTGGTCAAAAGGTAACTTAGGCTTTGGCCCCTGTCCTCGTACACCACAAGTTCGTGATATTTCGAGGCCAGGAGGACTCCCTTGTAGTCCTTTGTTTCCCCTGAGATGTATTCCACGGTCATGGCGTCCACGCTGATCTTTCGGGGAGAGGTTTCAGGTGAGGCTCGGTTTCCTATACTCGTTAGCACCGCGCACATTTGCTCGAACTCGGTGATGTCATAACCCGCGCAGAACAGTGCGATGACTTTATTGTCTTTTCGCACTAGTCTGCACGTGTTATTTTCTACTTTTACCGTTGGCAGTTGGTCGAACACTTTGCGCCGCATGGTGATCTTGCGTGTGCTACCGTTTATAAGAGCGCCGAGACCAGGAGAGATGGTAACCCTATTTTTTGCCAGGGCGCAGCAGTAGGCTATTCCAAGACACTCTGTGTTGTTGTCCATGAATAGCGCTACCCCCCTCAGCCTTATTCCAGGTCGACCCGGATGGGCCAGAGTTAGGATGTCCAGTTCCTTGTCCTCCTTTTTCAAGAGCAAAGGTTTATTTGGTTTTTGGGTAAGGTTTGTGTTTGTCTGTTGTGTTGTTGCGGTATTTTGTGTGTTAGTTTGAGGTGTTGTTGGTGTTGAATTGCTCAAGGTGCTGTTGCGGCGTGAAGCTATTTCGGCAACATATTCCATGAAGTCCAGTAGTTGGTGTCTGGATTTCTTGCATTCCAATACTGTGTGTAGAGTGGCTAGCGTAAGTGGTGTGTCCAGTGATTGTGTGAGGTTGTGGCGTTTGTTTTGGAAGCGGGGACATTCGAGCAGTAAGTGCCATACCGATTCGCTTTTGGAGTCGTCACACTCGCAGCCTGGGCTGGACCTGAGGTTAAACCTGTGAAGGTACTCCCCGAAACCGCCATGGCCTGTCAAGATTTGGATCTGAAAGTGGTTCGGTTTTGCCTCTCTCGTTATCCGATATGCCTTGTCCACATCCGGGAGAAACACTTTAGTGACCGACCCAGTTTCAGAGCTGTCATAGCGATCCTGCCATTTCTGAACAGTTTCACTACGGATTGTCTTCCTGATGTAGGAGAGTGGAACCTCTGCGTAGTCGGGGTGTGGTGTTATTTTTGAGGCTGCTGTTTTTGCCAGCTCGTCTGCTCTCTCATTTCCTGGTGTCCCTACGTGAGCTCTCAACCAGAACAGCCGCACCCGTCTGCCCTCTTTTTCAATCTGAGCTATATCCTCCTTTATGGTTTTGGCTAAGGGATGCAGTAGTTTGTGGTTATTAAGGAGTTCGAGCGAAGATCTTGAGTCGCTTAAGATGTTAACCACAGTTTTACCACTTTCCCTTGCCTTCCTGACCGCTCTGTGAAGTGCATATAACTCTGATTGGAAGACTGTACAGGTTTGGTCAAGGCTGAACTCCTCGTTCGAGGTTTCTTTTCCATCCTCCCACCATGTTAGGGCAGCTCCGACTTTTCCCTCCATTTTACTGCCATCGGTATAGACTTGTGGTCCTATAATTTGGAGGGTTGTTTGTGTGTCGCTGTCCATGTTCTCCAGGAGCTCGTACTCAGTTGTTATTTGAGTTGCTGGGTGAGGGAAATCTGCAAACTTCACCTTTTGCTCGAGCTGTTTCCCTGGTGGTAGAAAGGTGGTAGAGATACCTTTTTTGGCCTCGTACATTGCTGCGTTTTCCTGGATACGTAGGTCCAGTGGGAGTATCCCTGACAGAGCCAGCACCGACGTAAGTGATGCCGTCCTGTAGGCTTTGCAGATCTTTTGGGCAAAGCTTCTTTGGATCGCTTCCAGTGGTTTTAAGTTGGTTTGTAATTTTGTAGCTTCTGACCAGGCGCATGAGCCATAGGTGATAATGGGTTCAATCACCGCAACGTAGATGGTCCTTATAATTTCCCCGTTTAGTCCCCAAGTAACCTTAGCTGCACACGCTAGCTGTTTGTATATGTTGGAGGCTTTTTTGCATACTGCCTTCACGTGTGAGTTAAAGTTAAGGTTCTTGTCTATAATAAGTCCTAGGAGTTTAATTTCGTCTACAATGGCCAGTGTTGTCCCAGACATTTGTATTAGAGGGGGGTCGAATTTGAGTTTTTTCGTAATAAGCATCGCGTTGGTTTTATGGGCTGCGAAATTCAACTTGTTTTGTTCCCCCCATTCTGTGACCTTGCTAAGCACATTGTTGGCGTTTTCTTCCATTTCGACTATGGACTTCCCGGAGAAGACTAGGACTCCGTCGTCAGCGAAAGCCTGGTAGTAGACGTCCTCACTTGACAGTATTTGTAACAGGGGATCCAATATGAGGTTCCAGAAAGTCGGTCCACCGATTGAGCCTTGGACACATCCTTTGGTGGTGGCCCTCTCGCTTGTAGCCCCTGCATAGTTTACCGTTATTTTCCTTCCCGTGAGGTATGAGTCCACCAGCTTATAGAGGTTTTGTGGGCACTTCCTGGTCAGAAGTTGACGCTTTAGAGCCGGCCACCATGCGTTGTCGAAGGCGCCCTCTATATCCAGTGAGATTATAATGACCGATTTTTGAGCTTCAAGCTCTTTTCGGATGTGTCTCGTCAGGTCATAGAGGGCGTCCTCTGTCCCGCGCTGTGGCATGAAGCCGTACTGTTTGGGGTTGAGAGTTGGTAGAAGGTGCCACTGCAGCCTGCCCACCAGAAGTTTTTCGAGAATCTTGCCCAAGATCGATAAAAGGCCTATCGGTCTGTAAGATTTCGGGTGGGTGTAGTCGTCCTTCCCTGGTTTTCGGAGTATGACTACGTGGGCCGTTTTCCATTGGGTTGGGAAATATGACATGACTAGGCATTGGTTCGCAATTGCCATGAATATTTCTTTCTCCCTACAGATGGCTCTGGCGCAGATGTCGGCGGTAAACCCATCTGACCCTGGGGCTTTCTTCGGGTTTTGTGCTTTAAGCACGGCCTCGACTTCCGCCTCGGTGAAAGATGGGTCATCCGCCGATGTTTCCCTCACTTGGTCTTCTGTTCTGCTCTCCACAAGTTGTCTGAGTTGTGTGTGGTACGGTTTGTCCGTCGTTACAGAGTCCTCAGGGTAGAATGTTTCAGCTAGTAGGTCTGCCGATTCTCTCTGGCTGAGTGTTTTGCCGTTTGAGTCACGCAGGAGCACGTCCTCTTGTCTCCCGGCTGTGTTCCTGATGACTCTGTAAATTCCATCCCACATACTCTCCCTTTCCTGTGTAGTGCAGAAGTTTTTCCAACTCTCTGTTTGCGCCTCTGAGGATTTCTTAAGATATTCCTCTTTGGCCTCTAAGTATTCCCGTAGTACGACTTCTTTCCGGATAGGGGCAGCATTTTTAATCCGGCGCTTCTTACGAAGCACGTCCATTTGAAGGGTGTTGAGTTCCTGGGTCCACCACGGAGGGGTTGAGCTCCCCTTCCTGTTGCCTATTTTGGGGATCGCATGCTCGCACGCTTCCTCGATGGAGTCGATGTAGGCTTGTATGTTGGATTCCAGTTCCTTGTGGCTCTTTGCCGACCTTATAGTGTCAGCTGTTAAGCTCCTCCTTGCTAGTGATTCGTGTAGTACCGTGTCGAAATCGCACCAATTTGCCTTTTTACAGTTGTATCTCTTGGTAGAGGTGCGAGGAATGGGTTGTAGTGTTCCTCCTATTTCCAAGGTGAATGTGATGGCGTTGTGGTCTGCTGTTGTGAGATTTCTGTCTACATACCAGTTGTTTATTTTCCCTAGCAAGGGTGTCGAGCTAGCTGTGACATCGACGAAGCTGCTGTTAAGCTTGCCTCCTCGGTACACCTCGAAGGTCGGCGTGTTGCCGGTGTTTAGGATGTGGTAATCCATTTCATTCAGGAAGGATGAGTAATCTTGGCCTCGCTGGTTTTCGGACGGGCTGCCCCACCAGTGGCTCCAAGCGTTTATGTCTCCACCGATAAGGATATTGGCCGTGTGGGTAGAGAGCTTTTCGCACACTGCTTTCGTTCGCTCTATATAGGGTGATATTTGGTCAGTTCCCTCGTAGTACACGGACACAATTCCTAGTTTAAGCGGGCCGGCTTCCACTAGTACTGCTGCCTCGGTTTCAGTGACGAGCTGCGGATCATGGGTAATTCTCAGCCTGTCTCCGAAAACGATTACAGCAGCCTTAACGGGTTTCAGGCGGTTGAGGGTGCACTGGATGATTCTAGTGCCGGGGACTTGTTTGACTAAGCCAGAGGCTCCCACGTAGGGTTCTTGGACAATAGCCACCGCTGTCCCAAAGTCCTCAGCCGCTTTCAACAGCTCAGCCGTTGCTTGTTTAGATCTTTGCAGATTGGCTTGGATAAAGTGCAGCCTAGTGCGTCCGTTACTATTTGGAGTGACGTTCCCTGTTACAACTTTAGCAGTATGCGATCCTGGACCGCGCTATGTTGTCCCAGACTCGACGTTCAGGACATATGTCGCTGAATGCTATGTGGGGCGTAGTGTCAGAAGTGTCTCCCCTACCCTTACTGCAGTTTTTGCATTTCGGTGGTAACTCGTCTTTTCTGGCTGGGCAATCTTGCCAGGAGTGAGGTTCGCCGCAGTAGTTGCAGCTTTGTTCCTTCTCCTTACAGAGAGCCTTAGTGTGTCCAAAGCCAAGACATTTCGCGCATTGGACTAGGGGTGATTGGTCCTCTACGGTCGATTTACCCAGACCTATGTGGACCTCCCCTACTTCCGTGAGGCGCTTCCAGAGTAAGGGTGACACTTCCAGCACTGGATGACACTGTAGGTTGTTACGTGCCCTTTTGCGGTAGCGCACTATTAGTATTTTATTTTCCTCTGCTATACCCTCAAACAATTTCTTGTTTTGGGCCTGCAGGTTATCCAGGAGCTCCTTGTCACTGTGGTAGGCCATGACGTTGTTGATCCTTATCAGTGGGTTGTTGGTCTTCCCACTCTCTACTTTGAGTGTTTGTGATTTTATTAATTGGTCTTTGACCCGTTTGGCACTCTCCTCATTTCCAAAGCTAAGCACCACCTTCCGATTCTTTGCCTTTCGGACTCTGTCCACTTGTATGTCCGCTCCCTTGAAGTCCAACGTTGATCTTATTGTTTCGATGACCTTCTCACCAGTGTTAGTGGGGTCGGTCGACGTCACAATAATAGTATGGTTTGGCTTCTTGGGGGGTATAGGACGAGCCGCTACGGCCGCATATGTGTTGCCAGTTGGTTTGGTGGTAGGGGGCGCGAGTGCATGTTTATTTTGTTTTAAGGCGGAGTTTATCCACACGAGTGTACTGTTGAGTGCCTTGGATTGGTTGGCCACCTCTGCCACATCTGCTCTAAGGGGATTTATCATCTCCTCCAGATGTGTCGCCGTTTCGGAGATTGCCATTTCCGCTCCTATTCCCATTGGTCCAGTTGGTATCGGACCACTCGTGTAGGCGACATCCTTTACTTCCTCTAGTTCTTTGAGGATGTCTTTTGTCCTCGCTTTTAACACCGATGTTTCTTCCCTTATTACCTCCTGGACGTCTTCCTTTGTTGCCGCTTTGGCGCTGCGGAGCAGGCCAGAAACTTCTCTGAGCTCATTGCTCAGCGCGCTTAGCTCTGCATTGATGGTATGCAAGCATGCGGCCATTCCGAAGTCAGTCTGGGAAGTGTGCGGTGGAGGGGTTTTCGGCGATGGATGCCCCTTAGGTGATGTTTTCCGGGCATCCATTTTAAGATAATGGACTTCATTAGCGAGGTCGCCAAGTTTCGATTTTATTTCCTCCAGAGCTGGTTGGAGGTCTTGGTAAAGGTGTTGTTGTGGTGGTGGGAGTTGTGAAGGGGGCGTCCGGCAGGCTTGGTTGGTATCAGCATGCATTGTTGGATGGGCCGGTGGTGTTGCCTCCTTAACTTCGAACTGGATAGCCTTCATTGTTTTCATGAGGCCGTCCATTTCGAAGTTCAGCCAACTTTGTACACCTGTGACCGCCTTATGTGTTCCGGTCCACGCCTCCTTCGTCTCCTGGAGCCTCTGCTCGAAGTATTTTCTTTCGTCTTCGAGCGTTTTTATATGGGCTCTTTGTACCTTGACCATTTCCCTCGCGGCCCTAGTTCTTTCTACCTCAAGGTTGAGGCGATGCCTGTTTCTTGAGTCAGCGAGGGATAACACCAGCTCGTACAGATTGGAAAGTTGTTCTACTGTGGTCTCCCTTAGGTCCCGCCTCAGGTTCTTGGCGGATTCTATAGCACCCTTTCCTGTCATAAGGAAGTCCCGTGCCCTTTCGGTTGCGAGATCTTTGCAGACACCTGTTCGCGCTCCTAGTGGTGGGAGTATACTGTCCCTACCGCTTGCCACGCTCTCGATGTCGGTCCACTCGTCATCTGTCAGTGCCTCCTGGTCGCTTGTGTTTGGTATTGAGTCCCATGTTATTGGTTGGGATTCGTGTTTTTGCGCAATGTCAACTTCCGCGTCCGTTGCCTGTTGGTCTGGCGTATTAGACAGGACTATTCCATAATAGTCCGTGCGGGCAGTTGTGGGGGCACTGATGTGGTGTGGCTGTGAGCTGGTACCTGGGGGTGTAGGTGGGTCGCTGTGGTTTGATGTATTTGGTTGTGATTGTGAGTGTAATGTTTGCTCTTGTTTTGTGTTTGTGTCTATGTCTTGTGTGTGTGTCGTTTCTTTTCTTTGGGGAGTGGTGGGATCGCAGAGGGACGCGTCCGCTGTCAGGTCTCGCATCTCGTCCGCTGTAATTTTACGAGCTACGGACTGTGCGTTCCTGATGGACACCGCCCTTCTTAGACCTCCAGAGTTAAGTCGTTTAATTATTCCTTTGCTGTGGGCTACGTTTCGGCAAAGGTCACTGGGACCTTTCTGCTGCCCACTGTTGCGTTTAGGACGTGACGCCACCCGATGTTTGGTGACTGGAACTGGGGTGTACGATATCCTTTTACTGGGCCCTGCTCCTTCATGTGTGGATGTTCGCTGTTGGGATGTTGATGGGGAAGGGATCGGGACCGTAGTTCTCCCTGTCTCGCACGTCTCCGAGTGCCCTTGTTCGATGTTAAAAGATGGTTTAGTGGGTGTATTTGAAGACATTTTGGATGTGTCTCGCCGATAAGTTAAATATTATTAATTTAATTACTATTTTTCCTTATACTAATTATTATGTAATGTATTGTTAGTTGTCTTACCTCTAAAACTGTGATTTCTAATATAGTACAATTTGTTGTTGTGTGATGATCGTTTTTTGTTGATTCTTTTCTTCGTAGAGAGAAATTAGGGAATCCCTCGGAGCCAATCGACTGGTTTTTTGATGCCGATTCGTTTGAGCCCAATCTCGGGTTTCTGCGACCAATATTGACGGAGTTAGGCTCCGGGGGGGTGAGGTAACAAAAATCGGAGGGGGGGAGGGGGGGGTTTCGCGGGGAGGCGGGGGGACGGGGGGGGGGGGGGTTTCGCGGGGAGGCGTGGGGGGGGGAGGGGGAGGGGGGGTTTCGCGGGGAGGCGGGGGGGAGGGGGGAGGGGGGGTTTCGCGGGGAGGCGGGGGGGAGGGGGTGGGGGGGAGGGGGGGGTTTCGCGGGGAGGCGGGGGGAGGGGAGGGGGAGGGGGGTTTCGCGGGGAGGGGGGGTTTAGGAGCCTCCTCAGGGTCCCTAAGGGGGGCCTGGTCTTCTACTACCTTTGGTGAAGGGCCCAACTCTCAGCCGTTCCTGGTTCAGGAGTTCTCTCGATCCTGGTCCGGAGCTGGTGCCGAAGGTGTCGTGGACTTAGATGTTCGGATGAGCTCTTTTCCTTGTGGTCGTGGAAGGGCCCTGATGTGAGGTCACTAAGAGTGAAGATCGTACCTCTCAGCCGTTCTTGGTTCAGGAGTTCCGTGGACCCTGGGGGGGGGGAGGAGTGATGAGGTCAAAGGGGGTGGTACAGTTTCTCCTTGTCGTCTGCTGCGAGATCCTGGTCTACTTACACCTTTCGTAAAAGGCTCAGCTCTCAGCCGTTCCTGGTGCAGGAGTTCCTTCGATCCTGGTTTGGAGCTGGTGCCAAGGTGTGGTAGACTTTGTTGGTTGGTGTGGCCTCGTTCTTTTGGGCGGCAGGAGGATCCTGGTGCTTAGATCCCTTTTGTGAAAGGTTTGGTCTGGTGCCGTCTCTCGTTGAGGAGATCCTTTGACCCTTGGGGGGGCAATGTGGAAATTGAGGAATCCGAAGAGTAAGAGGGGTTACCTAGTTACAGCTGCGAGGTCCTGGGTTGAGTCACCGGTGGTGAAGATTCCGGCTCACTGCTGCTTTTAATTGAGGAGATCCCTCGAACCTGAGTGATGGTCAGATGAGCGCCTCGTGGTGATCTTCAGCGCTGCTCCTCCGGATTCCTCGAGCCGCCTGAGGTGTCTTCAGCCACGGCCGCCGCTAGTTGTTCTGCGGTTATGACGCAAATTGCGTATGGAAAACGGCGCCAGACAGTCGGGCACGTGGAGGTTTTGTAATTTTCCACCGATTTTGTATAGGAAAATCGTCACCTTTGGGTGGCTGTAGCTTCTTAAGGGATAGTCCGATTTTTGTAAATGAAACGCCGGCAGAGCCGGCGTCTTTTTCTCCAAAAGATGGTATAAGGTAAAGTTGTGGTACCTGGTTAATTCCGGTGTTACTCAAGCGGGAGTTTGATGTCCTGGATCTCGGTGGTCTTGCAGGAGAACTCGTCACAAACGATAATCCTGGTGAGTCGGACACCGAACCGTCACTGAATATAACCGGAATTAATTTTTGAGCACTTTTTCTATTTTTAAGCGATTTTTAACGCGGAGCTGCGTGGTGTCAGTGTCGCTTTAGGTGCAGTACTGGGTTAGGTTAGGTTAGGTTAGGTTAGGTTAGGTTAGGTTAGGTTAGGTTAGGTTAGGTTAGGTTAGGTTTTTTTTTTTTTTTTGTAATATTTTTTAGTTCTCTATTTTATTGTTATTCTCATTGGGTTTTCTTATGTTTCAGAGGGTGAAATGGCAGCGATTTGATACTGACCATCAGTTTTATTATGGTAAGTTTTTGTTTTATATATATTATGATTTAAATATATACATATACACTTATAATAGTTTGTTATTTTTTATATACTCTTTGTAGCATGAATCAGGTTTTGTTGAATTGTTTTAGGTTGTTAACAATATATGTCACGAATTTGATAAAACTACACCTAGAAGATTCCTTCTCGATGATTTTATTGATCTCATATGGGTCGATCTTCAATGACCGACATATATACTCATGCTCCAGTCGCATGACACCGAAGCGTGGGCAGGTCTGCAGAAGGTGTTTAATGCTCTGCACTGAGGTGTCGTCGCAGGGGCACAAATTGTTTTCCGTGATTTTAAATCGGTGTAAATATTCCTTGTGGTACCCGTGGTTGGTAAGGATTTGGGTGACTGCGAACGACACTCCCAGCGCCTGCATGGCATTCCAACAGTCATCTAAGGTGGGCATAAGTGATTTTGTATGACTCGCTTGAGGAGCTTGCTCGTATCGCTCGCGCCATAGGTTTCGGCTTTTATGTCGGGCACATGATTTCGCATAAGAAATGGCGAACTGATCATAAGCCATGCTGCGTCGGAGTCCAGCAGCCTGTCCCGCCGCCTGATCAGCCGCTTCATTTCCCGTGATGCCAACGTGAGCTTTGACCCATATGAACTCCACTCGGCCGGAGTGCCTGGCCAGAATGTCATGGATTTCGGCAACTAGATGGTATTTGCTACTCCGGTCGCGTAGAGCCTGTAAGGACGACATGGAGTCTGACAGTACGTACGTTTTAGGGTAGGTTAGGTTAGGTTAGGTTAGGTTAGGTTAGGTTAGGTTAGGTTAGGTTAGGTTAGGTTAGGTTAGGTTAGGTTAGGTTAGGTTAGGTTAGGTTAGGTTAGGTTAGGTTAGGTTAGGTTAGGTTAGGTTAGGTTAGGTTAGGTTAGGTTTTTTTTTTTTTTTTGAAAGTTATAGTATTCATTATTTCCTTAGAATACCCCTTGTGCTATTGGAATACACTTGGGGTTATCTACATGATAAGAATTTTAATTGGTTTCTTATGTACTTATGAGTCTATTTATGGTTTTATTTCATGTTTTGTTGAATTCTTTTAGTTTATTGATAATTATATTGATAAAATTTTTAAATGCTTCAGAATATCTATTTTTGGTTATTATCTCATTTAGGTTGTATGGATCAGTTAAATTGTTTGTGGTTATTAAATAATCATTTCTTTGTGAGCTAAATCTTGGGCAGTATTTAAAAAGGTGTTCTAATGTTTGGGTAGTTGAGTTGTCGCAAGGACAGTAGTTGTCAGGAGTTATGTTGAAGCGGTTCAAGTATTGTTTGTGATATCCATGATTGGTAATGAATTGTGTGATGGCGAAACGAGGAGGAATTATATCAAGGAATGTATGGAGTTCAGTGAGTGTAGGAAAAAGTGTTTTAGTATGGGTGCAGTTATTATATAGGTTATTGGAAGCAGTTAGAGAGAGGAGGGAGTTTTGGTGTTTGAAGTAGGAAATCGGGATGTGTAGATAGGACGGGATGGAGTGCATGTTGGCTGCAGCCTTGGCTGCTAGGTCAGCGGCATCATTGCCTTTCACGTTTGCATGACCTTTAATCCAAATAAAGTCAATTAGGAATCCTTTGTTTTTTAATAGAATTATATTTTTGAGAATGGAAGAGGCAAGTGGGTGAGTAGTATTTGGGTTACTCAATTCCATGAGTGATGATCTGCTATCAGACATGATAGTGACAGCAGATGATGTCTGATGTAACAACCAAGCAGTGGCTTGTTCAATTGCCAAGAGTTCGGCTTGGTATACAGAGCAGAATCTGTGAAGCTTCAGTTTTTTGGTGATGTTATTGCCGTCGGGTTTGCAAACTACAAAAGCGGCACCGACCTTATCGTCATGTCGGCTGCCGTCAGTGTAGATGTGTAATGAATCAGGGTTTAATATTTTATTGAGTTCGTTATTATCTACGGCTTCTTTAAATATGATACCGTTCCTGATAGATGGATGTGGTAAGGAGTGGTGTGGAGTAGGTGTTTCGATAGGAATGTCTGAAGGTGTAAATTGTGACGTATGGGTGAGTTTGGTTTTTTCAATATCAGATATTGCTGCGATGTGATCAGGTAGAGGAGTGAGTTGGGCTATGGAGATAGCTGCTGCGGTGCTCACTGTTCTAAAACCTTGGATTATCTTAATGGCTACTAGTCTTTGAAATGAGAGAAGTCGTTTTTTAACACTTTTGTAGTTGAGTGCGTTTGACCACACGCCAGCGGCATAAGAGATGATAGGTACCATTACTTGTAGGTATATAGTTTTAATGTTATCGGGGTGGACACCCCAGGTTGGTCGGGTAAAAATAATTAGTTTATTGAGTAGTTTTTTGGCTTTATCGAGAGTGTAGTTTACATGTTTTATGAAGCTTAGTTTGTTATCAATGATTATTCCAAGATATTTGATTTGATCTTTAAATTGCAGTTGTCTATTGTTCATAACGATATTAATTCTATTGGCTTTAGGTGTAAAATGAATTGTTTGGGTTTTTTCGGGTCCAAATTCTAGTTTAACTGAGTTTCCCCAGTCGGTGATCAGTTGTAGACTTGAATTAATATTATTTTGTAAAGTTGTTAATTCTTTAGAGTGGCAGATGAGTAAGATGTCATCCGCATATGCCTGAATGTGGCAACCAGGAGGAAGAGATTTAACCAGAAGTTCATCCAGCAGCAGGTTCCATAGGATAGGTCCGCAAACTGAGCCCTGTATGCATCCTCTGGTCAAATTTTTTGTCGTTTTGTGATTAGTGAATCTAATTTCAGCTGTTCTGTCCATGATGTAATTTAGTAGTAGATGATATAGATTTTTGGGGCATTTAATAAAGTTTAATCGTTTGAAAATCGCGGGCCACCAAGCACGATCAAAGGCTGACTTAATATCGAGAGAAACGGCTACGACTTGTTCGCCGCGCTTTCTAGCATCTCGTATTATACTAAGTGCATCATTAATGGCGATTATTGTGGAGGTTTGAGTTTTAAAACCATATTGATTTTTGGGGCTACAGTTATTAGTGTTCATGTGGTGAGTAAGACGGTTAGTAATGAGTCTTTCAAGGAGTTTTCCAAGGACGTTTATAAGACCAATAGGTCGGAAAGATGATAAATCACTGTAGTTAGGTTTGGATGGTTTAGGGATGATTTTAGCGTAGGCATGCTTCCACATTTTTGGGAAGTAACCCAGTTCTAAACAGCGGTTCATCAGTGGTGTTATTACGTTCGGGAAGTTTTGGGCAAACTTAGTGCATATATCAGCTGTAAGATGGTCGGTGCCAGGGGCCTTTTTAGGGTTCATATTTTTAAGAGTTTCAATTATTTCAGTGAAAGTGAATGGGGGTTCGTCTGGGCTAAGTTGGTTTGGGTTGTTCATGAGATTGCGGGTTTTGGTCTGGGTAGGTGTAGTATCAGTTGTATCGTCGGGGAAAAATTGAGTGAGAAGTGCTTCAGTAGTGTCTATGGGATTAGTGGTAAAAGTCCCATTTGGAAGTTTTAAGGTGCTGGGGGGTTGAGTGATGGGTTTAGTTTTTATGATTCGGTTTGTTACGGACCATACATCTTCTTTATTTTGTCTATTGCAAAATTCCTTAAATTGACTAGTGGATTCTTTACATATGGCAGCAGAATATTCGTTGCGGAGTGTTTCTCTGGCTTTGACAGTTTCTTCGATTGGTAATTTGCGTTTTACGAGTTTGCTAAGCTGGTGGTGATTTTGTACGACTTTCTTTTTAATCTCGTCCAGTTCTTTGGTCCACCATGGAGGCTTGATTTGTCTAGGTTTTTTATTAGGAAAGACTTGGCTACAGGTATTTTGGATAATTTGTGTAAGCTTTAGGATGTATGAGTCGAGTTCTGAGAGGGTCAGTTCCGATATGTTAGTTTGCGGGAGTTGTGAGTTAATTGATGTAACAAATGCTTCTGTAGTTTCCTTGTTATTGATGTTAGAGGTGTTGTACTTAAATGTGGAAAGACCTAAATTTCTATCTATTAAATGAGGTTTGGTATGGAGTTTAAATTGAATGAGGTCGTGATCAGGTGAAACGCAGAATTTAGGGTCTATAGTCCAATCGGTGATGTAAGTTTGATTATTTTGAGTGGTAAGTGTGAGGTCTATGGTAGATTGTCTAGGTTTGCCGTGAGTGACGGTATGAAAGGTTGGTAAGCCTGGGATGTTATGGATTTCTAGGTTGTTGAGGATTATCATATCATATACCATATTACCACGTTGATTGTTGGATTTAGAGCCCCACAATGTGTGCCATCCATTCAAATCACCACAAATGATGTGTGTGGAGTTTGGATGTCTAGCCAGGAATATTTCTAGTTTATTGAGGGTAGAATGTTTATCAGTTTTTGGTTCAATGTATACGGAGATAAGGTAGGTATGTTTGGTGTTACTTTTATTATTTATTCGGGTGATGCAAAGATTCGGAGTGGAGTATTCAGTTATTCCGAGTGTTGAGCAACAGTTTTCTTTTATTGCTATTGCGGCTTTAACTGGTTCAGTATTGGTAGTGTCTGGGAACTGATAAATGGTATATCCAGGAATTTTGTCAACTGTGTTAGTGTTACGTGTGTATGGTTCGGTGATAAATGAGATGTCACAGTTATTGTCAGAAAGGTGTTTCTTTAGTTCGTGTAGTGCGTTTCTGCTGCGTGCAATATTTACTTGTGTACAAAGAAGTGTGCGTTTGGATGATGTGAAGGTATTATTTTGTGCCATAATCAATACGGTCAGTCAATCGGATCTGATAGTCGATCCTGATTGGGCATTTCTTTGATGTGGCTGGATGGGAAGTATTATGAGTATTTTCTTTGTTTCTCTTATTTTGCACGAGGCAGTTGACGCACTTGGTGATGTTTTTATTCGCCTTTTGTGGGCAGTCGTTGTAGACATGGCCTTCCTCTGAGCAGTGGCTGCAGAATTTAATGGTGTTTGGACATTTGACTTTTGTATGTCCAAACTTGAGACAATTAAAGCATTGTAACAATGGGGAATGTTCCGAGATGTGGACTTTGTTGTGATCCACATTGATTCGTTGCAGGTTCATAGCAGCGTGCCAAACCGCTGGTGAGGCCTTGAAGACCATGTTATACAGGTACCTGTTTCTGTTGTTTAAGGTTACGCAGGGTGTCAGTTCAGCATTAGTAGTTTTAAGGGCTTCCTTTATTGGTTCGTTCTGGTTCATTATTATGTCAGGGAGTTCTTCGGGCGAAATGTCTCTGGATACTCCTTTAAGTACGAACATGGGTTTGAGTTTTTTGGCGACTTCTGCGTCTACCTCATTACTTGTTTCGAGGCGTTTAAGGGTTTCGCTACATTGGGCGTTATTTTCGAATTCTACTTTAATTTTATTGGTGGATACGGTTTGAAATTTAGCTGGCGCATAGGTAACGTTGGTAAATGAGATGGCTTTATGCCATTTAGAAATTGCTTCTTGTCTGGTTTTTGCGTGGGGAACAGTGATAATTAGTGCAGGATTGCTTGTTTTGTTTACGGGGTTAGCGGTAGTTGAAGTGTTATTGTTAACGTTGGCACTGTGGTTATTGTAGGTTTGTGCAACTTCTGCATACGATTTCGGTTTGTTTGAAGAAGTATTCATTGCTGTGGGGGGGTTGGCCTTGATGGCTTCCTTCACCGTTTCAGTGAGTTTGGCCATCTCGGTTGAGACGGTTTCGCGCACTAGTTTTGCTACCTCCTGTTGGAGGTCAGTTCTGGTATCTGAGATGGAGCGGTTAAATTCCTGTTGGAGGTCGGTCCTGGTCTCTGAAATGGAGCGGTTGAATTCCTGTGTCCTGGCCTCATCCTCGATTTTCGCGTTTTCTCTGTAAAAGGTATCAATTGTTTTTGTGACTTCAGAAGCTAGGTCAGTAAGGATGTTGAAGATACTTAATTTGTTAGAGCGTGTCACTGATTTACCATCGTCGGTGGAGGTCTTGGACGATTCTTTGAGTGCCTCCTTTTCCACCTCCTTCCGTATTTTCGGGACATTTTCAGGTTTCAAGTTTATTTCCCGTAGTATTCCGGTTGTAGCTGTATCAATAGCTCTCTTGATGGACATCAATTTTGCATTATTTATGCTTCTTAAATGAGTAGGATTTCTTGGTTTTTCTTGGGGCGAGCTTTCAAAAGTAGGTGGTTCATGTGGAGTTGGAGTATTATCCAAAGAGTCAAGTTGAAGTGGTGATGGAGGCTGGGTAGCAGCGCCACCGCCTGTTGTAGTCGTTGGAGAAGTGGGAGTTAACTTTCCAGATTCGTCTTCGGTCATATCTAGCTGCTTAACAGCCTGATTGGCCTTAGCTTGCCTGGTTCTATAAGCAGCAGAAGTATTGGGGGGTTGTTGGTTTGTTTTCGGTTTCTTTATAGGAGAACGTGGTAAGGTAGGCATTTTAAATATTAATTATAAATTCTGAACGCTAAATTATGAGAAATGTATTAGTTGTATAATGGACCAATCGTAAGTCGAACAGGTCCTACAGAGGAGCGTGTTTTAAAGCAAATACTATATTTCTACCTTCAAAGTTGTGTGATATATTAAGAAAAACGAATAAAGTTTGGTTAGTGTTAAGTTACAGAATAACTTACTTAATATTATTGAAACTATTGAAGCTGTAAGTGTAATTCAAATGGATATAAAGAAAACTCAGTAAAATCAATATATAATAGAAATAATTGTGTAACTAAGTACTTTAAAGAGATTTTTATTAGTAAAATAAATTAAGAATAAAATTTAAAATTTTAAAAATGGAATAGAATATTCAAAAGGCCCGCTACAGACACGCTTTTATACACAAAACAAGCGCTGCGCTGAGAACAACAATTATTTAAAAATTTATTAGAAATTGCCTTGAAAACAGCAAAGTTATTACCTTAGAACTAAAGATTTTTTACAATTTTCGACTGTTGCGTCGCACTGCCTCACAGTTACCCTTTGACAATGGGACTTAAATTTAGTGTGTAATCGCGTAGGCGCAAAGATAAACTAAATTAATAAAGAAGAATAACGTTAGTATTACATATATTTACTGAAATATAAATTTTTCAGTGAGAACAGTTTATATAACCAAGAAAAAATTTCAAGGAAAAAATATTTTATACGATCGCCGAGATCTAGGGAGTTCGGGAAAGTAAATTAAATGTTTTACATGAATAGGGTAGAACTTACCGCAAAGCCCGTTTTAAAGGAAAAACTGTGTTCCTGTCAAACAAATTACGTAAAATATTAGGAAAATTGACAAAAAGTTAGGTTAGGTTAAGTAAAAAGTTAGGTTTGAAGATATTTTCCAAACTATTGAAGCTAATTTGGTTTTTAAAAGAGAAATTATTAGAATTAAGCGGATTCTATATAAAACACGAAAAACTACACAGCTACGTGCTGTACAGAATTTTTTATTAGTAAAATGAGATTATAAAAATTAAATTTTTAAAAGTAGATTTAAAAATCCAAAACACCCGCTACAGACACGTTTGTACACTTAAAACAAGCGCCGCGCAGAGTTATATTTGGATTTTATCACAAAATAACAATAATATAATGATTATAAGAATTAAGCAAAAACAAGTGATCTTAGTTAGGTAAGGTTAAAAACAAGTTAGGTTAGGAGATATTTTCTAAACTATGTTAGCTAACTATACGTTTTACTAAAAAGTAACTAGGTATTAGCAAAATCTATAAGAAACACAAAGAAGATTTCAGCCAAATGCTGTATTAAATTTTTTATTAATAAAATAAAAATTGAAAATTTGAAAAATTAAAAGTGGATTAATAAATTCAAATCACCCGCAACAGACGCGTTTGAGCATTCAAAACAAACGCCGCGCAGAGTACTAATTGAATTATATCACAAAATAACAATAGCACTAATATTGTCAAAGATAATAAGAAAAGAGTAGTACAAGTTAGGTTTTGTAAAACTAAGAGATTTGGAACGCTTGCCAAAAATCGAACTTTACGGCTAGAGATATGTTCGTACAAAAGAAAGATAGGTTATTGTTAGAAAAAGGTTTAACATAAAACAGAAACAAAAACGGAGTAAGGGAACAGAAAATATAACGTTTGCTAAAGTTGAATTTTTATGGGCAAAATTGTGGAAAAATTTGAAATTTGAAATTAAAATTCTTCAAAAACTATTGAGATGAGAGCAAATGTTTGTATGGAAGAAAAACGTCTTACGGTAGGTACTATTTGATAATTTTTAGAAAATGGAAAATTATTAAAACTGAAAAAAGTTGAGAGCAGTTTTCCGGTGAAATTAAAGAATTGACAGTGAAAAAATAGGAAAAACTGCAATTATTAAGTTAAATTTATAGTAATATGAATAAAAAGTAGGCGAAAATATGCCTTTTGGGCTACTTGATTTTAATCCGAAAACAAATTAGCGAAAAAATGAAAGTTGAATTTACTGTGAATTTTTTGAATATTTTGAAGATGCAAAAAGTTTACCTAAGGTCGGAATTTTTAGTATGGCTCAGTACAAAAGACATCAACGCGCATCGACGAAAATTATTTTATGTACTGAAATGTATGGGGAAAAAAGGATTATTTAATTGCAAGAAAACTAATGAAGATAGACCCGTCGGGCAAAAACACGGAGTTTGAGAAAAAATCGAAGAGTATTAGGAAATTTTTGGGTAAGCATATGAGCACTCTGGGAGTTTCAAAATGAGCTTGGTTAGGTTAGGTTAGGTTAGGTTAGGTTAGGTTAGGTTAGGTTAGGTTAGGTTAGGTTAGGTTAGGTTAGGTTAGGTTAGGTTAGGTTAGGTTAGGTTAGGTTAGGTTAGGTTAGGTTAGGTTAGGTTAGGTTAGGTTAGGTTAGGTTAGGTTAGGTTAGGTTAGGTTAGGTTAGGTTAGGTTAGGTTTTTTTTTTTTTTTTTATTAAGTTAAACTTCAATCTACAGACACGTAGTCCATATTTTTTTTTTATTTTGATTCTTTATTTTGTTAATTTGTAAATACAATTTGCTCCGCGCTGAGCTCGTTTTACAATAGAATACATCTAAATTAAACAATTAAACTAATATATCGTCATTAAAAATAGTATTAGTACTTCTTATTTTTTTTTTGGCATGCAATGTTTTTTTTTTTTTTATTTTTTTTTTTATTTGCATTTTTTTTTTTTTGTTTTTCTTTTTTTTTTTTTTTTTTGTTCATTTTTTTTTTTTTAATTTTTTTTTTTTTTTATCCTTTAGTCATGCAATTTTGTTGTCATGCTTCTTATTATTATTATTATTTTTTTTTTTTTTTATTTTTTTTTTGTTATTATTATGTTAGTCTTAATATTATTACATTTGTTGTATTATGATAGTGCTACAGTTAATTTAATCTTAATTTTATCGTTAGTATAGGAACTTAATATTACAACATTATAAGTCAATATCTTATTGTTAGTATGCTTAAATTTTTAGTAGATTTCTTCGTAAGTCCCTCGGGCAGCTGCATCGAAATGTAGCGTTTTCCCTTATTATGTTGTTGGATTGGTCATGTTATTTATTTGGCACCTTGACCTGGCCTCTAAGATCTTTTAACATTTGGTCCCGGATCTTAGTGTCGCCGCGTCGTATTGCCATTTTTAGATTGTAATCCCTAATTTTATCCGTTTTCGCAATTTCCGCACGCTGAATTAGACGGGCTGTTGCGTCGTCTTTGGTGCAGTCTGTGTAGTAGACGCAAGTTTTTGTGTGTCTGGAAATTGCGACAACGGCATGGGGGACACTTTCAAGGAGGTGGGATTTTCGAGGAGTTGTACGTACAATAACCACTGTCTCGTATGTCAATCCTTGTGCTTCGTGTATGGTTAGGGTTCGGGATCCCGATTGTTCACCGTAACCCTGGCTGATTAGGAGAGCCTTTTCAGCCTGGGTGTGGACGAGATATAGGGTACCGTCCGTTTTCGGGATCACTGTGCCCGTGTACCTTTTCAGCGACAAGGATCTAACGAGAGATTTTGACGAGTATATGCCGCTGTATATTTCGCTGAGGGCATACGCTACGTCTTGTGGGTTTCTGTACGTACAAAGGAGCTCCTTTGTTACGCTGGTCACCAGATTTGGTCTATTGTATAAAAGTGGGAAGAGGTTGTTCCTGTCGATGTAGGGTAGTTGATTGTTGTCCCCTATGAGCAGGGCTTCGCTGGCTTTGGCGAGTTGGATTGCCATGACTATGGATCCAAAGTGGTTCATGAGGGCTTCGTCCACCATAAGGCGTGTACACGTTTCGCCCTCATTCATACCGTTTACCAATAAGGATGCCATAGTTCTTACTCGTCTTTTTGCTCTGTGGCCTATCCGAGGTTCCAGCTTTTCCCTGAGGTCTTTTGCAGCTTCCGTGGTTGTGGTCACTATGACGTCTTTTTCAGTGTCTATCTGAGACATTACCCACGTCGTCTTTCCGCATCCTGGGACGCCATTGACCCATGTGATATTGGGTCTCGTCCAGTGCACCGGGTTTCCGCCTTTGTACAGGTCACCTGCTACAGCTTGCGCCATTTCAAGTATCCTGTCATCCAGCATCACCTTGGTGCACTTGGCGACCACCAATATTGGGTCATTGGGGGGTGCTTGAAAGATGATTTGACCCTGACTCTCCGACCTTTCTTCGTCCTTGGGCACGAACCCACATGTCCTACTGTATGCTGCCATGTACGATCCCGACATGCTGCCTTTTAGGACTTGTGCTTTGTCGTTATCGTAAATGGCTGCCTCAGCCTCGTCCAGTTTGATTCGTAGCAGTTCCTGAGTGTTCCAGCGGTACGTCTGCAAGATAGATTCGCAGATATCTGTACTAACTTTGCGTGTAGCCTTGGTAACTGCCACGAATTCAAGGAACGCATTAACCATGTGGTCCTGTGGCCCGTTGGCCGGTCTTAGTTTAGGTGGTTGCACTTGTCCCATGTCTGCTCTTGTGCGGGGACGCTGAGGTGACTCAGATTTGTGACGTGGGGTCTCCTTAGTGAACTCTTCCACTGCTTTTTCCATCGACAGGGCTCTTCCCATGTTACGTATTTTTTTATTGATTAGGTTCGGGATTGCCTGGAATGCTTTGCTGAGGGTCGCTGTGACCGAAGAAAGTCTGCGTCTTTGGTCGCCTGTGTCGTCTGTCTTCTGCGTCGCTTGGCTTTTCTCTTCTTGCACCCGTTGTTGTAGGCGTTCGGAACCGCTTATGTTAGGGTTCACAACCGGGTGGTCCCAGCAGTCAGTAGGGACTTGTGTGGTTCCATGTTCGCTAGTTTGGGCCGCAAGGAAACTTAGGTTCTGTCCTCTGTCCTCGTATACCACTATTTCGTGGTGCTTTGAGGCCAGAAGTGCTCCTTCGTAGTCCTTGGTTTCGCCTGTGATATACTCCACGACCATGGCATCCACACTGATCTTCTTTGGGGGTCCCGGTGGGTCTCGGTTTCCTATATTGGCTAAAGCTGCGCTCATTCGTTCAAATTCCGTGATGCCATAGAAGTCTTCAGTGTAGAATAGCACGATAGTTTTGTTGTTCTTCCGTACTATTCTACACTCGTGATTCTCTATCGACACCGTCGGTAACTCGTTGAACACTTTGCGCCGCATGGTGATTTTGCGAGTGCTGCCGTTGAGAAGGGCTCCGAGTCCCGGGGAGATGGTTACCCTTTTTTTAGCTTTTGCGTTGCAGAAGGCTATTCCTAGACGTTCGGTGTTGTTGTCCATGAAGAGTGCGACACCTCTAAGCCTTATTCCTGGGCATCCCGTTTCCGCTATTGTTAGAATATCTATTATTGGTGTGGGTTTGTTTAGTATTGTTAGGTTTAAGTTCTGTGTTGATTGTGTGGGTTGTGTGTCTTGTGGGTTTTGTGTGTTGTCGGTTGGCGGTGCGCTGAGTGTGCTGTTACGTCGTGACGCTATCTCCGCCACCAGTTCGATAAATTTGAGGAGCTCAGGCCTCGAGTCCTTGCACTCCATTATTTTGTGTAGATTTTTTGCTGTCAGGTCCAGGTCTAATTGCGATGTTAAGTTGTGTCTAGCCGATTGGAAGCGCGGGCATTCGAGCAGCACGTGCCATACCGACTCGCTTATTGCGGGGTCACACTCGCATCCCGGACTGCTTCTTAGGTGGAACCTGTGAAGGTATTCCCCAAAGCCGCCGTGACCTGTTAGGATTTGTGTCTGGAGGTGGTTCGGTTTTGTTTTTCTTACGATGGCGTAGGCTTTTGCTACGCTAGGAAAGAAGACTTTTGTAACCGATCCAGTCTCTGAGGTATCGTACCGGTCCTGCCATTTCTGGACTGACTCTTCACGTATCCTCCTTCTAACGTATGAGAGTGGTACCGCTGCGTAGTCGGGGTTTGGTTTTGTTTCACTGGCTGCTGACTTTGCCAACTCGTCTGCCCTTTCGTTACCTGCCGTGCCTACATGTGCTCTTAGCCAGAAAAGCCTTACCTGCCTGCCTTCTTCCCTTATCCGTGCGATATCCTCCTTGATGGTTTTGGCCAGAGGATGAAGAAGCTTGGGGTTGTTCAGTAGATCGAGCGAAGATCTTGAGTCGCTTAGTATGTTGACTGTTTCCCTTTTGCTTTCTTTAGCCTTTGCTATGGCTCTGTGGAGTGCATATAATTCGGATTGAAAGACTGTGCAGGTTTGGTCAAGACTGAAGGTCTCACAGGACGTTTCTCTTCCGTCTTCCCACCACGTTAGGGCCGCACCGACCTTGCCCTCCATTTTGCTGCCGTCCGTATAAATTTGCGGGCCGTTCACTCGATGGGTCTCTACGGTCTCGGGGTCCATATTTTCGAGGAGCTCGTACTCGGTTGTTATTTGAGTTGCTGGGTGAGGGAAGTCTAGGAACTTCACCTTTTGCTCAAGCTGCCTCTCTGGTGGTAGGAATTCGGTCGAGATGCCTCTTTTTGCCTCGTATAATGCGGCGTTTTCCTGGATACGGAGGTCCAGAGGCAGGGTTCCTGATAAGACCAATGCTGATGTTAGTGATGTGGTCCTATATGCTTTGCAGATTTTCTGAGCAAAACTTCGTTGTAGCGCTTCCAATGGCTTTTTGTTTGTTTCTAGTTTTGTTGCTTCTGCCCATGCACACGCCCCATAAGTTACTATTGGCTCTATCACCGCGACGTAGATGGTTCTTACTATTTCTCGATTTAGTCCCCAGGTCACCTTCGCGGCGCACGCCAGCTGTTTGTATATATCGGCTGCTTTTTTACACACGGCCTTCACGTGCGCGTTGAAGTTGAGATTCCTGTCTATTATGAGCCCTAGGAGTTTGATTTCATCAACAAGTGTTAGCTTAGTCCCTGACATGTAGATTTCGGGGGGACTGTACTTTAGTTTCTTTGTTAGCAGCATTACGTTCGTCTTGTGTGCTGCGAAGTTCAGTTTGTTTTCCTCACCCCATTTGACTACCTTGTCTAACACTGTGTTGATCGTATCCTCCATTCCGGCTATGGACTTCCCCGAGAAGACTAGAACCCCGTCGTCGGCGAAAGCTTGACAGTGGACTTCCTCACTTGACAGTATTTGTAGCAGGGGATCCAGGATGAGATTCCAGAAGGTCGGTCCGCCAATGGATCCTTGGACGCAACCCTTCGTAGTTTCCCTCTCACTGGTAGTGCCTGCGTAGTTTACTGTTATACTCCTTCCCGTGAGGTATGAATTCACTAGTTTATATAAGTTTCTTGGACAGTGCCTGGTCAGAAGCTGGTGTTTGAGAGCCGGCCACCACGCGTTGTCAAAAGCGCCCTCTATGTCCAATGAAACGATTATAATGGACTTTTTCGCATTTTGCTCCGTCCGGATGTGTTTCATAAGGTCATAGAGGGCGTCCTCTGTCCCGCGCTGTGGCATGAAACCGTATTGTTTAGGACTGAGAGTTGGCAGTAGGTGCCACTGCAGCCGTCCCACCAGAAGTTTCTCCAGAGTTTTCCCTAGTACCGATAAAAGGCCTATTGGTCTGTAAGATTTCGGGTGGGTGTAGTCGTCCTTCCCCGGCTTCCGGAGTATGACTACATGGGCTGTTTTCCATTGCTTGGGAAAGTATGATATAGCTAGGCATTTATTTGCAATTGCCATGAATATCTCCCTTTCGCTTCGGATTGCTGTGGCGCAGATATCGGCTGTGAATCCGTCGGACCCGGGGGCTTTCTTGGGGTTTTGTGCTTTAAGCACCGCCTCTACTTCAGCCTCGGTGAAGGGTGGGTCGTCAGCCGATAGTTCTTTGCTCCCCTCTGGAGTTCTGCTCTCCATTTCTTTTCTCAGGTTTGTGTGGTGGGGTTTGTCTGTTGATACAGAGTCCTCTGGGTAGAACGTTTCCGCTAGAAGGTTTGCTGATTGTTCTGGGCTGAGTGTTTTGCCATCGGGACCTCTTAGGAGCATGTCTTCTTGTCTCCCTGTTGTCTTCCTGAGTACTCTGTATATCCCGTCCCACATGCTTTCTCTGTCTTGTGAAGAGCAGAACTCCTTCCAACTCTCAGTCTGGGCCTCTGATGCTTTATTAAGGTATTCCTCTTTGGCCTTTAGATAGTCTTGAATGACGGTTTCTTTCCTGGAGGGTGCTGCGTTTTTTATCCTGCGTTTTTTTCTGAGGACTTCTCTCTTCAGTTCGTCAAGAGTTTTTGTCCACCAAGGTGGTGTTGGTTTACCCTTTTTCTTGCCTATTTTCGGAATTGCATATTCACATGCTTCCTCGATAGATTTTGAGTAGGCTTGTATTATGGACTCCATTTCCTCTCCGCTGTTCACCGCTTCTATTGAGGTCAGTGTGATTCCATTTTCGTCTAGTGCCTTGTGGAGATGTTCGTTGAACTCACTCCATCTTGCCTTTTTGGTGTTGTACCTTTTGGTGGAGGGGCGAACCTGTGGCTGCAGGCGTTCCCCCAACACCAGTGAAAAGGTGATGGCATTGTGGTCAGAAGTGATTAGACCTCTGTCTACTCTCCAGTTGGCCACTTTTCCGAAAAGGGAGACTGAACAAGCTGTTACGTCGACTAGGCTAGAACATAATTTGCCCTGTCGGTATACTTCGAAGGTTGGTGTGTCGCCGGTATTTAGGATTTGGAAGTCCATTTCGTTCAGAAAAGAGTTGTATGCTTGTCCTCGCAGGTCTTCTGACGCGCTTCCCCACCAGTGGCTCTTCGCGTTTGTGTCACCTCCTATGATGAGGTTGTTGGTGTTGAGCTGTTTACAAATGGACTTTGTGTGTTCAATGTTTTGGTCTATTGCTTGATCTCCCTCGTAGTATATGGACACAAGTCCAAGTTTTGTTGAACCGGCTTCAATGATAACCGCAACTTCTGTCTCGGTGACAAGCTGTGGGTCATGGATTACCCTCATCCTGTCGCCGAAGACGAATATTGCAGCCTTGACAGGCTTTTGCCGGTTTATTGAACACTGGATGACATTAGTGCCAGGGGGTTGGTTTACGACTCCAGTTGAACCTACGTATGGTTCCTGTACGAGTGCTATGTCAACCCCCGTTTCTTCTGCCACCCTGAGTAGTTCTGATGTTGCTTGCTTGGACCTTTGAAGATTTGCTTGGATGAAATGCAACTTCGTGTGTCCTCCACTACTAGGGAGAGTATTCGCCGTTACCACCACGGCGTCAGCAGTACGAGATTTTGGACCGCGCTATTTTGTCCCATATTTGTTTTTCTGGGCATATGTCGCTGTATGCCATATGGGGCGGTGTGTTGGCTGTTTCGTTTTTTGCTTTGATACAGTTCCTGCATCTCGGAGGCAGATTGTCCCTACGGGCCGGGCAGTCTTGCCACGGGTGAGCTTCACTGCAGTAGTTGCAGCGTTGCTCGCCTTCTTTGCACAGGGCCTTTGTGTGCCCGAAACCCAGGCATTTGGCACATTGGATGAGGGGGGACTGGTCCTCTACCGATTTTTTGCCTAGGCCTATGTGTACTGTTCCTGCCTCCAAAATGCGTTTATATAGGGTTGGTGAAACCTCCAACACAGGATGACACTGAAGAGGGTTGCGAGCCCGCCTTCTATAGCGCATTTTAGGTTTTAGATCTTCTCCTTTTAGGCCCTCAAATAGTTTTTTATTTTGGGCCTTCAAGTTGTCCAGTATCTCCTGGTCGTCGTGGTGGTTCATGACGTTATTAATTCTTATGAGTGGGTTTGTGGTTTTCGCTTCCTGGACCTGGAGCGTGTTATTCGTTTTAATTTGGTGTTGGAGTTTTTTCACATTCTCTTCTGACTCACAGCTGAGTACCACTTTCCTATTTTTTGCCTTGCGAACCCTATCCACGGTTATTCCTGTGGTCTTAAAATCTAGGGTTGTCCTAATCGCCTCTATTACGTTATCCCCGGTCTTGGTGGGATCAGTCGACGAGACGATTAGTGAATGGTTCGGCTTTGGTGGTGGTGGTCTCTTTAGTGCCGCAGCGTAGGTGTTCTGTTGCGGCACATGCTGTGGAGCCTGAGGAGTGTGTGGATTTTGCTTCAAGGCGGAGTTTATCCATACCAGCGATTTGTTAAGGGCCCTAGATTGGTTTGCCGCCTCCGATACGTCCGCTCTGAGAGGATTTATAATGTCCTCTAATTGAGCAGCTGCATCAGTTAAGGCCATTTCCGTTCCAAGGCCCATGACGCCTGCAGGCTTTGGGCCGCCGCTCGTATAGGCTATATCCTTTACCTCTTCTAGCTCTCTTAGGATAACCTTGGCTTTCTCGTTTACTGGGGCCGTTTCCTCACGAACTACCTCGCGGACCTCATCTTTGGTGGCTGGCTTGGGAAGAAGACTGGTTTTGATGCCTTCTACTTCTCCCCTAAGCGCGTTTATCACCTGCGTTAAGGAGTTGATAGATTCCGCTGTCGTGTGATCTGTGGTTTCTTTGGTAGTTGTGGGACTTGACGATGGAGGTGTTCTCACCGTCTCTCCGGCCTCCCTCGAGTATAGTTTCATGTAGTGGATGTCATTCGCCAAGTCGCCTATTCTTTTTGAGAGCTCGTTTAGAGCTGGTGTGTGGTCGGTGTGGTTACATTGGTTTGGGTAAGTCGAGTTTGCCTCCTGTTGGTAGGTGGGCTTTTGACTACTGGCGGATGCCTTTGGGTCGTCACTCACTTCCAGGTGGATGGCCTTGACTGTTTTGATCAGGCCATCCATCTCAAAGTTAAGCCAGCTTTGCACCCCTGTTACTGCTTTTTGGGTGCCCGCCAGTGCGTCCTTCGTCTCCTTCATACGCTCCTCGAAATCCCTTTTTTGATCTTCTAAGCGTTTATTATAGGTCCTTTCCACTCTGACCATCTCTCTGGCTGCCCTGGTCCTTTCCACCTCAAGGTTTATTCGGTGTCTGTTCCTGGAGTCAGCCAAGGATAGCACCAGCTCGTAGAGGTTTTGGAGTTGTTCTACTGCTGTGGCCCGTATCTCCCGCTTTAAGGTCTTAGAGGACTCGATTGCCTGTTTCCCTGCCATCAGGAACTCCCTTGCTCTTTCTGTCGCGAGGTCCTTACAAACCCCGGTGCGTGACCCTACCGGTGGGAGTATACTGACTCTTCCACTGGCCTCGCTGCCGGTGTCCGTCCAGTCATCCTCTGACTGAGGGCCGTCGGAATTCCCTTCCCAGAGGTCCAATTCGCGCTGATCAGTCTCTGAAGCGCTGGCTGGGATCTCCGGTTCAGGATCGCTATCCGAGGGTGATTCCTTTTTTTCTTTTGTGGTAGAGAATACTACACTGTAGTGGTCCACCCTCGCATGCGACACCGACGGGGTGTTTATTTCCGGATGGCTTGTATGTTCTCTGGTTTTTATGTTTGGTGTGCAGATTGAGGTGTCGAGCATTGACACGTCGGCGAGTCTCCTGGTGTCATCGACTGCCATTTTGCGTGCCTGCGCTTGTGCGTTTTTTATGGATACTGCGCGTCTCAGCGCACAGCCTGCCGTTTTTTTGGTAAGGCCCTGCTCCAGGGATATTTTACGGCTTAGATCTGAGGGACCTTTTTGAGGTACCCCGATTCTCTTATGCACCCTGGAGCCTGACCTGTGTTTTTTGATTGGGACAGGAGTATATGAAATATTCCTGCTTGTGGATGGTTGGTGTGGTTTTTTGTGTGTGTCTGTGTGGGTTTTTGTTTCTGATGACTCACCTTCCTCAGGAGTTTGTGGGTTGGGTGCGGTAGGGGAAGTTGTTTCTGTGTGGCTTGTCTTAGAGGCCTGGTCTGGCTCCTTACCTTCTTTCTCGCAGGAGTCTGCGGTAATGTTGATAGGTTTTTCTGATGGGGACGCCATTTCGAAGCCGCTGTCGTTGGGAAAATTGATAATTTATAAATTTAGAGCCAATGTGATACAATATACTATTAAAATACTATGTTACAATGGTTTTTGTTATTTTTCTAGTTAACTATGCGGAATTTGGGAAATCCCTCGGAGCCAATCGACTGGAATTCTTCTGCCGATTCAAATGAGCCCAATCACGGGTCTCTAGGACCAAAGATGACGAAGTTAGGCTCCGGGGGGGTGAGGTAACCAAAAGTGGGGGGGCGGGGGGGGTGGGGGGCCGCGGGGGGGGGGGGGGGGGGGGCGCGGGGGGGGGGGGGGGGGGGGGGGGGGGGCTGCGGGGGGGGGGGGGTCGGGGGGGGGTTTCGCGGGGGGACTCGGGGGGGGGGAGGGGGGGTTGAGAGGGGTAGGGGTTTATGGACTGGCTGGGGTGGGGGAGGAGGGCCCTGGTCCCACTAAGTCTTTAGTGGTGGAACCAGCTTCCTGCCGTTGGTATTTGAGGAGTTCCCTCGGGTACCTGGAGATCACTCCTTGGTCTTCTTCAGCGCTGGTCTTCTGGATCTTGCGGCTGCAAGTGGGGTTTTCTGATGTGGTGTCTGCAGGGTCCTGGTCCGATGGTGTGCGGAGTCAATGAACCGACTCTCGGCTGTTTGTGTTCCAGGAGTTCCCTTGATTACCTGAAGGTCTTCTTCAGCAGAGGTCTTCTGGCTCCTTGTGCTTCCAGCAGCGTTTTCAGATGTGTGCTTACAAAGGTCCTGGTCCTGCCGTAAGTGTTGTCTAGTAACCGACTCTCTGCTGTTGGTATCCCAGGAGTTCCTTCGTCACCTGATGAGCACGTTTTGGTCTTCTTCAGAGATGGTCTTCCTTTCCCCTCCGGCTGCCTTTTGAAGTGACAGGTGTCTAGTGTTCGAGCTCCTGGTTCACTCTATGGCGAAGTCCAAAAAACGACTCTCAGCTGTTCGTGTACCAGGAGTTCTGTTGGGTACCTGATGGGTGCTTGGTGACCTTCTTCAGCGCTGGTCTTCCAGGTTTCTCGGGCTGCCAGGGATGTTTTCTGGCGCAGGCTGTCTGAGGTCCTGGTACTTTAGTGAATAATTCCCAGGCACTAGCTCTCTGCTGTTGGTATTTCAGGAGTTCCCTCAGTCACCAGATGAGCACTCAATACCTGTCTTCAGCTCTGGTCATCCAGATTCCTCGGGCCGTCGAAAGTGTCTCAGGGTGTGGTCGAGTGACGTGTTCCGCGACAACCGGCGCCAGTTTGGCGGGCACGTGTCGCGGTCCACGGTCGTTTACCCGAATGTATGAAGATTTTTCGTACCTTTCGACGGCCGTACCTCCTCGGGGATATGTTGGATTTGCCTGGTTCAACCGTTGATGGATAGCCCACAACGCCGGCTTTAAGCTGTTATAAAGGACAATTTGGGGTCTCTCACCGTTTCCGCGGTATTCGTCCTGGAGTTTAGCGCTTCGTAGCACCGGAGTCCTTCGGGATAAATTGTTGCAAACAATAATCCTGGTGATTTAGGCACTAAACTCTCACTGGGCACTTTCACTGGTGATGTTTGAGCACTAATACTATTTTTAATGATTTTTTTGCGCGGAGCGACGTGGTCGTGGTGTCGCATTTGACTTAGTACTGGTTAGGTTAGGTTAGGTTAGGTTAGGTTAGGTTAGGTTAGGTTAGGTTAGGTTAGGTTAGGTTAGGTTAGGTTAGGTTAGGTTAGGTTAGGTTAGGTTAGGTTAGGTTAGGTTAGGTTAGGTTAGGTTAGGTTAGGTTAGGTTAGGTTAGGTTAGGTTAGGTTAGGTTAGGTTAGGTTAGGTTAGGTTAGGTTAGGTTAGGTTAGGTTAGGTTAGGTTAGGTTAGGTTAGGTTTTTTTTTTTTTTTTTTTTTTTTTTTTTTTTTTTTTTTTTTTTTTTTTTTTTTTTATTCTACTACCTCTAACGAAAAGGTTAGAGCCATTTTTTACAGGTTTTAAGCTTCTCTTTCATTCCAGTTCTCGCTTTTATACCTCTCGTACTTTCATACTTCATACGACACATTCATTCATCATCTTTCTTTCTACCGCAGTTGGGATTACTGCCTAATATAGTCTACTCTAGTATACTCTACTTTATTACTTTTATTAATACTTTATTATGTGGGGTTCTGAGGGAACACGTACAACACCATATTTTTATTTTAAGACATTTACAATTTTCTTATATCTACTTACATACTTTCTTTAATTTCTACATTTTATCTTATTATCTATTTGTATTATTATAATTTGTAACTAATTTTGATACATTTTTATAACTTCTCGTCCTATTTCTAATCTTATAATTTTATCTGCTCTGGTTTTCTATTTTATACATTTAGTTTACAGTAACTATTTAATTCCTTATAAATTATCTTACATTATAACTTATTGTTTACAACTTATTTTAATTACTAAAAGACAATATTTCATATATCGCTCTAGCAATATTTTCTAATCTTTATTTTTCTTATTTACTTTCAAAACAATTATTTTACAATATTCAAGGAATTTATTTCTTTCTTTACTGGACATAATTTCTTCAATATTCTTTACAGATACTTTAGTTTCAAGTAAATTTTCTACTTCATATCTTTGTTTTGAGTACACAGGACAATCAGTAATCAGGTGGAGAAGGGATTCCGGGATATTGGGATCACAGGCGCACGATGGGTTATCCTTGCACTTGAATCGATGCAAGTATTCGGAGAACCCACCGTGCCCTGTCAGTGCCTGAGTTAGTACTTGGTCCAGCTCAATCTTCCGGATCAAGCGATATGCCTTAACTGCATCGGGAAAGAATGCCTTGGTGACAGCAGCCGTTTCTCCGGTTTTATATCTCTGGTTCCACTCGTCAAGCGTTTGCATACGGATGCTTCGCCTGACGAATGAAACCGGGCAAAGGTCGTATTTTGGCCTAGTTTTAAGGTTTAACGCGGCGTCCTTAGCTAACTCATCCGCCCGTTCGTTGCCCGCAAGTCCGGCATGGGCTTTAATCCAAAATAAACTGACACTTTTATTTTGTGAATTTAAAATCTTGACATTCGCCCTAGATTCAACGGCCAGAGGGTGCAGGCAGTCTAGACTGGCAACTGACTGGAGAGCCGCAGTTGAGTCCGAGTAAATCGCGTATGTAGTTTCTTTACGGCTTTTCACCAGACGCGTCGCTTCGCAAATCGCAAGGAGCTCAGCCTGGTAGACTGTGCAATATGACGGCAATGCAAGCTTGACGGCCCTGATTTCGGCCACTCTATTCCACATGGATAGAGCAGAACCGACTAGGCCGTCAATCTTGCTGCCGTCTGTGAAGATCCTGATATCAAATTCACTATTGGCACTGAGTTGTTCCTGGTCTACCAGGGGGGTGAACTCTATACGCGTTTGCTCGGCTGGGTGTGGAGTCTCAAGCGCCGGGGCTGGTCGCTCGACCTCCCTGTCAGGCAGCGCTGATTGGGGCATTCCCCTCTTGGCCTCGTATAACGAGGCCGCCTCACGGATTCGGAGGTCCAGGGGGAGGATTCCAGATAAAATCAGCGCTGCATCCAGGGAGACCGTTCGATACGCTTTACAAATTTTTTGGGCAAAACCCCGCTGTAGCGCGTTTAGATGCTTTTTAACGCCTAATTTGTTTGCGGCAGGAGCCCAGGCGCTCGCGGCGTAAGTTACGATCGGCTCAACTACGGCTATGTAAATTGTGCGGATGATTTCAGGATGGAGGCCCCAACTAACCTTCGCCGCCCTACTTAGCTGCTTGTAGATTCCTATAGCTTTTCTGCATGTGTTCGCAACGTGTTCGTTAAATGTTAGTTTATTATCGATCGTAAGGCCTAAAAGTTTGATACTCCGAGACATAGCAATATCGATCCCGCCCATGTTCAGGTGTGGGGTGTCATGTTTGAGCTTCTTGGTCACCAACATGGCGTTTGTTTTGTGTGGCGCAAATTTGAGCTTGTTTTTGACACCCCACCTCCGAACATGTTCGAGAGCGGCATTGGCTCGTACTTGAATCTCTGACGCCGTATCTCCGACAAAGACGAGCACCACATCGTCGGCGAAGGCCTGACAATAGTTTCCCTTTTCCTCTAAGCTTTTTAGGAGTGGGTCCAGCAGCAGGTTCCAAAGAATTGGACCAGCGATGGAGCCCTGCACACATCCCTTCTCCGTGCCTGTTTTAAACTCCTCTCCACCGTATCGGACCGAAACCGTTCTCTCAGACAGGTAGCTTCCCATGACCCTTCTGATGTTGATCGGGCAACTCTCTTCTGCCAGTCTGAGTTTGATCGCTGGCCACCATGCGCCATCGAAGGCTCCCTCTATATCCAGGGACACAAGTGTAATAATCTTTTTGTTGTCTAAATTGGTGCGGATGTGCTGCATTAGGGTATAGAGGGAGTCTTCGGTGCTTTTTTGTGGCATGAACCCATATTGGTTCTGACTCATCCTGGGTAAGAGGTGATATTTGAGTCTAGCCACTATCATCTTCTCGAAGATCTTGCCCAAAACGGGCAACAACCCAATCGGTCTGTATGATTTTGGGTTCCTGTATGTGTCTTTGCCTGGCTTCCTAAGAATAACTACTGTGGCGTTTTTCCAGGCGCTGGGGAAGTAGCCAAGCTCAAGGCATTTATTTAACAGGGCCAGAAACAGCTCCGGCTCAGCCTTTATTGCGCGAAGACAAATATCGGCAGTAAAACCTTCCGCCCCGGGAGCCTTCTTAGGGTTGAAGGATTCCGCCGCTCGTTCAAGCTCGGTTAAAGTAAATGGTGGGTCGCAAGGATCATCTTGCTTCTCTTCGTTTACTGTTTCTGCTTTTCTTCGCGTTTGGCGGTGCTCCTCATTTTCTCCTTCTGTCCTATCACAGGGGTAGAAGGTCCTGGCCAGAAGTTCCACCGACTCCTTGGCGTTCAGAGTCTTCCCGTTTTCTTCTAGTGGCATATCTTCTTCTCTCTTCATAGTCCTACCAATGACCCTGTATATACCCTCCCACATTCCTTCCCTATCTTGTTTCCCACAAAACCCCTTCCAACTCTCTATCTGAGCACTTTGCGCGGCTTGCTCGTATTGCTCTTTCTTCTGCAGATATTCCTCCACAACCTTCGACCTCCGAACCGGTGCAGCATTCCTAATCCTACGCTTAAATGTGGTAACCTCACTTTTCATCTTAGCCAGCTCAACAGACCACCACGGCATTTTAAGTGTTTCTTTATTTTTCTTCATTGGTATTGAACTTTTACATGTTTGGGCTATTATATTATTATATTTATCTACAATCTGGTCTATCTCAGCTTTATTTTGGATTTTAACTATTTCTTCTAAGTTTAAATTATTTTCAGCATTAAATTGGGAGAGTTTATCACTAAACTCAGTCCAATTTGCTTTTTTGGTGTTGTATATTCTAGTAGTTCTACAAATTTTTGTACCTTTAGATTTTTGCAGTTTGAGTTTAAAGGACATGCCGTTGTGGTCCGAGCTGGCAAGTCCTTCATCCACTTTCCAGTCCTCAACCAGCTCAAAGAGATCGGAAGTGCACACGGTGATATCTACATAGCTGGTGAATCTTTTACCGCCTCGGATGGTATCGAAGGTTGGGATATTCCCTGTGTTGAGTATACTGAGGTCACTTTCGTGTATAAAGCCCGCCATGTCTTCCCCCCTGTGGTCCTCCTCTGGACTGCCCCACCAGTTACTTTTGGCATTGGCATCACCCCCGATGATGGTTTTCTTGGCTCCAGTCTTGTCCAAGATCCGTTTTAGGTGCTCTATGTATTGGCCGATTGGTTGGTCAGGCTCGAAGTAAAAGGACACAAGCGTGACCCTCCAGGCTTCGGTGTGGACGGTTATCACCACGATGTTTTTGGTGGTCAGATCCGGATACTGTTCCACATTAAGGTCCGGATCTAAGACCGCTATGGCCGCTTTAACCGTTCCCACACCATCGCTCTGGAAGATCCTGACTCCGCTATGTGTCCTCATACTCCCAACACTGCCAACATATGGCTCTTGGATGAGGGCTGCCATGACTTTTCTTTCTGCTGCTCCGAGAAGGAGCTCATTCGTTGCCAATTTCTTTCTCTGTAAGTTCGCTTGTAGCAGCCGGTATGGGGGAGTTTCCGCTGGGGTGCCCTTAGCAATACTGTATAGTTTTCCTTGCTAATCTATCCCATTTTTTACGCACAGGGCAATCATTACTGAAGGCATTATGCGGCCGTTCTATTTGATCAATACCATCTCTGGTACAATTCTTGCAAGATGGAAGTGCTTGATTTTTCCAGGCTTCGCATTCAACCTTCAGGTGGGGGCCTCCACAGTGCACGCACAGATCCTCTGATTCCTTACAGAATCCTTTGCTGTGTCCGTACGCAAGGCACTTGGTGCACTGCACCAAGGGGGATTGATCTTCTACCCGCACTTTCTGGAACTCCACATGCAATGCACCAGACTCGGTCACTCTCTTCCATAAAATTGGGGAAGTGGCAACTACCACGTGATGCACATGTGGATTCCTTGCCTTCCTTTTGTACTTGATCACAATTCTGTTTTCTTCTTTTTCTATGCCTTGGAATATTTCCTTATTTTGGTTACGGATCATGTATAGGAGGTCTTCATTTTCGTGTATTTTTAGGACGTCTTTTAGTATTAGGAGCGGGTCTTTGTTTTTCATCTCCTCGCAAATAAGGTCTTTTCCATTTTTCTCTATTCTGTCTTTCACTTTCTTTCTTTCTTCTACTGTCTTACAGCTTATGATCACTTTCCTGTCCTTGGCTTTTCTTACTCTTTCCACTTTCACCCATCCTTCTTTCAAATCCAGTGTCTTGCGGAGGTTGTTCAAGACTTCCTCACCTGTTTCGTCTTCTTTTGTGGACGTTATTACTATCGAGTGCAGAGAGTTCCCGGCTCCACTCGATGGTTTGTCCCTATTGGGCAAGGTGGCCGCAGAAGCGGCCACACTTGCATAAGATTTTTCTGACACTATTGCGCTTACTTTGTTAATCCCATCTATTGCTAGGTCCACCTTAGCTGCCATCCCTCCCACCTTTTCGAGCATAGGCTCACTGACTTGCTCCTTCATAGCTGCTGTTAAGGTACTACCTAAACTGAAGATATGTCCTTCAATGTTTCTTTGCATTTCTGCCATGTACTGGTACATGTCTTCAGGCTGTGGCTTAGGCGTTTGGTTCGGCAGTGTGGCCTGTGTCTTAAGTTCTGATATTCTTCTTTTAATTTCATGAAGGCGAGGAAGAGCCTCCGCGGCTCCCTGTCCCAAAAAGTCTTTAATCTCCTTCTTAAGATTTCCCGATTCACTGATTTTCTTAGGAATTTCTTTCAAGAAATCTTCCATTTTCCCAAAGATGGTGGCATTGCATTCAGCCAGCAGCATGTCTTGTGTGAGTATAGGTATGTTTGAGGAGGGTTTCTTGGAAGCCACCGTTGTTTTCGGTTTCTTTATATTCGCCTTATTAACCTCTGGGGCAATTTTTGTAGTAGGCGACAGTGAACCACGGATCATATTTAGGTTCTTCGGGCCTATTTTAGTTTCAGCCGAGACCGGAGTTTGGGTCTGCGCGAGGCTCGAGTTTGTGGCATTCGTGTTGGCGGCGTATTCTTCCCTCCTTTGCCTAACACTCACTTGTTGGTCCAAGTTCTTACCCTCCAAGGTATGGGTTTTTGAGGGAGACACTCCTGTGGTTTTATTTCCTAACGGTGTCCTTATGACATTCATTTTGTCGGAGGTAGGCGTCAGTACACAATAAAATAAAATAAATCAATAAAAATTAAAAAGAAAATTTGTAAAAGTTGTAAAAAATTTTTTATATTAAATATAAAAGTCGGTTTTGCGCTTCAGCGGCCTGCGCAGTCACTAGTTATGTAGAAATGTTAAAAAGATTTTTTATTTTAGGTAAACTACCTACGTTATTTCCAAAAAGGAAGTTTTTAACTTTTTTGCGTGTAGAGTCGTGAAATCGACTCTATATGTCAAGATATTGATAAATGTTCAAGGGGGTGGCAAAATACACCCGCTGGTAAAAACAACGTATTTTTAGGATTTTTTCCCGCAAAGATATAGAGGTTTTTCGAAAAAACAAGATGGCGGCCAAAATGGCGGCTCCAACCGGGTCGCGTCCCACTATGAAACTGTAGCCCCTATCCAGCCCCACAGTTAGACACCAGGCACGTCCCTCTGAGACGAATAGTTTTCGAGCTATCCCTTAGGGAAATTTGGGTAAAACTATCCTCAGTTAGGGCAAAACGCCCGTAGCTCGAGAACTATTCCTCCCCTAAGGGTGGGACTTTGGACATTCCCATAGGGGGGCTCAAGACCTATCTAATAGCGTGCTCACCTTAAAATAAATTTCAAGGTGGCGATAGGGTAATTTTACCCTATCGGATGGAAGGTGGTCCCTTGGGCAGCCCCTACGGAAAAATCCCCAGCCCTGTAGCCCAGATAGTTTAGGAGGTACGACCGTTCAAAGTTTTCCAAAATGGCGTCCAAGATGGCGGACGCCAACTTTGAAGGGTCGTATCCCCGCCGCTATTAGGGCTAGGAAGCCCGGGTTTGGGGCAGTTGAGATGCCCTGTCGAGTTCTACCTCGCAAGATCGCTAGGGGGGGGGGGAAAAATAAAAGTGGGAAATCAGGAATTCCAATGATGGGATGTTGTAGAGGGAAAAATTTTTAACACCCTAACCCTTTACACAAACACTCTAGCTCTTATATTAAGGGAGCCAGAGCAATTCCAAAATTTCCCGGGAAAATTCCAAAAAATTTTGGAAAAATTCTGACGCTCAAACTATTGGGCCTACAGAGTCGGGGTTTTTTCTGGGACTATGAGGGGGTCGAGGGCTACCTCGTCCACTATGTGAAAACCCGAAATTCCGACAATATGGAATTCAGGGAAAATTCCCTATAGGTCCGAAAGATGGTATTTTTCGGGCCTGTTCACCGCAAATCCCGACTCTCTACGTCCAAAGACTGGGGAGCTATTAAAGTTTTAAAATTTTGCCCTAAGTGAGGATAGGGAAACAAAATGGCGGATTTTAGGGCAAATTTTGAATTTAGGCCCTAGGCCACTGGTGTTTGGGCTTTTTGGATGTCCGGGGAGGAGTCCTAAGTAGATATGGACCCTCCAGCCCCCTATCTACTAACCCTTAATCGCTAAGTCAAAATTTAATCTTAAAAATTTAATAGCTCCTAAACTATAAATGGAAAAATTCTAGAGAAGGTACCTAAAAATAGAACATACAAAGGGCAACAAAATACAAAAAACAAATAAAAAATTTAATCAAACACAAAGGCACAAATTGATGGGGAAGTTTTCACCCCTAACTTCGAAAATTAATAACTCAGTCGTTTATAATCCAAATTCAAAAATTTAAAATTCTATAGAACGGTAATTACTAGTATTATTTTCTGATATTAAAACAAAATTTAATGTAATATAAAAATTTTTAGTTATTAAGTTTCGAAATTTTTGAAATTTTGAAAATGCAAAAACTCAGCTGTTTCCTTGCCGATTTCTGTGCTTGAAGTGTCGCGTGGCTCGCCCTGCTGCGCCGCTTCTGGTGACTGCCTCAAAACCACCCGGCCGCCCCGGGAAGACTGACCTCGTGGTTTGAGGTTATTTCTTCTTTCTTAAATATTTTAGCGGGTATAAGTGCTAAAAATCTGGAACCAGCACCAAAATGTGGAGCGCGCTGATGCGCACACGGCGAACTGTCGAAATCCCACGCGTCTCAAGAGATGACAGCACAATTGGCAAAAAACCGGCCAATTTTTACGCTTTTTTCACCAAACTTTCACTTTTCCTTGAATAACTTTTCACTGCGTGAACGGATTTTTGTTTTCACTTCACCACCGTGTGCGGCTCGCGAGCGCGCAACTTTTGACGTATTGCACTTGCTTATACGTTAAGAAAAACCCACTTTTTTGATTTTTTAACTGCGGAGCGCACGTGGTTTAGCTGCTTACAGGTCGGCGTTCGGACTGCAACTGGGTTAGGTTAGGTTAGGTTAGGTTAGGTTAGGTTAGGTTAGGTTAGGTTAGGTTAGGTTAGGTTAGGTTAGGTTAGGTTAGGTTAGGTTAGGTTAGGTTAGGTTAGGTTAGGTTAGGTTAGGTTAGGTTAGGTTAGGTTAGGTTAGGTTAGGTTAGGTTAGGTTAGGTTAGGTTAGGTTAGGTTAGGTTAGGTTAGGTTAGGTTAGGTTAGGTTAGGTTAGGTTAGGTTAGGTTAGGTTAGGTTAGGTTAGGTTAGGTTAGGTTAGGTTAGGTTAGGTTAGGTTAGGTTAGGTTAGGTTAGGTTAGGTTAGGTTAGGTTAGGTTAGGTTAGGTTAGGTTAGGTTAGGTTAGGTTAGGTTAGGTTAGGTTAGGTTAGGTTAGGTTAGGTTAGGTTAGGTTAGGTTAGGTTAGGTTAGGTTAGGTTAGGTTAGGTTAGGTTAGGTTAGGTTAGGTTAGGTTAGGTTAGGTTAGGTTAGGTTAGGTTAGGTTAGGTTAGGTTAGGTTAGGTTAGGTTAGGTTAGGTTAGGTTAGGTTAGGTTAGGTTAGGTTAGGTTAGGTTAGGTTAGGTTAGGTTAGGTTAGGTTAGGTTAGGTTAGGTTAGGTTAGGTTAGGTTAGGTTAGGTTAGGTTAGGTTAGGTTAGGTTAGGTTAGGTTAGGTTAGGTTAGGTTAGGTTAGGTTAGGTTAGGTTAGGTTAGGTTAGGTTAGGTTAGGTTAGGTTAGGTTAGGTTAGGTTAGGTTAGGTTAGGTTAGGTTAGGTTAGGTTAGGTTAGGTTAGGTTAGGTTAGGTTAGGTTAGGTTAGGTTAGGTTAGGTTAGGTTAGGTTAGGTTAGGTTAGGTTAGGTTAGGTTAGGTTAGGTTAGGTTAGGTTAGGTTAGGTTAGGTTAGGTTAGGTTAGGTTAGGTTAGGTTAGGTTAGGTTAGGTTAGGTTAGGTTAGGTTAGGTTAGGTTAGGTTAGGTTAGGTTAGGTTAGGTTAGGTTAGGTTAGGTTAGGTTAGGTTAGGTTAGGTTAGGTTAGGTTAGGTTAGGTTAGGTTAGGTTAGGTTAGGTTAGGTTAGGTTAGGTTAGGTTAGGTTAGGTTAGGATAGGTTAGGTTAGGTTAGGTTAGGTTAGGTTAGGTTAGGTTAGGTTAGGTTAGGTTAGGTTAGGTTAGGTTAGGTTAGGTTAGGTTAGGTTAGGTTAGGTTAGGTTAGGTTAGGTTAGGTTAGGTTAGGTTAGGTTAGGTTAGGTTAGGTTAGGTTAGGTTAGGTTAGGTTAGGTTAGGTTAGGTTAGGTTAGGTTAGGTTAGGTTAGGTTAGGTTAGGTTAGGTTAGGTTAGGTTAGGTTAGGTTAGGTTAGGTTAGGTTAGGTTAGGTTAGGTTAGGTTAGGTTAGGTTAGGTTAGGTTAGGTTAGGTTAGGTTAGGTTAGGTTAGGTTAGGTTAGGTTAGGTTAGGTTAGGTTAGGTTAGGTTAGGTTAGGTTAGGTTAGGTTAGGTTAGGTTAGGTTAGGTTAGGTTAGGTTAGGTTAGGTTAGGTTAGGTTAGGTTAGGTTAGGTTAGGTTAGGTTAGGTTAGGTTAGGTTAGGTTAGGTTAGGTTAGGTTAGGTTAGGTTAGGTTAGGTTAGGTTAGGTTAGGTTAGGTTAGGTTAGGTTAGGTTAGGTTAGGTTAGGTTAGGTTAGGTTAGGTTAGGTTAGGTTAGGTTAGGTTAGGTTAGGTTAGGTTAGGTTAGGTTAGGTTAGGTTAGGTTAGGTTAGGTTAGGTTAGGTTAGGTTTTTTTTTTGTATTTAACTTTGTTATCCAAATCGGTATATTTGTTAAGTTACTTTCGTTTAATGTTTTTCGATTCGTGTTTATGTAGGACAAAAAATTGTCCTGAATTTTGGTTTTATATGTTTTACCCCTCGGGACCGGAATTCCTTTTCCTTGCATCCCGGCCGAGCCTAAGGGTAAGTGGTGGAAGAATGGTAGAGGACGGATGTTTTAAAGAAAGGAAAGACAGAGAGATAGGAAAGACAGAAAAGGAAGGAAGTGATAGCTATAATTAATTAATGGGTTGCCAAGTGGCGATTAATTTTCGTTGGTTCGATTGATTTTAGTGTTTATTACGTTAGAAAAAAAAACTATATATTTTTAGTGAAGCAAATATGGGAAGGAGAGAACTGATAAATTAGGGCGTGTTGTTAAATGATTTCAGTTTGGAGTAGATATGTTCTATAAATTTTGCGAACTGTTTTACAATCTTTGGTTTTTCAATGATGTCGGTCAATGTGAAGGGCGATCCTTCTAGACTGCCACATTGGGAGACGTAGTTGTGCCTTGCAATAGAAAATTTAGGGCATGCCTCGACCAAGTGTTTAGGGGTCTGGGGGGTGGTCCCGTCACAGGGGCAGGTGTTGTTGTCTGTGATTTTGAAGCGATGTAGGTAGAATTTATTTGCACCGTGGCCAGTGAGATATTGGCTAAGGTAAAATGATGGGCATGTGGATGAAAAGAATGAGTGGATGTCTGCTATTGTGGGAAGGAGATTGCGAGTGTGAGAACCTTGGGATGAATCAGAGTATCTCTCCTCCCACGCCTCAAGGGATTCGGATTTGGAGAGGGCTTTGGGGTACGAAATGGGGAAATGGTTGTATGAGGGGCTAATGCGCAGAGAAGTTGCGGCGACGGCAGCGGAGTCAGCGAGGCAGTTGCCTGCGATCCCTGCGTGTCCCTTAACCCAGCAGAATCTGAATTCGCCGGTCGGCAGATGCTGATGCACAATCCGGTGAATCTGGGACACGAGTGGATCGGTGCTGCTGCGCTGGCCGAGTGCGTCGAGAGCGGATCTACAGTCCGACAGTATTAAAGTGTGCGGGTAGCCTTTTTCCTTGGCGTGCATAGTGGCTCTGAGTATAGCATAGAGCTCCGCCTGGAACACAGTGCATGAATTGTGCAGCTTGAACTTGCGAACGGTAGTGCGGCGGTTTTCGGGGCTGTCTGGGTCTACGCAAACAAATGCAGCGCCCACAGTACCACATTCCTGCTTGCTACCGTCCGTGAAGATTTGCACGCTATTTGGTTCACAGGCGGAGTCTATGTGCTCTTGTGTAGGAGCATGGACTGTGTTAACGGTAATTCTCTCCGCGGGATGGAGGAGCTGCGACAGGGGTATAGGTGACTCGTAAGGGATGTCGCTTGGGAGGTATTGGCAAGCATGAGTGAGCCTAGTTAGCTCCACCTCCCTTACCCGGGCAATCTCAAGGTCTAGGGGGAGGAACCGTGCTAATGCCAAAGCGGCGGTGGTCGAGACGGTCCTGTACCCCCGAATCGCTCGGATGGCAAATCCCCTCTGCGCGGAGGCCAACATGGTCTTGATGTACACCTTGGATGCGACGTGACCCCATATACCGGCCGCATAGGTCACAATGGGAGCTATAACGTACCGGTATATGGAGTCGATGTTCTCTGGATGGGCCCCCCAGGAGGGACGGACAAATAAGCAAAGTCTGTGAAACAGCCTCAATACTTTGGCAATTATATACTTGACATGGTTGCTAAAATTTAGTCGGTGGTCTATGATGACTCCGAGAAGCTTGAACTCTTCGGAGTAAGGAATTGTTGACCCCGCCATGCTCAATGAAGCTGTGGCGGCCTTTTTTGAAAATGCCAGCGCTTTAGTTTTGGAGGGGCCGAAGGTGAGTCCCACCCCTTGCCCCCAAGTGGAGATGACTTCGAGAGCCTGGTTGGTGGCCCGCTGAAGTGATGCAGGGTCTTTGGCGGAGACAATGAGCAGTACGTCATCCGCGTATGCCTGCAGGTGGCAACCTTCTGGCAAGGACCGCTCCAGCAGGTCGTCTAGGAGTAAGTTCCAGAGGGCCGGCCCGCACGCCGACCCTTGGACGCATCCTCTCTCCATCACCCGATGGGAGCTAGCCCCCGCGTAATTCAGCACCACATCACGAACGCTGTGGTACTGTGCCACCAGTTTAAAGATGTTAGCTGGGCAGTGGATTTGGCGTAAGCGATTCAGGATTGCAGGCCACCAGGCTCGGTTGAACGCCGATTGAATGTCCAGCGAAACGGCGACACACAGCAGCTTGTTTGAAGACGCAGCTCGTATACGCTGCACTGCTTCGTGCAAGGCGTGTGACGTGGAGGTGTGCCGCCGAAAGCCAAACTGTA